>BLKM01002586.1:3115436-3270525 GCA_013340265.1 Coptotermes formosanus
AGTATCTTGAAACCTGGCACAAATAGAGCTGTTTTTGAACATCATTAGTACCATTGGCGAATCTTTGCCTAGCTGTAAAAATTACAACCTTCTTTTCAGTTATTCCGGACAGAATTCTTCATATTTTTCATGTTTCCACAATGTCTGCGACATGTCTGTTCCATTTCCTTGAGTTGGTCACCTGGTTAGGAGTACAAGCCATGAGACTCTTAATTATACAGTTTGCTCCAGCTCCTCTCAGATCAAATTTATTTACCTTGGCACCTTACTTTCAATACCGCCTGTGCTCTTATCATTTTTACCAAAATGTATTTGTGTGCATAACATGTCCCCAGAAAATGGAGCACGAGGTAAATGCGTGGCATTAAAATCGGTAACAATTCAGTAAACACTAATTTGTTAAATAAAACAAACACAATGGTATTTTTCCTTAGTGCTCTGTCTAGTGAATGGCAATGAAACTACTTGCTACATACTATATCTTGTCAAACAGTGTTAAAGGTATATATTAAATTACTTTATCTGACATTTGTTGGGGGTCGGTATAGCGCAGTCCGTGTAGTGACTAAACTACGGCCTGGAAGTCCGAGGAATCTAGGTTCGATTCCTTGCAACGATAAGAGATTTTTGTCTCTTTTCCAAGGCGTCCAGCCCGAATGTGGGGTCCAGCCAGCACCCTACTGAGTGAGTACCGGGGCATCTTTTGCCAGAGATCACCTGCGGATGAAGTGGCCGCAGCATGAACCTGTCCACTCACTTAAATCTAGTGCCGAGGTTAGGAATGAGTGGAGCTATACCTCTTTGTTCTCGTACGTGTGACATTAGACCATCGCAGCCGTGACCATCAAGATATGTGTCCTCAGTATGATGTTGGAGGCCTCACATACCTATGTAAAGTCAGTATAAGTCTACCAGTCAACACCGCGTCACGTCCTAGAGGACAGCGATCTTCAAACAATATATGCTTTGCCTAGCACGGGGTATCTCACATTTTAGTTTTCTATTGGTTATATCCTAAAAGGAATGCATAATTAGCAAGGCTAAAAGTCTTAGTGTAATAACAAAATACGAGTATTAGCCGTTCCCAGTGGCCGCACGGCCTAAGACGTGGGTCTGCCACCGTTCGCTTCCTGGGATTGTGGGTTTGAATCCCGCCGGGGGGCGTGGATATCCGTCTCTTGTGAATGTTGTGTGTTGTCAGGTAGAGGTCTCTGCGACGGGCTGATCACTCGTCCGGAGGAGCCCTACAGAGTGTGGTGGGTCTTAACTTACTGTGATCGTGAAGCCTCGATAAAGAGGAGGCCCTGGTCCACTAGGGGCTGTCGCGCCAGTGGGGAGTAACGGAATATTTCCACGAATTCTTGACCTCAACAATACAGTGAAGAGGTTCACACCACGGCCGCTTCTTTTTCTAGAAAGAATCCATGATATTTTCTGGACGGAGAGTCGGGTGTCCTTGGAGAGGGTCTGGGCGCCTCATGGTCAGCCTTACTTCACCGAAAGATCTTCTAACACTTTCACTTCAGGGGACGCGCTAAAAAATCTCACTGTATAATCGTAGTTTTCATGTTAACTCTCTTTTCCGATGGTTCATATCGTGATAAGTACAGAAAGACTTCTACACTCCTGTAGCTTTCCACACCGTGACCGTATGAATCAAATAATTGTTTTTCCAACTCGTACACAAAGAAATTATGTATTATATACAATGAGTCATATAACAGATCCCTTTTCTCTTATCTGCATGTTTATGTATTTGGGTGTTAAATGTTGAATTATACAAATTTTATTAAACCAAATGGCGGAGCTTGCTTTCAGGAGCTTTTCCCTAGTGTTCTTATAATTGTAAAAACTTCTTGCCTGTTTGGCAGTTACAAACGTGTAGCTTTCCACAACGTGTACGTATGAATCAAATAATTGTTTTTACAAATCGTACACAAAGAAATTACATATTATACATAAAAGTCATATAACAGATCTGTTATATGACTCATTATATATAATATGCAATTTCTTTGTGCACGATTTGGAAAAAACAATTATTTGACTTTTACACCCGTTTTAAACACCCTGTATCAAACTATGAAAACTTGACCCATTCCTCGGAATGTACGAATATAAGCGATCGGTGTCTATATTTCTAACCAGTTCTGACAAAGTGAGGAACCAGCCGGCCACATTACGTGCAGTTCTCAGCAGGTGACACATATAGAGTTACAGCAGAGCACAACTTGCACAGGAAGAGGAGAGCAATGAACCCGCGCTGCTGTTCCGGTACCAAGACCAACCTCTCCCACTCAGGTGAAGTAACTCTGACAGAGCTTTGAAGTAACTAGGTGTAAAGTTACGTTCATACATCCGAGGATATTCCAACCGAAGAATAAGAAATGGGAGGCTCTAAAAAAGCATAATTTTGAGCTTCATAACGTGTAGGCTACTGTTAACCGAAAAATCATGAGATGGACTGAAAATGTAGCATGCATGGCACCTACGATAAAATCCTTCTGGTGAAAATTCCAAAATGGCGGGATAATATTAAAACGGGCATGAAATATACAGAATGGGAGGCTTAAGATACGAAGAACTGGCGATATATTGTGAATGTAGTCAACAACTTTTAGGTTACATAAAAATCGTGTGATTTCATTACCAGCTCAGTCACTGTTAAACTTTCAACACTGGATGTGTGTTCTAAACTGAACTGAAACAAATAAGTGGAGATATTTTATTGCATGGCAAAAATTTATACAACATTTTCATATGATTAAAAAAAGGTAAAGCAAACCCTATACAGGCCTGGACAGGCCCTGAGGGTTCCACTAAGTTGAAGCTCCCAGATTTGAAGACAATCTGCACATGCGTGTGCTACGGTTGTCAGCCCTACGCACCGGCCGCATTTGCCCCCCATAAAATATTCCCGGTACTCATTTTTGTTAGAGGCCGAGTCGACCCCAAGGCCATAGTGCGGCCAGAAGGAATATATCAATGAAAAATTACAATGACACCGTCGGGAATCGAACGCGCGATCTTCCGGCTTGTGGCGTAGTGCGTTAGCGTGGTCCCCGCTAAATACTGTTAGGATGATAAAACCACGTGGTATGAGATTGCCGAACGGTGTTAGCTCATGTTGGGGAGAAGACAAATACGCAGAGGGTTTGATGGAAAGACTTAAAGAGCAGGGTTTAGAAGGCCTAGACGTTTGTAGAAGGATGACATTAACCTTTTAAAGCCTAGCGGTAACTTTACGTACCACCAGGTTTAACATTAAAAAATTCTACGTGGTGCCCACATTGCGTTTGTGTGTTTTGTACGGATCTCAGAACAAACAGCAACTTTTGCCTTACAAAACATTAAGAGATTGGTTTTTATAACCGAAGTGGAGAGTGTTTACAGCGCGGTACGCACTGAGTCCTTATGTAAAACAGATACGCTTCGTCTTTAAAGGGTTAAAATGGAATAGGGTGGAAATTTGCAGACTGCATTATCTGGCTCAAGGTTGGGACCAGCAACGGGCTTTTTTGAAGAAGGACATGAACCACTGGCATCAATAATAACGAACTCCATGGAGAAGAAGCCTTCTTGAGAAGCTAACAGTTTCTCAGCTAGTCAAAAAATTCTCCGCATTTTATGGAACCCAGAGGTTCATTACCGCATTCACAACAGCCCGCCACCTGTCCCTATCCTGAGCCAGCTCAATCCAGTCCATGTCCCCCATCCCACGTCTTGCAGATCCATTTTAATACTATCCTCCCATCTACGCCTGGGTCTCCCAACTGGTCGCCTTCCCTCAGGTCTCTCCACGAAAATCCTGAGATGCGCCGCGCATCTCATTCTTCTCGATTTGTCTACCCGAATAATATTTGGTGATGAGTACAGGTCATTAAGTCCCTCGTTATGTAGTCTTCTCCACTCCCGCATCGCCTCGTCGCTCTTAGGCCCAAATATCCTCCTCAGCACCCTATTCTCGAACACCCTCAGTCTTTGTTCCTCCCTCAGTGTGAGAGACCAAGTTTCACACCCATACAAAACAACAGGTAATATTATATACCTGTATACCCTAATCTTTGTGTTTTAGGATAGCAACGTGGAATACAAAAGATTCTGCACCGAATGATAGCAAGCATTCCCCGACTTCAATCTGCTCTTAATTTCGGTATCAATAATAGCCAGGGAATTTCTTGAATAACTGAGAAAATACTGAATTCGTAAGGAAGGTTCATTTCCATGGATTAAGTTGTGAAGACCAGAACCTAAAGCAAGGCAACGCTAATTATTTGTCTGGTATTCTGCATCTAGGCCGTCCTCCTGCAGTACTATCATCAACGATGTCAGATGTAAAATTAATGATCTTCAGACACAGCGCCTGTTCTTATGTAATTCGTGTAACACACAAGCTAACAGCAAACATGCACAGTGGAACCATGTTTAACAGTTAACTTTAAGATGACAAGTAATGGTCTAATAAATACTGTTACACGCATAGAATTAAGCACACTCACCACGTAGCTTATTAATCCGTGTGTATCTGTCAAATGGCACTGTACACTCCTTCTGGCCGGCCATATGTTGCTGCGAGGTCACTGGACAGGATGCGCCAGCTCACACTTAAGAACTGCAAAGGATGTAAGCAGTAAAGTTACAAAACAAAGTCCGGGTTTCTGGGAAGCATTTCGAAAAGTGGCGGGCTTTGCGGTCATTTGTTGCCACACTGACCGCCAAACTACAGGACCACAAATGTCCACCAAGCTTAGTATGTACACTCCACATGTGAGTTTGGTCGATAAGTATAAAGATACGGACAAACATAATAAATTCAGATTTACCAATTTCAGTCCGTACAGTTGCCAGTACGGCAGTAAACACGGTGTTCGAATCCTTACTCCAAAACCTTTTCAGGTGCGTTTGCAAAGATGCAAAAAGCGAATATTAACTTGGTCATGTCCGTCCGTGTGTCTCTCCGCATGGAACAACTCGGCTCCCACTTCAAAAATTTTCACGAAATTTGATATTTGAGTACTTTTCGAGAATGTGTCGAGAAAATTCAAGTTTCATTAAAATCTGACAAGAATAACGGGTACTTTACTCGAAAAACTGTGTATATTTATTACAATATATGACGAATTATTCTTAGAATGATAAACATTGCAGACAAATATGTAGAGAAAATCAAAACAATTTTATGATAAATAATCTCTTTCACGAAAATCATGCCGTTTGTGGGATATGTAAAAAAATATGATAGAACCCGACAGGCCGCAGATAAAAATACGGTGCATGCGATTTGCATGCTGGATGAAGAAGGCTACAAACACACTCAGCATAGAAAATACTTACTGTTTTCCACGGCAAGCACTGTTGCCGTGGAAAATACTTACTGCTTTTCCACAGCAACAGTGGTTGCCGGAACGAGCCTCAATGTTACGTCACATGTACACTGCCTCTCTTGTTGATACGCGCATATTTAATCTCTTAATTCGGTTGTTGTCCCATCTTTAAAGTTTTAGTTACCCTATACTATGATACTGGCAAAGGAATTAAACATATCTTATCAAGAAATATGCATTTCTGGTGTTTTGTATTATTTAAGTGCAAATAATAAAAGCAAAACAGATACATCACGATTAAAGGTAGTACGTAACAAGCCAAGGAAGCTGATGGTGTAAAAATGTGGGAGATAATTCTGGTTCCTTAATGGTAGATTATCACTGGGATATTTACTCGAAGTGGGTTCAGTACGGAGCTTCGTGAGTAGCTTGTTTGCACATGGCATATAGAAAAATGACAGTCTAGGACATGGCTGTTCATTTTCAAGTACGAGAAAGTCAGTTCTTGTCACAGTATGAAAAGGGTGTTGTTAATCTCATTTGTGCAAATAAAGCATCAGCATCGCTAAACAAGGAAGATGCCCTCAAGCCTACAGTCCTGCTATTAGCTCAGACAAAAGAAAAAAGAAACCCAAGAAATATGCATGTTGAATTATACAGAGTGATCAAATAACGATGCAGTAATTACAGCGAAATTAACATATCTGGCTTCACAGAGCATGCAACAACTAGCAGTTTATTATTGGTTAGTGATATCCCTTAGCAGCTACGACAAATGAAGGCAGAAATCACAGCTGCTGTGGAAAAAATCTTTACAAAAAAAACACGTTTATGAAAAGTTTCAAAATCTTTTCCTTTGTACATGACAATGGATTCATGGGACCAACAGATTGAAGGTGTTTTTATGTGAACAAAATCTCTCTTTCTTCATTAATGCTGCGGTATCTGAAGCAGTGTTGTAAGCGGAAAATATAAAAATTTAAAACTACCGAACCTAGACTGATGACCCTGTAGAGCGAAGCCAGCGACTTTATACAAAATGTATTATAAAAAATGTTTGCTAATATTGTCTCTATTCCTCTTTTGGCAATAAGACAACTTGTTGGACCTATGGCCCTGAAAGAGAATAAAAAGAAAATCAGCATAGTGCAAAGCGCGTTGCTTGTACCCATATATTAAATCACAGGAACATACTTGGTTTGAATACTTATTTCCCACGTTCTTCAGAGACTTTTGACTCTGCTGTTAGAAAAGAACATTTTTGGTTCCATTCTATTCCATTCTATATCTGTGGCGATTAGGGTAGGGTTTGATGCCCGCCAGAGGACTCCACATTCCAAACTGCTACTCTCTCTCTCCCAGCCTACCCAAAGCGTACAGGGGTTCGGTCCCCAAAGGTAACCACCACCGCTCGTCACATTTTCTAGTTAAGATTGTGGGCAGCTTAATCTCCTAATCCCGCGCTTCGGAGTGGCGTGGTATGTAACCACAGGGAAAACTTAAGAGAAACAAAACCATTTCCTTTACGGAACTATAAAAGCACGTAGTACCAACATTTCTAGGTTACTTTACAATTTACCAGATCCAACTTTAGTCGAGTTAACAAAGAAAAATTACAAAAATTTTACTAATGGCTTTGTCACTGTCGCGTCAGATCTGTCCCTCTGTTTTGTCTATCCCCGTGTCCGAAATTCCTGAACGGCTGAAGACACATTTGTAAAACTGGTACCGATTAAAAACGTTAACATTCAGGCCACAACATGCCATGAAGGCACAGAGGGAGAATAGAAGTATAGGTGTACTCTTTCTTTAACCTTGGCGTTAGACGGGGGTGGGTTGTCAACGCCACGCCTCGGTCGCTTTATCTCCGGGAAAGAACCTGTACCCAATGTACAGGTGGACAGGGGGCTGGGTGGGCCCCAGGCCCGGTCTGGGAGGGTGCGGAAGATCTCATCCACACTGGTATACGATCCCCGAACAGTCCGGCCCTAAGCGATTAGCTATAACGACTACGCAATCCCAGCTCACTTAATGCTGCCTAGTTTCTCCAAAATTTGTCACTTATTCTAATTTTGGTTAAAATCAGGCTACAATAATGGACACTCCACATGATGGCCCCTACGTGTTTTTGCTTGCTTCTTGGGGGGTAATTATCCAAATATTTACTGCAACCACAATACATAAATAAATATTAAATACAGTTTCTATGCTCAATACACTCGTTAGGGACTGTTACGGGGTTAAAAATAATTTATCTATAAACGAGCTAAAGAGACATAAATTTACGCCACGCATAAATTTACTAAATTTCTTCGCAAAACCATGCCGTCGGTTTTACTCTATGTCTACCTTTTTGCAATACCAGTCTGTTAAATTTATTATCATGCACACACGCAGCTGTAATTACAAACAACTAACAGCTTTACACGCTAGAAGTCTTCAATTTTTAACAGAAAGCATGTGTCTTCTGACAGACAGTTCCTCTTCTTTTGAAGCAGCCCTTGAACCGACCAGAAGAGGCAACATGCGGCAGCAGAACGCATCATCCAGTTTTTACAAAGTTGGTAATATTTGTCAAATAACAAGAAGTTAGCTCTTTGCAGTCATTTTGAAACAAGTGGCCATGTCTTCTATGTGACAGTCTGTCTTCGTCAAGAAGATTACACGGGTTGAAAAATCTATGACAGGAGGAAGAAGTCGTCTTCTAGAATTACTATAATGTAAGATGCGGGGGACCTCCCATGTTATAACAGAACAAAAATGCTTTATTCGTAAATTATTATCTCACGCCATCAAAAGTTACCAACCTGTGATCCTCACACTGCTGGTGGATCGTTACTTTTGGCTTGGCGCATCAGACATAAGGGACGTTACAAGAACTAACCTTACCAGCCATACGATAAGCTGCAAAAGAAAAGACGTCTGTCTAGTTACACAACACCGAATATTAAGGCACAGTGCTACGGAAATATAATTCTTTTTTAAGCGTGTAAGTAAATATTTTTAAGAATGGTGTTGAGATTTTCAAATACATTTGAATGACAGTAAGAAATAGAAAACACATTTTCTTAAAAATTAGGAGCAGAAGAAACTACTTGTCACCATTTAGTAAAGAAACTTTTTTTTTACGTTTGGTACCTAAAAACGTACAAATTACGGTGGTCGCTCGGTAACCTGGACCCCAGTAATCCGGATCCCTGAGTAGTCCTGAAAATTTTGGGCTGAACATAGCCCATTATTTCCCACGGAAATTACTATAGTACAGTATTATTGATATTATTATTACTATTATTTTTATTACTTACTATTAGGATGAGCATTTCCGCTTTAAGGAGTTTTACTTTAGCACTGAGTGACGATTTTCTGTATAACCTATACCACGAAGTTTCCCCTCGGTGGTCCGGATTACCGGATAATCCAGACCATCCCTCCCCACATATAGTCCGGATGGCAGTGGGACTGCTTCATGTCTATTGTTTTGTGCACTGATGCTTTATTTAACGACGCTGTCTGTAACTCAGATTATATAGCGTTGAATTTTAGAATGATTACTGAATGAGGAATTGGAAAGGAAGTGTAAGTAGGCGGTTGTGACTTAATTTGAGGTACTTAGCCTATACAGAATTTTCCTGGAACTAAAGGAAACCACGGGATAGCTCAATCAGGAGTAGCTTTCCTGCTTTTGTGGGTGTGCAGCTTGGCATTTTACATTAAATAATGAACCTACACTAAGGACAGCCGGAAGAGGTCAGTCACTATAGTAACCATGCAACAGTATGGAAGTCTGAGGCAGGTGCGCACCCAGAAATTTTCCTTGTGGGGGGGAGGGGGGGCTGACCCTGAGGCTATGTATAATTTATGTTTGATTTTAAAAATGATGTTACGCAAATCATAGTGTAAGTACAACTTCAGACTGTCTGCAAATGCATTTACATACGTACAAATATAACTACAGGTTACATGACTCAGTCGGTGTCCCATCTTCTTGTTTCTTAATTTTATTAATTTATTTTCCAAAATTCTAATGTACTATTCACCAGCCGATTTCAGTGGCTGATTTCGGCCGAAGGGGAAATCACATAAAACTTTTGATAATATAATATACCCAGAATCTGTTTTCGAAATTTCAGTTTTGGGGAGTTTGGGGGGGGGCTCCAGCCCCTCCCTTGTATGCGCCCTTTGTCTGAGGAATCCTTGTTTACTTCCCGGCAGGGGCAAGAGATTTCTGTCTTCTTCAAAACGTCCGGACCGGCTCTGGGTCCCATCCACCCTCCTGTTCAACACTAGCGAGGAATCTTTCTTAGGGGTTAGAATGACCGGACCGTGAATCTGACCTCTCACCTCCACCTAGCGCTATGGCAAATAATGCGTGGACCTACACTTCCACTCCCCACCCACGCCTTATGGCTTGCACACGGACTTCACAACTTTACCTACATTAAGGTGTTGCAGACTGCGCTACAGCGCATTTGGATCTAAGCAGAAGTACAAGCATTATAGAGAAAAATACATAATAAGGAGCTTTGTAACCTATAGCCCTACTTCTCGCCGGATATTATTAGGATGCTCAAATCAAGGCGTGTGAGATGGGCGGGACATGTAGCATGCAATGTAGAAAACCTTTAATGCTCAAGTCGGAAAACACGAAGGAAAGAGACTATCCGAAAGAAGTAATCGTAGATGTAAAAATAATATTTAAGTAACATATGACGCCAGAGAATGGATTAGTATCTATCTGGTGCAGAATAGAAAACAGTGGCGGTTCTTGTGAACACTGCATTGTACCCTGTGCTTTGATTAAATGCTGAGAAATTCTTTATAGACTGAATAATATTAGCTTCTCACGGACTCTTCTTCATTGAGTTTAGCTGGTTGGTTATGGCATGCAGTTGACTCCAATAGCTATGAACTTTTAACTGCAGGCCGCCCCTGTAACTTCTAACGTACAGAACGTCGACCTCACAACCATCAGAAGAACTGAGGGAGAAGATGAACCACAGAGCAGTCAGTATGGATCGGATGGCAAAGTAAACTCATCTGGTGTCGTCACTGATCCGCGACCTCCCTGCTGGCCTTTCTCATGAAGACTGCCGCAACCGGCAGCAGCATAATCCAAACCATTCAGACATCCGACTCAGCAGCAGCACGGTCGGGATGAAGAGGATGTAATATACTAAATGCGTCAATTTCTGAAGGAACATTCAAATGCCAGTGCGGTTATCGCTGTTTTGTTGCGGTCTTCTGAGCTTAGATACAGTGTAGGTTGTTACAACACCTGCCAGAAAGGACGGTGTTACAGCCCGGAAGATCCAAAAGCAAACCTGTACCGCTGTTGAAACCATGGCTCTCACACGTGCAATACAAAATTTTGTCACTATTGTTCCTTTTAACTTCAGATACCACAGTTTTTTTTTTAATTTTTCTGTAGACTACGAAAAATGAAAGCTTTACTGGCAAGCATAAAAAGGGAAAGTTTTCCCTGTCTGCCGGCTTGTGAGTAGGGCTGACAACATTGCCAAATTCATGTGCCGACCGTTTAGAAGTCTAGGGTCCTCAGCCTCCTGGAACCCTAAGGGCCTACCCAGGCCCTTAATGGGACTGCTTTATGTTACCGTTCCCTGTCCGTGCTACGGAGGCTTATATAAGGACGTAGAAGTATAGCTCCACTCATTCTTAAACTCTGCACCCCGGCCGTTCTACCCCAGGGAAAGAACCACGGTACCCATTGAATAGGAGTCTGGGTGGGCCCCAGAGGGGGTCCAGATGTTTTCATAAAGAGAAAGATCTCTTGCCTTTACCGGGATTCGAATCCCGGACTACCCAACCCCTAGCATTGTCGTTACACCTACTACGCTCCTCTGGCTCTTTCACTGGCTAACTAACTAACTAACTAACTAACTAACTAACTAACTAACTAACTAACTAACTAACTAACTAACTAACTAACTAACTAACTAACTAACTGGTTTTTAACTGTAGAATGGTCCCGCAGCAGACACTACAGACGCACCGCAGCCTTAATGATTCCGATGATGATGATGATGATTATTATTATTATTATTATTATTACTATTATTTTATCCTTTTCCAAGTAATGGAGCAACGGTGGAAGGAAACTGACAGGGGAGAACCGAAGTAATGGGGGAAGAAACCTGTCCCAGCGCCACTTTGTCCACCACAAATCCCACATGGATTGACCCAGGATCAAAATTGGGCCTCCGCGGTGGGAGGCCGGCGGCTAACCGCCTGAGCCATGGCACGGCCCGCCGAACTAACTGACTACACGCGGCATTTCACGAGGAGCTGACAGTAAGCCCGATCATTCAGACATTCAATTCATTCTACGGTACTCGGAGATTCACCGCCGGACTCAGTTCTGTGTAAATACATTCCACACCTTATGTCCTTAAGAATCATTTTATTGTTATCTATGCTGTCTGTTTTAGCCCCTTCCCGTTAAATTTACTGACCAGTTTTCAACCATACTAAGAAATGGTCGCGCGAGTCCCAGCTCTAAGGCCCACGAATCCACTTATTCAGTGGGTCAAAAAGGCTTTTTGACCGGGAGAAAAGCGGCGGGTGCACGAAGCTGACCACCCTTCTCCATGTACTGTCGAGGCTAAGAATGGCTGGAGCCATACCTCCACTCCATACACCATCATGTCTTGTAGAGTATAACTGTACTTTACAATCTTAAATTAAGTATGCACATGCGTGACAACACTTTCTGTAGACACTCCAATGCAAATATAATTAAATAATTTAAGCAATTTTGGTGTCGCATTAAAGGGGGCTGACGGCCCCTTGTGGTAAGTCGGTTACATCCTGCTTTATAAGGATTTGCTTCATTCAGTCTGTACAAAGAACGCCTACGAACCACTCATGTCTAAAAAGGTTTCAGGTGAAAAAGAAATGCGACAGTATACCTCAAGGCCAGACATTTTCGTACTCTCGTCGCAAAAAAATTACAGGGGTTAAACCAGAGATCTTCCGGGTCCAAAGAAACAGTGTATAAAGCAGCCGAGATGTTAAAAGTATGTACGATAAGTACAAGTTTTCACATTTTGTGTTACCCATTTCCGTGCATATGATCAATATAGCAAAACAGAGCCAACTTACCCACAGTATTAGTGTTTGTTTATCTATTTATCTTTTTTGTTCATCTTCTCCCTGACATGTTTCGGCAAGTAACTTGTTAAAATGTTAAAATTTTATAGAAGATTTTAACATTTTATATTCACATTTCATGCACATATTATGTAACTTGATATAGCCCCTTTTTAATGGCATAGTTACTTGCCGAAACATGTCGGAGAGAAGATGAAAAAAAATATAAATAAATAAACAATAACACGGTGCATAAGTTGGCTCTGGCCGATCCCAATGGCCGTGCGGTCTAAGGCGTAGGTCTGCGGCCAAGCGCTTGCTGGGATCGTGGGTTCAAAACCCACTGAGGGCATGGATGTGTGTCTCTTGTGAGTGTGTGGTCATGCAGAGGTCTCTGCGACGGGCCGATCCCTCTTTCAGAGGAGTCCTACCGACTGTGGTGTGTGTCCGAGTATGATCAAGTGAAAATAAATAACCTCGGCACCTACTGTGAGTAGGTAGAAGAGGTGAGGACTATGAAGTTGACTCTGTTTTGCTGTACAAGTTTTCACATTTACGACAGACAAAGCATCCTTGAAATTTTACTACTGCTGCATAGTACTAAATGATATTTATACTGCGGCAGAAGACCAGGTACTGCAAAATCACTGAAGCAGTCCCGAATAATATACGAGTGACAGTGATGCAAAAAACAATTTTAAGCATATTATTAAAATCTTCTAAATGTTAATAACAATTGGATAGAACAGTGAGATGACGGAAATATCTGACCACAAAACAGAAGAAGCAGGAAAGTGAAAAATTTCACACCGAACAGTTACCTAACCTGTACATTTTACCGAAGATTATTGATATTAAAATTATTGTAATACTATCGTATTAACTCTTTAAAGACAAAGCGTAAACAGTTTTATTCAAAGACCCAATTCACAACCGCGCAGTAAACACTCTCCCTCATGGTCATAAACGCCAATCAGTTAATGCTGTACAGAGCAAGGCCGCTATTTGTTCTGCGAGCCATACAAAATACATACGTGTAAACACATTGCATATCATCATCATCGTCGTCGTCGTCACCGTCGTCATCATCATCATAATTCTGGCGCTACAATCCTATATAGACCTTGGCCGCCCCACAATACTCCTCCAGTCCTGTCGATCTTGGGTCTGCATTCGTCAACTTCGGACGCTCGTCCTCCTGAGGTCGTCCTCTACGTGTAGTCCATCGTTTTCTTGGTCGTCCTCTTTTCCTTCTGCCACAGATTTCTTCATATAGCATCCTTTTAGGCATACGATGATCATCCATACGTTGCAGATGAACCCAGCCAGCTGATCCTCCTTGATTTGACAAATCTGACAGTGTCGGTACGGCCCAGGATGGATTCGATTTCACGATTTCATCTCAGTCTCCATTCACCATTCAGAAAGAGGCGTCCGTACATTTTTCTGACCATTCTACTCTCAAAGACCCTCAAGACTTTTTGTCACACTGCATGCAGAATGTAAATTACTTTACTGTTAAATCTGGTGGTATATCAATTAACAGCTCGTTTTTAAAAGTGGTATTAGGTGGGTAGCACGTGTAGCATGCATGTTGTTTCAGTAGAACGCCTTAATATTAATGGGTTTGTAAACTTTAACTAACTAACTAACTAACTAACTCCATGGAGCAGAGGCCTTCTTGAGAAGCTAACAGTTTCTCAGCTAGTCAAGAAATTCCCCGCATTTTATGGAACCCGAAGGTTCATTACCGCATTCACACAGCCCGCCACCTGTCCCTATCCTGAGCCAGCTCAATCCAGTTCATGCCCCCCATCCCACTTCCCGAAGATCCATCTTAATATTATCCTCCCATCTATGCCTGGGTCTTCCAAGTGGTCGCCTTCCCTCGGGTCTCCCCACCAAAATCCGGTATGCACCTCTCTCCTCCCCCATACGTGCCACATTCCCCGCCCATCTCATTCTTCTCGATTCTAGACTTTAACTATCGCCTAATATTCAGAACGGTACTGGGTGTTTCGCAAACAGAAGATCTTTTTACTGTCAGGCACAAATCTACGCAGAGAATGACTCCGTCGGTTCCGTTAGCAAGGGCTAATCTCTAAGATTTTTACAGTTCAGTGGGTGCCTCTCCATTTTTTCACCAGAGGATGGAAGCAGATGCATTTTCCAAAGCATTTTCTTTCGGGATATTACATAAAAAGCAGACTGCAGAAACCACCATAATATCTGAATCCTGGTGCAAATATACGTATGAAGACCTCAGTCCTTCAATAACCTTTAGTATCAACTTTCTATACGCAGTTTAATCGAAAATCTGTCTAGCAGTTTCGACGACTAAACACGACACTCCTTCCGTGCACATTAAGCATAACAATGCCAGCTTCTTGAAGCGTAACTAAAGTGTGCAGTGTTGTTGCGTACAGCTTGTTAGGATCTTCACCTGTAGCAAAGCCAAGTGCAGGCCCTACGTGCTGTTACCTTGCTGGCTGAACCTTCTATATGTCGTGTATTATCGCTTGCTTGTTCGCACAGACCCGTGATAATTACATGAACACTAGCAGCAACCCTCACTTAAGCATTCCTTTGCATTTACAGTATGAAGCATAAACATGGCACATACTTCAAGGTCACGAAACATTTATTTCTTTGGCCGTTCTTCTAACTGATTTGTTCGTTCGTTTACTGACATAAAGCCCTTTTGACACTTCAGTCGAAAATCTTTTCCACTGTTACCACCGTTTTTAAATTTGGAGCATACAATCTGGCGAAAAGAAAATTTTGGTGCGTGTATAATATTTTTTGCCTATAACAAACTTCATTAAAACAAGAAACCAATATAACTTAAACATTTCTGGAGAGACAGCTACTTTATACATTTATAGAAAGACGCCAAATTTTATAGAAAAATACCAACAATAAGCAGTGCTGCTCTTGTGATCTATGATATAAAATCTGTCGGTCAAGGCAGACAGAGCAACATGTTTCCCGCAATAATCATCTGCTCCTATTTACAAATACAACCAACTGTGAGTGCTATCACCTGTAACAACATAGAGGTTTATTATATTACCCGAAAAATAACGGTTGCCGCTTCCTGTCGGCTTGTTTATCGTGTTAACGCAGCCCACTTAGCTGACCACTCACATGCTTGGCGGAATAAAGGCGTGAACCTACACAATATAATGGTCAGATAAGGTAGGGGCCATGTAATATAAAGCGTGTACAGTTTACTGAAAAATGCTCTAAAAAGTTAAGAATATGCAGCTACGAATAATGAAATCTAAAGCGTGTGTTCCTTAACTTGGGGTGTTAGTCCGGTGTATGCCTAGAGACACTGGACAAAACCGATATTTAACCCTTTAAAGACGAATATTATCTGTTTTACATAAGGACTCAGTGCGTACCGCGCTGTAAACACTCTCCACTTTGGTTATAAAAACCAGTCTCTTAATGTTTTATAAGGCAAAAGTTGCTGTTTGTTCTGAGATCCGTACAAAACACATAAACGCAATGTGGGCACCACGTAGAATTTTTTAATGTTAAACCTGGTGGTACGTAAAGTTACCGCTAGGCTTTAAAAGGTTAATACCGTGGTCTCCCGGGTATGTTATAGAAGTCCTCTCGCTCAACCGCGAAGTTCGGTTGGGAAGTATTCCCTAATTCCTGAACTAAAGGCACAGGGGTGAATAGGGGTATGTAAAACTGGCAGCATGCTAGATAAGCAGAGTTTTTTTTCTTGGATTTCCCATCCCCTTGTGCGATATATCCCTATCTCCAATGCAGGCACAACGCAACTTCTTTTTTTTTTTTCGTATTTATTACAACACCTTTCGGTCGTCTAAACAATCATCATCAGGTAAAATACGAATTTGTATTATACCTGATAATGTTCATTTAGACGACCATTACCTGCTGGACGAAACACGAGAAAAAAAAATGAGTTGTGCTGTGCCTGTAGGTATAGATTGGAGAAAGCACAGTTTTGTTCTCAGCAAGCGTGGCAGTCTGCCGTTTGCCACCACGGCCAAACCAAATTTTAGGTATTTTAATTAATACATAAATTAACAAATGCACTTAATGCACTCAATGAGTATTAAACTCCTACATATTTCGGCACCGAGGGGGGTGGGGCATCCTCAAGGAGTTTTATAACAAAGGAATATAAGCCCAATATTGCCCTACTGGAAGGTATTGCAATATGGGCACTGTAATACCTAGATTAATAGATAAATAATAATAATTTGTTTATTTCAATGACAATAGAAGCGGTTCTTCAAAACGTATTTATAGAGCATAAGTAGCTATTAGCAACTCAATAAATGGAATAAAACTCTCAAGCCTACTAAGCCATGTACCGTCAGATTTAACGATAAAACATGTACGCTGCCAACAGTCTTAAAATACACGGCCCTGTGCAGCATTCAAAGATTAGTCTGTCTAATGGAAGCACACTATTCTCTGTGAGGCACGAGCTGAACTTCGCCTTCAAAGGTTTAAGCATATATTCCTTTTGGAACAGCAATGCAAAAACAAATTATTTTCCGTTAGAATAGGAATAAGTGGGAGGACATTGCGAACAGAGCAGTAAACGTTCAGGGCCTACAAAATACGGTCAGTCGCTTGGCCAGCTAAGTATTTCTCAACAATGACTATGTTACATAAAGTTTCTTTCATTATTCCGTCTTGGGGATTAAAATTAACATTGCCTGCCAAGGCGTTTTATAGCCTCTTTCTGATTCAACATGGACAGTTCCTAATCCAGTCTAATTATTCTTCATTTGCGGTGCTGTCATAAAATTGCAGCTACAGATTATAAGCTATTCCTAGCTTCTCGACAAGTAAAAAATTTGACTACTCTTAATTTAGAATGACTGTCATAAATGATGGAAAATATGACACGAAGTCATGGACGACAAAAAGGAACCATCTTACAGGAAGAAGACACTTTGCCACAACAGCCTAACTTCTGTTCGCTTTTGAAGATATAATCTTGTAAACAGGGTGCAGTGACAAGTTGTTTGCAAGTAAAAAAAAAAACCTCTTTATTTGAAACACTCTGCATACACAAATACACACACCTAACATTTCCCACAGTGCTCGATATTGTATGTGAGGGTGCGTCCAGACGTAAGTGACTTGCATATCGTGTTCAGTCACTAACAGCTTCGTTCTAGAATAAAAGCATCCATCAGTACTTAATTCAGAGAAATGAAAGAGGAAGTAAGATGTGTTATGTATATTGTCATTAGCAAAACTACTTACACTAATGATGACATTAGTAAACACAAGTGTTCTCTTATCGGGGTTCTACATTCCGAAAGAAACCTTCCATGACAGATCGTACGTAGTCTTGAAGCTTCAAAATTACGGACACATGTGCTACATACACAAATTTCAAAAATTAAAAATTGTTTTTGAAGACTGAAAAAACTGAAAATAGTTTTTTATTCAAAGTTCCCCGATTTCTGAAACGGCATTTAGTCTCCGGCCGTTTTTTATGTTGCTGATACTGTGCACTGTCGCTAACCAAATTACATAATACTCAGCCCAAGAAATGCATTCTTATTGTTTTCAGATATTCTTTATTACCATATCTGCAAACCAATCCAACATGTTTCGACCCTTCATGGGATCATCATCAAGGATTCGTATAACAGCAAGTTTGCACAAAACAGAAAAACAATGCATGTACATATTAAAAACCTTCCATATTTCGCCCTTTTTTTTTCCTTCTGATAGAGTATCATTTAGATGAAGATCAGTATGGAGCGTTGGTGGAATGGTACTGACAGGGAAAACCAAAGTAAGTGGAGAGAAACCTGGGCCGGTGCCAAATTTTCCACAGCAAGTCTCATAAGGGCTGGCCCGGGATCAAAGCCGCTGACGTGGCAAGCCAGCAAATTAAAAGTACGGCCGTCCGAAAACTGGAAACAATACGGTAACAGTACTTTTCTGCTCACTACTTCTCCGACATGCGAAAGAATATTGTTTGGTTAGAAGGTTCCGTGGCTTCGCCCGCTTGTCCTTCTGATAACAGCAGTATTCACATGAAGACGATTTTAGTGCATTGGTGGAATGAATCTGACAGGGAAGGTAATGATAAATTTCACCCTGTAACCTGCCACAAAGGCACAAAATCGGGAGCACAGGTATAGATCTACTGTTTCTTTGACCTCGGTGCAAGATGGATTTGGGTGGTTAAAGCCAGGCCCCGGTCGCTGTAATCCAAGAATCGCCCGGTACCCATTGTGTAGGAGTTGGGGGGGGGGGGCCCAGGGCCGGTATGAAAGAGTGCCCTTAGCGAGTAGCTACGCTATCCCGGCCCATGATCCTGACTGGAGAAGAACGAAGTACTAGAAGAAAGAACTGTCAGTTCCACTTTAACCACAACAAATCTCACATAGATTGACCTGATATCGAAATCGGGTGCTGAGGTTAAAGGCTGGAGGCTAACAGCCTGAGCCAACACACGGTCTAAAATCTGAAAATTATCCACACAGTACACGAGTATAAACAGTTAATACCTACGTCACTCAGGATAAAGCAAGAAAGAAACCGGTAGCCTAAATATGCCTTAAAAGCAGAGTGTTGGTTAAGACTGTATGATTGATCAGAATAAAAATACTTTTGTAGAAGAAAGTCCATAACCGTTATAGCCCAATCTTTCGATGTTGTTAATGGAAATCACTGTAACTTACTCTGTTGGGGCAAAATGCAGATATGTTTAATGCGACAGCAAGTGGTGCCTGCAGTTAGTACTCTAGTCTGTGAGATATGAAGTTCTGATGGAACTGGCTAAGAAGACAACAGCCTTCTTTTGTATGAGGCATTGTAATCTGGCACACATTTACCGAATCGTCTACCCTGATAGACTGAGGCGGTACGTTATTCCGAAACGTCGGCGAACTTCTACAAGACTAACCGACATCACGTCCCTGAAGTCGTTAATCTATACCTTTAACAGGTACTCCAGATCATCTTGACCAATCCGGACAACTCTTTCTTTGTTTAAATGAAACTAAATCAGATCGTGATTTCTGCGTTGACATCGCACGAATGGTATTGCAGATGAATACCAGTATTTCGGAGGCATATACTGTCTACATATTCAGGCAACTTTCTCCGACGTGTCGATAACTACCCACCTATACGTCCCAATCCATAACCCCAAAATCGGTTTTATAAATACATTCTTGTAATTACTACGAACGGCTTCGTTATTTAATATTTACATTTTACATTCTGAACCACAAATGTAATTTATTACAGACGAAAATAAATCGCCTAAGACAAGGGACACAAAGTGTCCTACACTCAGATGCAGTTATGGACATGAGATTAAGGTTCTCGGGATCGTGACGCCGTGTAGTTTCGTAGGCAGGTACAGTATTTCTGAAGAAATTGCTGCGTCGGTTTTCAGTATTGTAAAGAAGGTTGGTAGGTCCGTAGGCATGTACAAAACTGTAAGACGTCACGTCCCAGCTGACCTCAATCTCAAAACACTACTTTCCACCGTACGGACACAAAATCTGATCAATTACAGAAACATATTAGTTAAGCAAAACTAATGTTATTTGATGCCAAAGACACGCAGTACATATGTGTCGAAAAAGTAGCTGACAGCAGTACCGACTACGGTCGATAGAGTTCGTTCTCCATAAAGATGAGATTGCAGGCCTTATATGGCAAGGTACACAAAATGAACAGTAATAATTTATCGCAAGAACGGAGCTAGTAGCAAGATATGATCAGCTCTGTAGAGGCACAGTCCAACACTAATCATTATACGCAATGCTCGTGGTCACCGTATGGTTTATTTCAAACAAATAACCTTCACGTACCGCCCTACACCTTAACCCACTTGTCTACCAAACTGTCTGATGTTCCACGAACGCAAGTTTATTCCAGGGGTGCGAAAAACATTCTATGACAGCATACTGGAGAAAGCCAGACCGAGTGCGAAATACATTAAATATACCGAAACCAGAGAACAATTTCCCTTATATCGAACCTCTCCATATCGAAGTCTAGCTGTTCCGCATCTCCCCCACTGCATTTTCCTCTGTCCTCTCCAGTGGTCTAGCCGTTGTTTCACACACATTTTTTAAGTAAAAACTAAGTAATAACAGTTTTAAATGCTCCATAATCGTGCATTAAGCACTTAGATATGGTAAATAAATCAACAATTGCAAACAAGTTCTTGAAAATACATTATAAACGCAGTAATGCCCCCTACATATTTCGGCCACTCATGTAACCATCCTCAGGGAGATGCATTACGAAGAATAAATACGTTGAGACGTTACAAGGTTTGTGAACCAATGCACATTTTACACGCGTATTGGCTCACATAACTTTGTTATATCTCAATGTATTTATTCTTCGTATCGCGCCTCCCTGAGGATGGCCACACGAATAGCCGAAACATGTAGGCGGTATTATGACCTTTATAATATATTTTCATAAAACTGTGTGCATTTGTTTGTTGTAGTTATCATATCTACGTGATAACATTCGCTAGAGAAAAGCGCTTTGAACTGTTTGATAGAGACAGCAAAGCGTGAGGTCAATACAGCAGCCAGCAGTAAGAGGAAGGCCTCAAGCACCTCATCCCCGCAACCTGTGGGACCTTATTCGTGGTCTCAGTACCATTATCAACTCCATGGAGATGAGTGGTTACTGAAAAACTAACAGTCAATCAATTACTCAAAAAGTTCCCCGTCTGTTACAGATCCCATATGCGCAAGATCTGAAGCTGTTTCTACAATCTACATAAAACGATCGTGTCATATCCGAAGCTCGCTGAGTTTTGATCAACCCTGAAGTAATCCATGTTAGTATATCTTTATGTAGGAAGGCTAGAATCAGCTAACATGCCGCCCACCTTGCTGCTTCAGTCGGACCAACCCAACGAGTCATGTCATAAATAACAGGTCATAGGTTGATGCTCTGCAGATTTCATTTCCATATTACGCTGTTTATTGACGTCTGCGGTGTTAAAGATTTTGCCAATTTACAACCCCGAGCAACAGCATTATGCAATATGGCGGCTGAATGGCAGACTCTGGGCAGTTATTACGTATTGTCGTCCTCTGGGATGTGACGCCGTGTAGCCTGTAGAAAACTGCACACATCTAGGAGGGACGCACTGACTCTGTCTGAAGGCAAGCAGTTAAGTCCACACCTTAGCTTTCCCTCCAAAGTAAAGACAGAGGCATTATGCCCCTGAAGAACGCTGGTAAATCTCTATTAGACTAGGCGGCGTCACATTCCAGCAGACGATAACTTTTATATTCGCTAGCGTCAGAACTTCGAATTTCACAAGATATTGTTGTCCAACAGCAATTCAGTAGCGGAATGCGGAAGTCCGCTTTCCTCAAAAGTTGTTTGTGCTTTTCCTCAATCCGTCTACGTAAATCCTGTGATAGTACCCTAAACTGATCTTCGATCACTTCCTTCCAATTCGTTTCCAATCCATTACTCTTTCGTATGAGTATATTTTATGTCCAAATTACTGCACTAATTATTATCCACAATTATGTATTTTTATCAATATCCATTCATCATCCTAACAAACAGGCTATGTTATCTGAGTTAAAAAAAGTGTCGTTAAATAGACGAAGAATAAAATAAAACAACATGGTACTATTTGTACAACCTATATATAATTTCAGTTTCATAACACACCGTCATCTTCCAAACTGTATGGTCATCATCAGGTGTTATGGCCTAATTATAAAATACTTCAAGGAAGGAGTACTCCATCAGCCTTTACATATACCAACACCCAAAACACATTTTGCTAACTAAAAGTATGACACTTTCAAGCTAATAATATAAATCAAAGAATCTTCCACTAAATGTTAATCAACAAGCATATAACCTCAAAATGAAACAGAGAAATCGCCTTACAAATTTATTTAAAAGTTTTTACGTGGAAACGCATGATCAAAACCTAGAATATTTACTATACACAGCTCTTACACGGGAGTACAGGCTACAGTTTTTAACATGACGGGAGTACAGGCTACAGTTTTTAACATGACGGGAGTACAGGCTACAGTTTTTAACATGACGGGAGTACAGGCTACAGTTTTTAACATGACGGGAGTACAGGCTACAGTTTTTAACATGACGGGAGTACAGGCTACAGTTTTTAACATGACGGGAGTACAGGCTACAGTTTTTAACATGACGGGAGTACAGGCTACAGTTTTTAACATGACGGGAGTACAGGCTACAGTTTTTAACATGACGGGAGTACAGGCTACAGTTTTTAACATGACGGGAGTACAGGCTACAGTTTTTAACATGACGGGAGTACAGGCTACAGTTTTTAACATGACGGGAGTACAGGCTACAGTTTTTAACATGACGGGAGTACAGGCTACAGTTTTTAACATGACGGGAGTACAGGCTACAGTTTTTAACATGACGGGAGTACAGGCTACAGTTTTTAACATGACGGGAGTACAGGCTACAGTTTTTAACATGACGGGAGTACAGGCTACAGTTTTTAACATGACGGGAGTACAGGCTACAGTTTTTAACATGACGGGAGTACAGGCTACAGTTTTTAACATGACGGGAGTACAGGCTACAGTTTTTAACATGACGGGAGTACAGGCTACAGTTTTTAACATGACGGGAGTACAGGCTACAGTTTTTAACATGACGGGAGTACAGGCTACAGTTTTTAACATGACGGAAGTACAGGCTACAGTTTTTAACATATCATTTTTCATACTTTAACGAAAACCGAATAAGTTACAACATAAATCACATCAGAAATACGACATTCATTTAAAATTCTAGTTTTCCTTGTAACGAATGAAATCTCATTATGTAGGTGACGTTACTGCGGCATTTAACCTTTCTCTAAATATTTTATGATTTTAATAACCGAGAATGGCCGTACAGGCCGAAACATATAGTAGTACGTATTACATGACTGAAAATATTGAGTATAATCGACGGTCTATTTATTATTTCAATATCCCCAGACACTTACACTGTAATTTTAATGGTAGGAATTTGAGAAGATCGTCGAGGAGAAGACCTGAAGCTTGCTTCCCTACTGCACGGACTTACAGTCTTCAAGATTTATTACTAGTAATCTTAATTTATTTAGCTTTGTGAATAAGATATTCATCGAATAGAAATTGTCTACGTTGCATTTGTCCGACATAATATCAAAGATTCGCACGCGCGTCAATGTTTGTAACTACTGACCTATAAACAATGTACCTGTTTCTAGCATACTTCCATACTAATTTTTTATATCTATATGTGCAATGGTTCATTAGTTTTGGCCACCAAACCGAAAGATAAAGGAAGCTTCGCGCGGCTGCCATGTTGTTATTTTACACTGCACAACACGGGCAAAGTACCTGAAGTTGCATACTTTTTAAAAATATATTGGCGCATATCATTTTAATATAAGTGTCGATAAATGGACCTCAGAGTTTCGGAGGCACCTGCTGCCTCCATGTTCGGTGTAAAAGAATGAGCTCAGCCTGATGAAATGTTAGGTGACATAGTAAAATGAGCACCTGGTCGGGAGCTAGGAGGAAATGCAAGGAGTGGGTGGCAGGTGGAAGGGCTTGTTTCTCAAACAGTGCATGACCGTCAAAACATGCAGAGGAGTGAATGTACTTTTGTAGACTTGCGTATAGGTTGTACGGCCTAAAGTAATACATCACCGTAAAAAAAACCCTACCCTACAAACACACGGTAGCAAGAGGTAGGCCTTAAGTCATGTGTGCCATTATTTAGATATCTCTGCTATCAGCCAGTTCTTGCGGATATAGAATCTGCTAACATGCGTCGCGTAATGCGGGAAACAGGCTCACTAAAAGTGGGACATTTTCTAACCGAGAGTAGAAGTTCTTATATGGAATGGTAAATTGGATGCAGTACATGCTTTGCGGGTATAAAGCAGTACTTGTCTTTAGTGGATTCAGGGAGTCAGCCAAATTTTCCTGAATAAATTATCATTACAGACTACAAACGATGAATAAAAACACGTATTTTATGAGAAAACGGTACTGAGGAATATATTTGGCCCTAACTGTGAGGAAGAAAGGGGAAGATGAAGGAAATTGCGTAAGTGTTGCATGACTTGTACCCCTACCCGTTATTATTATTATTATTATTTTATTATTATTACTTCTCTAATTGGCCCTCGTGCTGTTGAGTCAGCACGTAAATAAATTTGAATTGAATTATTAAAGAAAGGAAGTTGAGATGGGCGAGGCATGTGGCAAGAATGGGAACAAACAGACATACACGGAACAAGATTTCGGTGCAAAAACCTGAGGGAGAGAGACTGTGACGCCTTAAGCTAGAAGGTATGATATTATTAAAAACGTAAATTAAAGCAACTGTTATCCTCACCATCCAAGGGACGTATTTCCGTGACCTCGTTATAGTGAATAATACTATCACTACTTATAATCTTCGTGTGACGAAGAGAGAAGAAACATAAGAACTAGAGGAAGATGTAAATGGGATCGGTCCACGGGAATTATTTCCGCGGCCTCAGTACAGTGAAGCCAATGTCATGATATATTTTACACTTGTCATGCACGTCCGTGTCCAACACCGATGATTGTCGTCACTAGCATTGTACATTAATCCAAGTCAGTGATGAATTGTACTTTAATCATGCGAGGAATAATATAAGATCTGAGACGATTCGATTCGTTCCCTAAAAGCAGTAACAAAAGTAAAAGACGCCAGAGGGTGGGCTTCATGCTCTCTTCCTTTAGGAAACCGCCCGAAGGTAACAATCTGCGATTGGTCATATCATCGCCGACATGGACTTACCTACCCGGAAGTGAATAATACAGAAGCACTCCGTCTCATCTTGTAAAAGCCGTAAATACGAAAATGAAATAAAAGAAATATCACATACATCCGTTTCTTACCCTACAGTAGTTACTAGTGTCTACCTAGCTGCCTAATCATTTGATCACTGTAGCGTCTGCGTACATGATTTAAGATCTTTGCAAAGGAATTGCACTCCCTCGTCAGAAGCAGATGTACGATACCCTAAAATCACTCATTTGTGTTAGGAGGCTGTTTATAGGCGCGTTCGCAAAATTGCGAAAAGTGACCATTATTTTCGTCATGTCAGTCTCTCTGTCCGTCCGTCCGTCCATTTGCCCGCATGGAACAGCTAGGCTCCCACGGGACGGATCTTTAAGAAAATTTGACATTTGAGAATTTTTCGAAAATCTTTAAATGTCAAGTTTCATCAAAATCTGACAGGAATAATGGCTACTTTACTTCAAGACCTATATACATTTATGATAACATCTCGGTGAATTATTCTTAGAATGAGAAATTGTTCAAACAGGTGTTGTAAAGAAAATCAAAACACACACTTTATGTGCAAAAATTTGTTTCTGAATATCGTATCTTTGTGAGATAAAGTGGCAAATATGGTACAGCCGGACAGGCCACAGATGACAATATAATACGGCGCGTGCCGTTTTCGTGCCGGATAAATAAGACAAGAACACAGACACACAATAGGAATATATTTAATACTTATTGCCTTCCCGCGGCAACAATATTCACGCGAACGGACCTCAGTGTTGCATTATACGTTCATTACCTGTCTTATCTTAATTTTATGTGACGGCCTTATCACATCAGTACAAAAGAGTTACTCATATACGATACAACATCCTATCCCCAGTTGGCTTGAAGTTCGTATTTAGGGATTCATTTCTGCAAGGAAAATATTTCCACTGTGTCAGGGAAGAACTATACACCAGCTTGCCCTTAGCACATGTATTTCTCCTATTCAGTCACCTAAGAGGTTACACTTCCTCCCTTCAGTGCACTGTCATGTAGAGTACCATTATTTTAAATTCTCACAATCCACTGTCACTTCCCTTCGGATGGTTTATTGTAACAACCAAGCCGGCTCCTATTCGCGGTGCTTACCGGAGAGTTTGTGAGGACTCTGAATCACCTGTAGCCCCTATGCGGATTTCTGCATAAATTGATCTGGCTCTGGAAGTAGCAGGTGCTTGTGAATGCTGTAATTAACCTTCGGGTTCCATAAAATGCGGGGAGTTTCTTAACTCACTGCGGACCTGTTAGCTTCTCATGAAGGGATCCTCTACTTGGAGTTAGTTAGTTAGTTAGTTAGTTAGTTAGTTAGTTAGCTTCCTTCCCCGGGTATAACAAAGAATATACAAAAATTACTGACCAAGCTACGGGCTCGGCATCCGAGAGATCGTGGCTCGATTCCCGGCAAAAACAAGAAATTTCTTTCTCGTCCAAAACTTCTAGGGCTGCCCTGAGGCAGTGGGTCCCGCGCATGCTGCTGCTGGAGGTAAAGTGAACGTGAATGCAACCACTCACCTTCAAGTAGTGCCAAAGTTAAGAATGAATATAGCTGTACCATCACTCCCCCATATACCTTCGTGGCGTGTACAGGAACAGCTTTACGTTTTATCACTTCCCTATTTTTGTCCACGTTACCTGTCGGCACGTCGACCTAATCTCCTTCAGCGTGCACATTTAAACTGCTACACAACAGCCTACACCGATTTAGACGGCCGGGTTCGAGTCCAGAGCGATATGTTGGGTCAGTGTCGCATGACGATGGAAAGTGCAGAGGCCGGCGCCAGCAATATGTGCGTGGCGTGTCGAGGTAACTGTTGGTGACCCGAACGGTGACTGCCAAGGTGCAGGCGCCACCCAACAGTTGTGACGCACGATGAGATCTCTCAGACATGCGTGACCCGCATCAGGAGCATAACGTTATCTGGACCTCTTTCACACACGCGGGCCGTATTAATGACGAGCAACTTGCCACCCACTGCGAATTCTTGTAAACACAAGCCAGCTATACTGTCGCGGGCAATCTCAGGATTTCTACCGTTTATATAACACACAGAGGGCATACCAGTAACTCCAGATTCGTAGGGAAGCATGATGAGAACATTACAGATTCTACTTCTCCTACTACTGCTACTACTATTTGGGTGACGGGTGCAGTTGGTTGAGGCACTGCGCCACAAGAGGTGAGGTTCCGGGTTCAGTTACGGGTAAGGTCCTCGGCAAATTTTCAAGTGACCTCTTCCTTCTGTCCGCACGCAGTAGCCCTAAGGGTCCACTCAGCTTCTAACAGAAATGAGTACCAAGGAATTTGCTTGGGGGTAAAGTGCGTCAGGCGCGTAGAGCTGACAGCCGTGCTCTCCTAGTTTTGCCGAATATCAAAGCAATGATGGCAGCCCAACATCCCGTCACCACTCGGACTCTTGTTAGGGCAAGCTCTAATTTTTACTACTACTACTACTACTACTACTACTACTACTACTACTGCTGCTGCTGCTGCTGCTGCTGCTGCTGCTGCTATTACTAGGAGTCGGGTTAGCTCAGTCGGTACACCCTGCACTTGTTTTTTGCCTATTTGATTTACGCCGGTTTGTTTTCACGCCCCTTGCCAATTTACACCACTCCTTAATTTGCGCTGTCATTTTCGGTTTAACCCCCTTTGGCTCCCTGCATTATATTAAGTTAAACTCTAACTTCTGACGGGAATATCATTTTTATTTCATGCCTTTCCTATTTAATCCACTTTTTCTGGAAGGCAACTATGGCTTGGGAAAGCTGCAATGCCCACCCCAGCCTCTTCTCCAAACGGTATAGCGCGTCGTGAAGCCCTCTTCCGGTGAGGAGGACAAGAATTCGCACACCTACAGATATACTGCCTCTCCAACCTGCGTGTTCATGGTGTGGTTCTTAATTAAATACAGGGTCATCTTTAAATTTCACTTGCCTATTGTTATTATTATTGTTGTTGCTGTTGTTTTGTTGTTGTTGTTGTTGTTGTTGTTGTTGTTAATCTGGTGTGCAAAGCGTTAAAACCGTTGGACACCCATTGCTTCCTTAAGGCAGTTTCTAATTTGTGACATTGTCTAATTAACCGATCAATGTTTCCAGAATATGGCGCTTTTGTCTCGGTGCTGCATTTATATTTTTGTTTTGTTATTGTTGTTACATGTGTTGTTTTTATTTAGTTTGTTTTTGTTCGTTTTTCGTTTATGTGTTTTTGTATCGTTTTTGTGTTGTATTTGTGTCTGTACTGCCTTTACACTTTGCACTTGTACTCTCGAGTCAGCGTGTTAATAAACACTTATTGAACGAGTTGAGTCGAAATGAATTAGCGTGAGTGTCAGAATTAGAATTTAAGTGGAATCAATTGTTGTGTATCAGGAGCGTAAGCAACCCGTACAGCACAGCATCACTTCACAAGGCATACACACACACACACACACACACACACACACACACACACACACACACATATATATATATATATTGTCATTGAAAAACACCCACTACGTGTTTTGTCACGTATTGTGCCACCTTTAGGTGTAACTACAAAAAAACCATTCCACACAGGTAATTTTTACAATGTATCACAAATCCAGTGAGATCTCACCGACGTCACAGCGTAAAATAGTTACATTAAAATTATTGAACTCAGTTCTTATTAATGTCATCGTTACATCACCACCACCTCCACCAGCTTCATCGACGTCGCCGTCGTCATCGTCGTCGACACCGTCGTAATTCATTCACCACTGGCAGTCAGAGTAACCGATGGGTATAAGACGCACCAACTGCCTTACAATAGACATTTACAAACTGTCAAATACGAAATAATTTTTCATGCAAATTTCTTGAACTGGTTTTATACAGAATAAATATATCCTCACAGTAAACAGATGCTGCCATCAGAAGGATAGGACCTATGGCCCTAACAATGCCACTCCTTTTAAACCTGGATGCAGACATTCTTTATGTAGCTATGCCTCTAGATTCGTCTACAGTTTTTACTCGGGTGCCCCGAAGAAAAGAGATCAGTTTGGAGACTTGTACAGACTATTATATGATAATAGAACGCAACTTAAAAGTACAGCATGAAGACTGGATTTGCCTGGCTTACTACAGGCACTAGTGACAGGCTTTTGTGTATACGGCAATGAACTTCATATTCAATACACGGCGGAGAATTTTTCATTAACCGAGCAATTATTTGCTTGTGACGAAAGACCCACGGCGTTTGTTCGCATTTAGGCGTGTAGTTACAGCCTCTATATCCATACCCCAGGTTCTGGTTCAATTCTTGGATGATTCAAGCATGAAAATTTGTGTTAAAATAGGATTTTTTCAGAGTTCTCCAATTTATTTCGACACATCCACTATTCTACCCCGCTGATAACCGTTAAGTATCCTCCATTATGATAGCGAATAAATAAATAAACCTGTCTGTTAAATAATTACAGTCGCGTTCAATTATTTTCGCTTATTGTGCGAATTGTGTGTCTACGGTCTCAGCACAATGATGATGTAATATGCACGGGTGACCCAGACAGTAGCGTTTTTGTGTCCAAACAGATTAACAAAAGTACGACCCAACCGAATACCCATTACATTAACATGTAACAGGAGCAGTACGTGTACAGACTGCCTCAGTTGATAGGGAAGTAAGATAATTGTGACGCGTTGCTTGAGGAACGGGACAAAACTGTGGTTTGGAGCCAAGTCTGTTACTTCTGTCATTCCCATATTGACGATTCAGCGTAAAACAGAGTCAAAATTGGCACTTCTCTTCGCTACAAATTTGGCACTCACTTTTGTAAAGGAACAAAAAAGGTTTACTTAAGTTACCTTCTTTCTTTGGACTTTATCACCTAACATTCAACGTTTCGGAAGCCGGCTCTGTTTCCGTCTTCAGGTAATGGAAAGCACCTACTCTGGTGGACCCCTTAGATAGTGTTCTTCTTAGTCACTGGGTACAATGCACTTGAGACCAGATCTTCTCCATGGGTCGTAACAAGAAAATGGCTATTAAAAATTAAAACTTGTGTGTAAGACCCTGATATAAAACCTGGAGCAACCATTAAAAATGAAACAATGGACAAGATCTAAAGGAAGGATGTTACTTCAGTAAGTGACATAGCATCATCAGAATCCTAGTAAGTTGAAAGGAAATAGGTGTGTATGATGCAGAAAGAAAGTGACAGAACGTGTGAGCATGAGAAATGGAAATGAAGAATCAACAAAATTAAAACCCGTGAGCATTTCAAAGAAAGCAAACACATGCGAGAATTTTTCCATGACAAAAACACCATTCAACAAGAAGGCGACTCTTTCCACCAGCAAATTGGACTTAAATTAGAAGAAGAAACTAGTAACGTTTTGCATTTGGAGCATAGTTTTGTAGGATGCTGAAAACTGGACACATCAGAAAGTAAATGAGAAATATCTGGGAATTTTGAAATGTGGTGCTGGACAAGGAAAACCAGTTGGAACGTTCGTGTGCGAAATGAAGAAGTATTACAAGAAGTCAAGGAGGAGAGCAATATCCTACAAACAACAAACAGAAGAAAGGCAAACTGGATTGGTCACATGTTGCGTAGGAACTGCCTTCTAAAACATGTTATTGAAGGAAAGAAGAGGAGAGAAGTGACGGGAAGACGAGGAAAGAGACGTAGGCTGCTACTGGATGACCTTAAGGTAAAGAGAAGGTACTGTAAAGTGAAAGAAGAAGCACAATATTGCGTTCTGTGGAGAACTCGCTTGGGAAGAGCTTACGGACCTGTCGTTAAGACAGATGACAGAACGAAAGAATGAACAAGAGAAGGGGAGTAACATACCCTCATCTTAGTTGTAGCCAATATTCCCGGAATTTAATATGACTCTTAACTCACTTATGAATATAGCTTTGATTTGTTATCATCTTCCTAAAGTATTTCTAGGCTGTTGAAAGACTTTCACACCAAACCCATCGTGTCTGTTGTACTCTGCACATCAGTATAACAGATTATGTCTCGAGGGCCATGTGCGGCCCGTAGTAGCAGATTTGGCAATCCCTGTAGGAACCGGATGTACGTATTTAAGCCCACAGGGGAGATTTATCTCCTTCTGTATAGCAGTGCGTAACCTGTCACTGCGAATGCTATAAAATATTAACGTGTTCTCAGTACTAGTGGTGCAGTCCTTTTGTATTATGCTCAGATCCCAGCTAAAATAACAGCGCGAGAGCTCCTGTAACTACGAATTATAAATAAGAGTCTATGGAGTTAAAACACAGCCAGTGCCTTCAATTTATTGCACCAACTAAATGCGCATTGTTAGTTACATATAATTTAAAAACGTGCAATTACTTGGTATAAAAAATTGAATACTTTGATCTAAATACTGCATGGATTTTACAACCTAAAAATAGCCAGTGTCCTTTGTAAAAACCAAATTTTCTGAATGTACATTATTCCAGAGAAGTGTGCCGAGAATATCTGCTAGCTTGAACTAGAGAAAGACGGGTGACTGACGGTGGATAGGCATGAAATTTTGGTAGATAACCCTTAGAAAGATGCGTAGCTAACTGACATGAATATCGTAAGAACAGCACACCCCGTGCATAAAATGCAAGCATCTGAATGCTAAGAACAAGTGGTACATATAGCAACCAATCTTATTTTAAAATTTGATGCAATACATATATAAAATCACTCCCGCATTTCCCTCTCGTGAGCTTCATACTTATGGGAATTTGTTTGGCTTTCTGCTGAACACTGAAACAAGCTATATTCTGGGGTAGGGTGATTACCGTAGTGAATGGGGGGCGTGGGGATGCAGAGACAATTATTTATTCAGCAAGGGAGTACAATATCCGATAAAAATTGAACGCAGACAATAATCGTGATAGTCTGCAGCAGAAGCGGCTGCAAAATTAAGATTTGATCGGCTTGAAAGCGAAATCGTGTCGTTAATTTTTTGGACAAAATCTGATATAGAAGAGGAGATATAAAAATTGGTATTTGTTTTTCTTTTATTCCACAATGGGCACACAACAACAAATGCACTCTCATTTTTCGAAGTAATACCACAGTTTCTCCAAACATTTGTTTTTCCGGTCTATGAGCTTTTAATGCCTTTTGCAAATCATGTCTTCGGTTGCGCATGAAGCCAAGCACGCACCGCATCTCTGACATCGTCACAGTTAGCATTTCGACGTCAAAGAAACACACCTTTAAGCGGTCCGAGATATATTAATTAGGTGGGGGCGACATCTTGAGTGTATTTTGGGTGAGGAAGAATACAAAATTGCCCGCTTCCATCTTTTCAACTACTACTACTACTACTGCTGCTGCTGCTGCTGGTGAGGTCGATGGTTGTCATGATGCAACGCAACTCCTCTCAGCATTCCTCTGTGTTTACTGCATAAACTTCGCAACATCTGTGGTTTTCGTAGACGATATAGCATTTAGATCCAAGTCTATTTGGCAGGCCATATCAGTGACAGCCACCGGCCCGGCCCCTTGAATCAGATTAGTAACTCCTTCAGCGTTTTCCGCCGTTCTTCAAGTACACAGTTGGATGGCCAGAACATTCTTCTTTAGCAGCCATCTTTCTGCCCCTTTGGGAACTTAACACACACCGGTGGATCATCCTGTGCATTATGCAGTGGTATTTTGCTGACAGACTTCTGAAAATGTTGCCTCTTCTGACCACAAAAATGGAATGACCTCATGTTGCTCAAAAACGGCGCCGTCCAGCAGCGAAGCCGACATATTTACCCTACAGGTGCACGAGCTTTCTTGAACGTACGGACTATCAAGTGACATGTCAACATTTGGCTCAGCATGTAGTACGCCTGACGCATGCAAAAGAAGTGTCTGAAAATTATCAGGATTTTGCACGAAAATTGGTCTTAATTCAGCATTTCGCCTCGTATACAAACATGACTCTTAGAAAGAAAGAAAGAAAGAAAGAAAGAAAGAAAGAAAGAAAGAAAGAAAGAAAGAAAGAAAGAAAGAAAGAAAGAAAGAAGGAAGGAAGGAAGGAAGGAAGGAAGGAAAGAAAGAAAGAAAGAAAGAAAGAAAGAAAGAAAGACACGGAGGGAGGGAGGGAGGGAGGGAGAGAAAAGAAAGCGAAGAGCAAGGGAGTAGTGAGAGACAACTTTATATTGAAGGGGGAGGGGGCGGAGCAAAAGGTAAAGCTATTGCCATGCAGTTTTAGGCAGGACCTTAGGGCCCCAGAAGGCTCAGGCTCCCACAATTTCTAGACAATCGGAGCACGAAGGTGTCAAGGTTCTCAGCCCTAATATTGGGGGGAAGTTGGGGATTAAAAGCGTCACTTTGTTAGAAGGTTCCCAGGCTTCGCCCGCTCTTCCTTCTGGTAGGATTAGTATGAACACGAAACTTAATTAATAAATTTAGAATAGTGGCAGTAGCAGCTTGAGAAATGGGCTGCTGAATTTTAATTTCTCTAGAATGCCAAAGGGTATACTTTGCAAATTTAATTACTTTTTACTTTAAAACAAGCGGATTAATTGTGATTAACTCAAATCAGGAGGGCTGCGTAAGAAGCATGCAGTGGCAACTTGGAATCTTGACAGCTATCTCAGCATTTGCTGGAAGACAGAGGAAACCCAAGGAAACCTGGACTTCTCTGTTCCCTTCTTCCTTTCTTCTTTCCTGTTTACTTGTGGGCACCTGATTGGGAACACACAAAGACACTCCACACTTTACTCCCAGCTCTTCTCAGTATGTATCGCAGTCGCTACTATTAAAGTAATGTACAAGTATTTGGTATTGTGATGAAATTCGCTGTCGTGTTCTCGCCATTTGCCCTTTAATTGGTATGAGTGCTGGTGCAATTTAATTTTTAACTTGAGGGCTATTTCTTCTATAGTTCCACCCATTATCTACCACTCACAAACACTTTGATAGCGATGTTTTATATCCTAAAGTACGGAACATATTGCAGTGAAATTTGGTAATGGAAACCTACACTAAATATAGGGAGAGGTTTCAATTTAGGTTCATATCTGTAATGAACTATTTATTAGGTTCAATGAAGGGTGAGGGGGGTTACTTGACTGGTTGAGCTAATGGGGTTATGAAAGAGGGCTCGACGGAGCTGGTCGGCCAGTCAGTTCACTGTAACCTATGCTTTACGTAAAACGTCAACGGAAATTCATTGAATGTAACACAATTTTCCCGGGCTAGCACCTGCGTCAGCTGTTTTCTTGCCGCTCAGACACCTGATGCGGCTGCTAGCTCGGGAAAATTTCATTGAATTCGGTCGCAGTGAAAACTTTAGATTATATAGGAAGCGCATTCGAAAATTATTTGTACAGCCGCTGCACTTTAGGCAAATAACAAGGTTTAAGATCGCACGAATTATCATCGGATAGTATAGTCGCAGTATAACATTCCACCACCGAATGGCCCCAGTTGTACACGCCTGTGCAAAACTGCCGCGTCGTTACCACGTCCAGTGGTCGAAGCGCATTAAAGGAGTCGCAAAATGGAAGGCCATTATCATGGGCAGAGACAGACCGCGCGGTTCCTGTGGAAAGAAGGCCTTAAGGCGTCAGATATTTATCGTCGGTTATCTGCGATTTGTGTAGGAAAAGCACTTGCACGTAGCACTGTATTCCACTGTGTACGGAGATTCAACAGTGGCAAGGAAACTGCACAGACGGCTGTCCGTGAGTGGTATCGCAGCACCCTTCAAGAATGGTTCCGTGCAGCCATCCGGAAGCTCTCCCCAAGCGACTGGCAGCGATGTGTAACCTAGCAGGGGTATATTTTGAGCTAGCAGTTTTTAGTATTCAGCCTAAAGACAATAAAATTGCTGCAAATGGGGTAAGACCAAATCATTTCCGAACACACCTTCTATTTACTGAATTTCTTAAACACAGTCCATTTTACACAAAATTATACAAGCCTAGATTTAAATGGGGCCATACTAAAGGTACAAACACTTCATTCGAAACATTTTCGACGCAGTGAGAACTTAACGTATGGTACTGTAAGATAGAATGATCCCTATCCCTGTACAGTATATCATATGCGTAATGCACCAACGTATAAAGCGTAATTAAATAACGTGATACTCAGTTATGCAAGGCATCCAATATAACACAGAATTTAATGTGTTCCATGTCGGTGCACTATATTATACAAGAACACTAATCACAAACAAATGCACAGAGAGAGTTTTATCATCACTTGTAACATACTCCTACACGTTTCGACCCTGCTGGGTCATCTTCAGGGAGAACAACGCAGTACACAGTCAACAGTGCATTCTCACTCAACTGCAAAGTGCAACCTCAGTGTAACAATAACAAAAAAGTTCTCCCTGAAGATGACCCAGCAGGGTCGAAACATGTAGAAGTGTGTTACCATTGATGATAAAACTCTCTTTGTTCATTTGTTGATGATTAGTGTTTTTGTATAACACAAAATGTTTCTTCACTTTTGCTACTTTCAAGTACAACGTTTGAACAAATAAAAAATCAATGTATAGTACGGACGGAGACTCTAATTTATATTTATCTTTAGTTTATATAAAGATGTTTCAAAGTCTTACATTATACATAGGAATGTTACTGATTAATGAATTGGAAGGAATAGGAGATGAAATTGTCGTTGCATTTAACACGACACAGCCTCGATTTGCAAGAAGACTACTGAAAAAATAAACATGAAATACTATAAAAAGAAGTGGTAGTGGCTACATCTGACATGTTGTCTTGGAATTTGCCCCGAGGAACAGAGGAAAAATTATAAGAAGTGTTAGTCGCACTTCGAGCCCAGATTCGAAGCCAGGACCAACCGAATAGGAAGGAAATTGTTACTTATTTGATACTGAGTTGTGAAAAGTCGAAATTTTACACAAAACACACCCAAACACTCTGAATATGAATAAAAAAGGACAGGCAATTAAACTCCCCTGGTATAAATGGTTCCTAAGTTCCGAACCGTGTCTCTAATTTGTTTATTTCATGACGACGGTCATTGTTTCCTGCCACTGATGACAGACGAATCGATACTTGGCTCAGTCGCTGTTCATGGCTTCCTACGCATTCATATTTAACTACATAAATAATCGAAGAGTTTCTCCACGTTCAGCATCTGTGGATAATGGAACTGCAGAATTCACTGTGTGGCATCCAAGCAGCCCTGTTATCTGAACTAGTACAAAGCCAGACGATGTACTGGGGCTCATACATATCCTTTTTTACACTATTTACTTTTTTTATTTCTGTGTCTGTGTTTCTCTTTTATATGATTAGTGATGGCTGAAGGGATAAACCACAGAGCACGTTGCAGGTGTGTAGACGTGACCGGCTGGCGGCCTAAGGTTCAACACCTTCCTGGGACTTCAACACCGACAACCGCCATATGGAATGAGAGTATCATGCTCTGAAGACCAGACAAATGACAACCATGTAATCTGTAATGGGCTTCACTGTATGAACTCATTTAATGTTAAGATTATGCTCGTCTGAGATGTTACGACGTGCACTTCGAGACTCATGTGCCATCGTTTCAGACGAACATTTTGCCCCTGTCTTCAAGTTATGTATAGCAGGATTAATCCCACAATGTCTCCATCTTCAGGCGCAGGTTAAGGTAGGGTGCCAAGGCTGCTGTTACAAGTAGGGGCAGTGAGCAAAGTCGTGTGCGCGTAGATTAGGGTGTTTCTGCAGTCAGAGCGCTGGAGGTGCCAATATTCGTCTGCTTATGTAGCAGCTGCAATCACGTGGCTGAGACAAGGGGACCGTTAAGCTTGTGAAACTCACGCTGAGGGTCGTCATGCAAAATTGCGGTGACTCTGTGGATGTAATCCTCCTAAAGTAGCATGGCTCCACTGATCCGACCAAGCATTCGAGCCTATGGTCCTTCTGTAGAGCCGTCGATTCTTTCCAGGATCAGATCCGATACGGCTGTATTATGATCACAGCCTTGTAGGATATGAAGCTGTGTAATTTGGTACAAAACTATCGTTTCGAAGAAATTTTCTACCTCCATCCTCAGGGTACTTTGTAGCTTGGTCCGCTTAATTCTAAGAGATTACTTCCGCGGACGTTACAAGAATTGATTTTCACTCGGTGATGCTGTTTTAGGGACCTGTGTGATCTGACACATTAGAGTGTGGAAGGGAGGCAGCAACGTTAAAGCAGAACCTTCTGCTGTCATCTTCAAAAGAGAGGAGTTTAGTCTGTCATCTTGTGTGTGTGACGCCGTGTAGTTTGGTAGAGTGGTAGCAATCATCTAAAGTAACCCTCATCACATCCCAGAAAACAGTAATCGTAGAAGCCTTATCATTCGTAGTACTTGCTGATAAGTTTATACCAGGGCTTGGAGTCGGAGTCGGAAGGAATTTTTTGGTGGAGTCGGAGTCGGAAGGAATTTTTAGGTGGAGTCGGAGTCGGAAGGAATTTTAGGTGGAGTCGGAGTCGGAAGGAATTTCTTGGTGGAGTCGGAGTCGGAAGGAATTTTTAGGTGGAGTCGGAGTCGGTGAAAATGCACCGACTCCGACTCCGACCTACAGCTACTAATAGCTACAGTAACCATTAGACTTATACTTAAATATAGGTTATAAGTAAAAAAAAGTAGCCTGATGATTCACGTGGTGGCGATGAAATGTCTTATAGGTTTCCATTATTAATACATATTGAGTTTTCATGAAGGAGTCGGAGTTTTAAAAATCGAGGAGTCGGAGTCGGAAGTTTTAAAAATCGAGGAGTCGGAGCCGTAGTCGGAGTCGGAGCTTTCGTTTACCGACTCCACAGCCCTGGTTTATACAACAGTAATTTCTTTTGAAGAAGAGTGATTAAAAATGAATGGCCGATGACAGCCATAGGTCTCAGCTTGCAGATTATCTTTAATGTGGCCGTCCAGTCTCTAAAAATCAGATAAAATAAAAAAACAAAAGAACGTGAACGCGGACTCCAAGAAACGAGTCCAAGGATCTGATTATTTATATCTGTAAAAAGTCCCTGTATATTTCTTTGTAACTGTTGATTAATGATAGCCAATGTAATTGGTTTCTTGAATCACACAATTAATTGGACAATGAGATGATCAAATGCGCCAATGAAACTAAGAAACTTCCATCCCTCAAGGTTTTTGATCTGCTCCCACGAGATCGCCTCTGCTTAAAGTTGCTTATGAATGTAACTTTTGTCTTTTTGTTATAAAATAAAAGCAAAGAATTCGGAACTGTTCGCGGATTTTAAAGGAAACTCGCCTACTAAAACTGTACTCTTCGCTGAGTCCCATAACCTTATAAGAAACATATTATCCTTTTGGCAGACAGAAAAATAAGCAGATCGAAACAAAACGTAAGCGGAAAAAAAGAAAGAGGATTAAAAAAGCAAGGCAATAAACTACGCTTCCTCCCATCATAAAATGAAATTATTCCTACTCGTTAAACATGAAATATTCTTACAAGACACAAAGCAATGAAAGTAACGAAAAAACCCTGTAGGCCGATATGTTACTTATAAGACGTTTGGACATACTGCTTACTCGATTTTTGGAGTTTGTCCAGAATCTAAATATTAAAAAAAAATAACGTTTCGGAAACTGGATCTGTTTTATTTCGCAAGAAAGAAGTTTAGCATTCACCTACTCAGCCGGATCCGACAGAAGTGTTCTCTATCACTGCGGGTGGCCGGTGGCTAAGAACAGCCGTTTTTCCCATCCTGTCACCTGAGAACGTACACAGATCACATTCGAAAACAGTGTGTGCTTTTGTTTTCGTGTTTACATTAACGATACGTCAGCATCTGAACTAGAACCTATGGATCATGACACAAAAATGATTTGACATACCCTTCGGGGAGGGTCGCCATGATCCTATTTGATCTTAAATTTTATCTTACACAAGGGCATTTTTGCATGTGGTGTGAAGCAATTACGTGTGCTGACTGTTTAGCTGATGTACATGACGATGTACATAGCACACGTATTGTATCCAGGGCTAACTGATATGGCAGAAGAGTTTGTTTCGCCCCCATTGACTACCCTACAACCTGGGAACATTCCTTCTTTTTTACAAAATATCGATTTGGTTTCCAAAGAAGAAAGCCTGACCTGGAAGCAGCGTTTCCGTTGGTGTGCTGATACTGCACCAGCAAGGTTTGGAACATGCCAAGGCTTTTCATGAAAGCCTGAAGGAATTTAATCCACAGGTTAAAATTTTGCATTGCCCCCCCCCCCCCCCCCCCCGGTAGGGGGAATTTGATTTCAGGAGGCTGTCGGAGAACTTAGATAATGCAATGGAAGGAGTCATTAAAGTTGTGAATTTTGTAGGAGTGACGCCGTTCAATTGTAGAACTGTCAGCTATGTTTCCCAATATTCGCTCCGACTAACGCATTAACTGTGTCACCCTGACCCCTCTGGCTGTAAGATTTTCGTATTCCAGGTGACTACCAGGTGTCTTTCAGACATATCTGTCGAAAAAAATAAGTTGAGTATTCTTTGCATGGACCAAGGTGTGGCTGAGAGAATTTACAAGATACGACTTCCTGGATGTGGTGCTCCTGCAGTTTCAAGTCTTTTCGAGTGTTACGCCATCGATAAATAAATAGTTACGGTTGTTTTGATGGATCGCTTTGTGCTCACCTTCAGGGACAAGTAGTCTGAAAAGACTGATTCTCCTTGGACTGCTTGGGGCAGACTTTTAAAGCAACAGGATCCTTCGAAACGCCTGGAATTCTTTACCGAACGACACAGCGTAACATCCAACGACACCTGAATATTCAGAATAGAAATTGGCAAGTTTAAAATGAAAGCTGATATTGTGGAAGAGAATGAAAAAATACATGACTGTTTCGTGTCCGAAATTAAACTTGCTCCTGCAAGGCGAAAATTTTGGATTTCCTGAAGCGAAAAGTTTCTAGTAGAAGATTTAAATGAGCAAAATCTTGTCTTCGACAGCTACATCCCGAAGGGTGTGACTAAATACACGTGACCGCACAGCTCAACTCACAGTGACGTCGAATACTTGGCTGACGACATTTCATGCGTTATCGGATTTTAAAGCTAACTTGTCGAGATACAAAACGACGAGAGGCTGTGTTAAGATTTTCAGAAAATTACATAATCACTGAGCGCGTCTAGAATAAAGCAAAAAGAAAATAATAAAGGAAAAGCCAATTCTGCGAAATAAGGTTCTGGAAATTTTACAGACCTTTCTACAGTGAACTTGTGTGAGGCAGGGTCTTCACTAGCCGCTTCGAAGCCGACTGCAACTAAAGCAGAACTCAATACACCCTTCCAAATATATGAATACGGTTAGAAAAAACTTCAAATCTTGTGCAAAGTCAGTGTTCACATTAATATAATAACTGCTCTAACTTTGTGCATTTTTTGTAATATTCGTGCTTTTGTGTAACTATCTTCTACTGCCAAGTAACAAACTAAGTATTAAAAGTAATATAATTTTGTCCTTTACTGAAGTGTCTAATTTCCGCAGTGTTAGTTACATTCCCGTAACAATAACGTGCTTAATTTACAGACAACAGTAAAACAAATAAAAGTAAATACATTATAAACTAGCAACACCGGCAACTCACGTATAAACCTACACACCGAGGCCCTTTCGCATATACATTTGTTTTGCTGTGGAAAAGCAATAAATATGTGTACCATATTTTCAGCGTGTGCCTGTATTCTTGCCTTAGTAATCCAACATGCAAAGCGCATGCGCCATATTATATTGTCATCTGTGGACTGTCCGACTCTACCATATTTTTCCACATTATCTGATAAACGGCACTTTTTTTTCGGGAAAAAGATATTGAACAAAAAGATATGTTTTGATTTTCTCTACAACTTTTCTCTGAAACATTTCTCCCGTAAGCACACTATTCACATATTTGTTTGGACTGCTGTAATATCGCATTTCCCATTCAAATAACCAGAATTTGGTTTTTCGTGTTTCTGCGTCAGTAGTACATGAAGAAGGTCACATAGGCGTTCGTACGGGCAGTTACGCACGTACACTTAATCTGCAATCTACACCTAGCACAGTGTACCATCTGCCTTAACATTAATAATCTTTGCATTTTCTCACGCAGTACACTAACATAGATCGCATGATTCACACAAGAAGAAGCAACTAATTTCTTGAAGAGCATTAATCCACCGGTATTTCTAACGGAGACGCAATGTTCGTTCCCTTTGCGGTTAGAATTAAATTCTGATATGTTATTTAGGTGAAATTTGCGCTTCAAAAGGTTAAATAGAATCTCGCTTTTCACAGATTTTTTTTTAAAGAAGGAGAGAACTGTAGACGAAAGAAAAGAAAAGACCATGTAGACAGATGATGAAGATGGCAATTTTTCCGCCGAGCCTCCAGGAGATCATTCCAGCGAAATGACCGCGCTGTGATGATAAATGCCTTGCATCTAGACCATTTAAAGAACCGGACTGCACAGACAAAATGCAAGATGCAAACGCCCTCAGTTTTTATAACAGTGTCGACATTATAGTGTCTGACTGGCCCTCCCTCTTGTCTCTGCTCCTCAGACACGTCCAGATTACACTCTCGATATACAGTTCCATTTATTACCAGGAAGATAAGATGGGCGGGACATGTAGTACGTATAGATCAGATGAAAATTTCATGTAAAACGAGAAAGGATGAGACTACTTCGTAAGACGAACTGTGCTCCAGCCTGTTTATTGTTAACGAGTGCCATCACGAGAGTCTTATTATTCCACTTCGTCTGGAAGACCCCGTATACGGAAGGAAAAGTGGCCAAAGATGGGTTGTAATATGAAAGGACTAAGGTGATGATTGATCCAATGGGGAAGGCAATTCTATTTCTGAGTGCGGCTTTTTTTTTAAGTGGAGAAGTGTTCCGCAGCAGACACTACGGGCGCACCGCAGCATTAAGCCTTCTTGTGCAACCCTATGATGAAGATGAAGATGATGATTTTTTTGTCCTTTTCCAAGTAATGGAGCACCGGTGGAATGAAATTGACAGAGTAAAACAGAAGTAATCGGGGAAGAACCTGTCCCAGTGCCACTTTGTCCACCACAAATCCCACATAGACTGACCTGGGATCGAATCCGGGCCTCCGCGATGGGAGGCCGGCAGCTAACCGCCACAGCCATGGCACGGCCCTGTGGTGTGTTACAATAAGCATAAACATTATATTTGAATGGTCTACATCGACCTGAGTTTTTTCCAGACCCAGTGTTTCAAAAATTGGCTATTTCCGTCATCATGCGCAATGAAAGAAGGATCGCTACTCAGCTGAATCCATTAAAATGAGCTAATCTCTATCGCCCGACCAGTCCTGTGGTCAAAATATAACATGTAGCCTAGTTCTATTACTCGAAATTGTGTACTGGGCAGCGACTTAATATACCAGAGACAGCGTACAGTATGCACAAGAACTCGTGGCGTCAGTATGCGCAGATGTGTAGAAGGGAGGGAAGCAAGGAGCGGGTGTAAACGAATCATCCGTAAAGACACAAGAGTTACGGCCGTACTTGTATTGTCAGTTATAAACACAGCAAGCACAGCGAATGGCCTTGTACTAAAAACATATTCACCCTGACCTGTGATCATTCTTTCCTTCCGTACGTGGGCGATTCCACTTTTGCGGTGTAATTTCTTTTCTCACTCCTGTGTCACTACCTACCGTTCGGACCATTGCCGGATTCACGTATATGCTATATAAGCTATTGCGTGGGGCCTCGCTAAAAAAGAGTGCATTTCAAAATAATGAAAATCGCAATACAAAAAAAATTATGATTATTTTTAGTACCGTTGCTGACTATTGCTCGTTGTTTTATATTTTTATTTATCATATATACTACTGGCCGATCCCAGTGGCCGCGCTGTCTTAGGCGTGGGTCTGCAGCCGCCCGCTTGCTGAGGTCGCGGGTTCTAATCCCGCCGGACGCATGGATGTCTGACTCTTGAGAGTGTTGTTTGTTGTCAGGTAGCGGTCTCTGCGTCGGGCTGATCACTCGTCCAGAGGACTCCTCCTGAGTGTGTTGTGTCTGAGTGTGATCGTGAAGCCTCGATAATGAGGAGGTCCTGGACCATTAGGGGTTGCTGCGCCATTGGAAATGTACGTATGTATATAATATACATACATATATATATATATACTGCTAGACACGATCGAGTTAAACAGGTATCGTTTATGCGCTCAGTTCCACAAGCATGAAAAACTCCTAAAACTAAAATTCAGTAGAGGAAGTGGGCCCTCTTAAATTTCGAAGCTGAGGGACCAAAACACACTTAAATCCGGCCCTGGCTCAGACGCTATCTGCTGAAGCCCCACCACTTCATGCTACCAGCGCCTAAGAAGCCTATGTACGTAACGCAACAAAACCTTAACTAAGTTCAGAAACACACTTCAAAACACAGAACAAAATTGAAGAGACAACTGAGATTATCAAGGCTTTAATATAAACATTACGGTACTGCCGTGAAGATGGAGGCAGTAGATTCTGCTCCGAAAAGTCGGTAACTCTAACCAGATTACACGGCGTCACATTCCAGAAGACAGCAATATCCAAACTTGAAAATACCCCCTCACGTCTGCAAATATAGTACGGGTACTGCTGGGTTATTTCGTGCATTAGCTATGTCATGACGTTATATCAACTACAGCAGTTCCATTAAAGAATGGTCGTGTACCGACCACACAAGTATACCTAACTACATGCAAATGAACTCTTCTTGACAAACCTATAGTCCCCTAAGCTAGTAAAGAAATTACCTCCATTTTATGAAAGGCGAAACTTTCCTGTCGTCTCTACAACGGCCTGACAACGGTCTCTATCCATGTCAATATCCCAGTCAATATCTCCATAAGATATTTCTGTAAGACGCATTTTAATATTATACTCCATTTTGTATAAGCTGCTAATCTCTCACGCGTGCCATATACCGTGATTATATAACGTTCCTTGGTACCATCGGTCTAAAAATCTTTAACGAAGAGTACACAATTCTGCAGCTTCTCACCACAAATGTTTCCTGCAACCTGGAAAAGAACATTTTGGCATTTATCTGGCTGTTTGGGAAAAGCCATTTCACACATCGTTCAAACCACCAGCCAACAATCATCTCGCTACTTGGCACATCAGAGGAACAGTGGGCATGTATCATATAATTAGGAGTTCTGGTGTAAGAGTCGCTACATAAAATACTACGTTCTTACTTCTAGGCGGTTTGCATATGAATGTAACTGGACTAGAAGGGTCGGAGGGTCGAACCTGCGTGTTGCCAAACACAACGGTAACATGACAACAGCTGCAGGCTGTCATTCTTTGCATAGCACGGTGTGTTCACTTGTGTTTCTGCTTTGCCAACAACAGTAGCGACGTCTGGTGCCGCTGTACTGACACAGACATTTCAACCGGAAGTTCTTACTGCGTCCGCAATGTCTTAAAGCTGAAGACGACGGAGTGACGTAACACATTATATTCATAAATAACTTTATCTGATAATATTGCTTTAAAGCTGCCGATCCCAGTGGCCGCGCTGTCTAAGGCGTGGGTCCGCGGTCGCTCGCTTGTTGGGATTGTGGGTTCGAATCCCGCTGGGGCATAGATGTCTGTCTCTTGTAAGTGTTGTACGTAGTGAGGTAGAGGTCTCTGAGTCGGTCTGATCACCCGTCCAGAGGAGTCCTACCGAGTGTGGTGTGTCTGAGTGTGATCGTGAAGCCTTAATAATGAGGCCGTGGACCACTAGGGGATGTTGCGCCATGGGCGGGGGGGATATTGTTTTAACTTCGCTGTATCGGATAGTTCTGCTATTTGTTTATAGTATTTACCATTCCAGAAGTGAACACAATCCGGCTTTTCAGGTGCAATGTAGAGAAAGAGACCATGCTGAACAAAAAGAACTGGAACTTAATTTGGAACGTGAAAGGTCTTGGCTTCCCGGCGTGGTTTATAGCATCCTGTAAACATGTGCTAGCTGCATGTACGGCCCGAAGACTAGAGTTGAACTTCGATTAGGATGTGGGAATGCTTGGTAACGGTATCCCTATGTCTGCTCGCTGTATCTTCTCTCTTTGGTTTCACACTGTACCCTGACAAGTGTTGTAGTATAGAATCAGAGGGCAGTGTCCATAAACATCCTACAATGGCCTTGAATTTTGAAGTATCAAAAACAACACAAGTACTTCCCTTTCATGACACTACTGTAGTTTTCGAAAGAGTATTACTTTGTTGGAAGGTCCACAGATTTCTCCCACTTGTCTTTCACGTGAAAGTAATATTAAGATAAAGATGAAAATGGTGCGGCGGTGGAATCTCACTGACTTGGGAGAATGCAAGTTCTCAGAGAGAGACCTGTTCCAGTGCCACTTTGTCCGCTACAAATCCCACATAGACTGATCCGGGATCAAACACAAGCCCTACGGTTAGAGGCCAGCGACGAACCGTCATGGCACCTACCATCCTGTCTGGATTTCGTTGCATCGAGTTACTCAGTTTGCCAGGTACCTCCAAATCGGTCACCTCACATTAAGCCTTTAAAGACGGAACATATCTGTTTTATATAAGGACTCAGTGCGTACCGCGCTGTAAACACTCTCCACTTCGGTTATAAAAACCAGTCTCTTAATGTTTTATAAGGCAAAAGTTGCTGTTTGTTCTGAGATCCGTATAAAACACATAAACGCAATGTGGGCACCACGTAGAATTTTTTACTGTTAAACCTGGTGGTATGTAAAGTTACCGCTAGGCTTTAAAGGGTTAAGCCATGTCCTTGTCATCCCATATCCTCTCCAATTCATTACTCACCAATTATTGTACTATTCGACCCTAAGGGTATTTCTTTCTTCATGACACGACAACCCATATTGGGCCGCAGCCTCCTCCTATCGAGGTTTCACGGTCACACTCAGACACACCACACTCGGTAGGACCCCTCTGGAAGAGTGATCAACCCGACACAGAGGCCTCTACCTAACAACACACCTCTCACAACAGACACACATCCATGCACCAGGCAAGATTCGAACCAGCAATTCCAGCAAGCGAGCGGCCGCAGACCCACGACTTAGACTGGGCGGCCACTGATTGGACCCTATACTATCTCACCTTTTAAACTTGTTGCTAGAATGAAAATACACGTACAGTTACGAACAGTTCGCAAGTGTGCCTTTTTACTGATACGTTTAAACAGCGACATTAATAAACACCAAAACGGCTACATGCGGTTTGAGATTCTATTCGCGGAGACTATGTAGAATGCTGTCTGCTGTAAAGTGATGCTGTGGAGTCTCGTAAAATTTTACCGACGTTTCGAAAGAACCTGCAGCCTGCACTTCACGGGTGTTTCAACAATCAGATCCTCTGCCCTCTGGGTGCACACAGCGGGTTCGAATAAAGCATTTGTAACTTTTTTACAAGACTACACAGCGCCACATTGCAGAAAAGAGTAATTTTGTTTTCTACGTGAAAAGCTCCGATTTCACGAGTTGATAGAGTCTGCAACTGACGGCAGAGATGGAAGAAGAAATATCAAATTTGAATACTGCTACACCTACCAGATGACCGTAAATGTAACCATCCTCTAGTAAATGATAGACATAGTCTGGTAGATATGTGCCGACGTTTCGAACGATACCATTTTAGGTCCAAAACTTCATGCGACGTGACAAGATCCAGTCTCACGAAAACGCTGATATGAAACAGAGAATATATTCCTACTTTTGTGCCACGTTAATTCTTGTTGTTGTTCTGACGAAGAGCAGGTTCATGTCCCAGTGAAAATATTTTTCGGGCCCCCGAGCAAGGGCTGGCCGGCTAAAAATTTTTACGCTAATTCAGACAGACTGACTGTCAGTTGTTATACAGAACAGATATTCTACTGAAGTTAACATTAAATATTTACAGTTTGGTGCTTGATAAAAACTGAGACAGATTTTCGAAAAAAAAAAGTCACTTCACGTAACGGTTCCTTACGGTAAAAGTACCTTGTCAACACGTCATGAAGGCGTATGGAAAAGTGAAGGTAGAACTCCGCGCATTCTTCACCTTGGCGCGAGGTGGAAGCGGGTGATTAGTTACACGCCCTGACGCCTTTACCCCGTGAAAAGAACCCTTGAAACCTATTAGGAAGCAGGCTGGGTGGACACCAAAGAAAGCATGGACAGTGCGGACAAGGCAAAAACCTCTCACCCCAACCACAAATGAAGGACTCCTGCGACGTCCACCCTCTAGCCTAGTCACTACGCTGACTTAGCTATCACGAATTCCCTGGAATTTTCTCTTTAATGACATCAGCAGTAGACTGGCAGTTCCGTGATTATTCACGGGCTTATTCACTGGTCAGATTTCTTAATACGAAACCGAGTATTGTATTTGAACACCAGTTACAAGGATATCGTGGCTATTAACTGCGGCGAAATGTAAGCAGCTGGTGCAGTTCACCAGATATCGCCATGTTAATGTGTAGGCTGGAAAAAATGCCAGTGGTGAAAATCCGAGTCACCTGGGATTTTCAAGTATATCCGTTACATGCACTTAAAGTACTGTAACGTGTTAAGTTTAACGTCACCAGAAGACTTGATGCCTGGCATCGAGAATTTACCATCAGACTGACTCATTTCGCGATAACAGCTAAAACATGATTGCAAAAGGTGTACTACGTATTCCGTGACGCAGCGCACGAACTTTGCCGAACACTTTTTGTTTTTTATTTTCAAAGTGTTATGTGGTTTTGTAGTATACGTTTACAAATAATGTATTTTACCTCTCTACGAAAGTGGGGTCTTCCCCGGGTTGATCTTCGCGGAAATCACAAATGCTCACTAACATCATTCTTATATCTTTTATACTAAATTTCTCCCACACGGGCCAGTATATATGGACAGTAAGGCAAGAAATTTATTTACGCCCCTAAGTGAAGCCTGGCTTTAATTGTGCCGATTTTTACGTAACTCACTGCTCTACAGCATTAAATGATCGGTGTTTATAACTGACATGAGTGTTTTTTTAACTTTATATTTTGTACACAGTCCGTATTATCAATTGCTTAAATTAAACCAACAAAAGCACAAACTTGTTTGAAAGTATATATTGCCACTCCTACATGTTTCGGTAACAAAGTCACCATCCTCAGGGGGCGCACATCAAAAATTAAAAGCACTGATTACAGTTCATTACTGTACGTGGGATGTGTGTTTACTGCGCGGTACGTATTGAAACTTTAAATACAATTCAGGTCGATGTCCCTAAGGGTTAAGATAGTTCAAGCTAAAAAAACACCAACCACAATTAATTTAACTTTGAAATATTTCACTGTTCCTTGTCCCCATTTTGTAATCTTGCGTATGTTTTTTGATTTCAGTTCTCGCGGAACTCGATATTTTGTTTACAATATAATTCTACATAGTTCATTCTTAAGAATTTTCACTCTGCTTTAAATCTGGAGACGACTCTTCTTCACCGCCTTCAAAGCCCAAGACACAAATGTGTGCAAGCAGTCAGGTGTCGAGACACATATGACTTCCACAGTCGGTTTAAAATTTTGAAATCAAAAAGAAATTTTGGTTGGCCCGAAGGATTTCCACCCCGTGAAGCATTCCAGTGGAAATCAGTCTGTTTGGATTTCATTCGCTCTTGGTGACGTCAAAAGACATCACTTTCTTAATTAATGCTCTAGGTGTGGCTCACCTCAGAATTTCAGTGAGAAAAACAAGAAACTGTCTATGCATAAATTATTCATCGAAACTTAGGGACAGGCCTGCACTTACAAATTTTTGAATAACCTAAACTGCGTTTATAGACTTCAGTTGGAAACGATAATTCAGTCATTTTTAATTGTTCATAATTGAAAACTTCTTAATGCACGTTGTCAGCCCTACGCACCGGCCGCGTTTACCCCCCAGAAAAGATCCCTGGTACTCATTTCTGTTAGAGTCTGAGTCGACCCCAGGGCCATAGTGCGACCGACAGGATTATACCACTGAAAAAATCCAATGGCACCATCGGGAAACGAACCCGCGACCTGCCGGTTTGTAGCGCAGTGCCTCAACCAACTGCGCCACCGCGGCCCCTCTTCTTAATAAGACTAATTTAATTTCACCTCCGCCTTTTTACATCGGTATGAACTGGATCACTATTCAAAGCCTCTGCTTCATGTTCTTCCATCTCGAGTTGACTGGCCCCACAAATGAACCCAGAAGCTGCCACTTAGAGCGCACCAGCTTGCATCGTATATCCAAACATTTGAATTTTGTCGAACTCTTCTGTGTGGTATTTATCTACATTTACAATTACTTATCCTAGACACGAATTAAGCAAAGATACCAATATATCTATCTGACTAACGTGAGAGACTCATAGCTTCGTATACGTGACTTTCTCCTGAATGACAATATGCGAGCGCGTCTTCACGTTCGTTTTGTAACGGAACCCTGGAAAAATGCTTGGAAAAGAAGTTAGCATTAATCCGTATCTTTCTTCAAATTAGACAGGGGTGTTTGCTGAACAGATATGTCACAAATAACTGCAATTAACATTTTAAAGCCTAGCGGTAACTTTACGTACCACCAGGTTTAACATTAAAAAATTCTACGTGGTGCCCACATTGCGTTTATGTGTTTTCTACGGATCTCAGAACAAACAGCAACTTTTGCCTTATAAAACATTAAGAGATTGGTTTTTATAACCGAAGTGGAGAGTGTTTACAGCGCGGTACGTACTGAGTCCTTACATAAAACAGACATGTTTCGTCTTTAAAGGGTTAATGGAAGGCGCATGCGGACAAACACCGTACAAGAACATTACCAGTAACTAGAATCATAACGTTAGCAGTATGCTTAAACCACTTCCGGTTTCGGAATCAGAATATTTGGGGGTCTTTCTTGTGTCACACAGACTACATCTATTCGTCTTAATTTATAAATTTCAGTCTGATTCTCATGTCAAAATTTACTTGGTATTGAAACCAGTGGCGACCAGTAGTGGACTCACAACCACATTTGCTTTGTCTCTAATATACGATATTATTTTTGGTTTGACATCCATATTCCACTGTCATGATTAGTACACCTGATGGTACGTTTTTTAAGCGTGGCTATGTGTCAACTGATACTTGTGTGCCCAAATAATTACGTATCTTCCATATTAGTAATCCCATATCCCATTGCATCGGAGGGTTTAATATTGAGACTATGACAAAAACACAGATTCTGCCAACTGAGTTCGACAACCCCGTAGTAGTTGTTCATAGGAAATAAGAGCACATAATACGGCCCGCGTGTACTAAAATAAAACTGTATCTGCCTTACACGTGCTGAATCTATCAAGGTTACTTGCTGGAACTTGTTTTACTTTATATAACTTGCATAAGCGTAAATAAAGTTACTTACCGTAAATATTAACCCTGCAAAATTTACAAGAAACAAATGACAGCTTCCAGTGCTTCTTAGGCATGTGTTACATACGTATATATGTTACACTCACCAAGCAGTTTGCTTTCGCTCCCTTTAGTTCTCGAACCTGTACTGCGTAGGCTGTTTAGCTATACTGAATCAAATGTAAAGGTCTTTTGGCCGTAAATGTGACACGAAAAAGCTGCGTTATGAAAAGTATCATCAAATGAAATTAAGGTGATAAAACCAATGACAGTTAGATAGGCGGGATGTATAGAATGAAGACGTAGTTGAAAGACGAACAGGAAGTTTTAATTATGATGGACAAATGATGCCACGCAGCAGGATTCTTCGTTTAATTAAATCAAAGTGCCTTTCGTCAAAAATGGTATCTGCTGTTAATATGATACATATTCGAAGAGTGGGAAAAGTTTGGGGCGTGTTCACTAATATTGTGTTCCGTGTTGGTCCTTATTTCATCAAACAAATACCTAGATTAACTGTTAATATTAACTGTTATTCACACTGTATTATATAAGGTACAGTACTTTACATGCGTTTTGTGACCTGTGACTGCAAATAAGCTGGTGTACAGGAATTGCTGCAGCGTGTATATGGGCGGTTTGTTTTGTGGAGGAATATCTGCCCAGTAGAAATTTTGTCTGATTGGTGAGAATTGGCTTAACCTTGTGAAAAGGTAAAGGGTGAAGCAATCCCTGTACAGGGCTAGACAGGACCTGAGGGCTCCAGGGAGTTGAGGCTCCCAGATTTCCAATCAATTGGCACATAAAGGTGGTAAGGTTGTCAGCCTAACGCACCGGCCGCCTCTACTACCAACGAAATATTCCTGGTACTCATTTCTGTTGGAGGCTGAGTCGACCCCAGGGTCATAGTGCGGCTGGAAGGATTATGTCAATGAAAAATTCCAGTGACACCATCGGATATCGAACCCGCCACCTTCTGGCTTGTAGTGCAGTGTCTGAACCAACTGCCCCACTGCGTACACCGTTTAACCTTGCACAGAATCTAATTTTGGGGCGGGGGGGGGGGGGTTGGGGGTGGAGGGTTGGCCTTTGAGTCACTATGCTTATATTTTCTTAAGCAATTTCATGACGCTTCATCAACTACTCCAATTACGTCGATGTGTATTATAGCAGCAAAGTGGCAGTAGTTTTAAGTCCTTTTAAGTTACAGGGCCACAGATTTCCCACACAGGTATTTTGTCCGTGTGACTTCAGAATAAACAGCGATCATCTGCATACACATCATCCGACTTATCCTTATAATACAGGCGTATTACATTTACTGTAAGGTAAAAGTAAAGGTTACCCAGTAGGCCGTGCCATGGCTCAGGCGGTTAGCCGCCGGCCTCCCACCGCGTAGGCACGGGTTCGATCCCGGGTCAGTCCATGTGGGATTTGTGGTGGACAAAGTGGCACTGGGACAGGTTCTTCCCCGAGTACTTCGGTTTTCCGCTGTCAGTTTCATTCCACTGGTGCCCCATTACTAGGAAAAGCACAAAAAATAATCACCATCTTCATCTTCATCATAGGGTTACACAATAAGCCACTAGGCTGCGGTGCGTCCGTAGCGTCTGTTGCGGGGCCCTTCACCACTTAAAGGTTACCCAGTAACATGCCACTGAGGGCACAGAGGGGGTAATAGAAATATAGCTAGGCATCAGATTCGGTTCGGTGGTGAACACCACGCTCCGGCCGCGCTATCCCCGGTAAAGAAACCCAGTACCAAATCTACAAATTTACTCGGGGCCTGTCTGGGGAAGAGGGCACAAATTTTCGCGCCCACAAGAGTTCGATCTCCGAACCGTCCAGCCAGTGGCGAGTCGCTATACCGACTACGCTATCCCGTGCACCATTACTGTAACGAATGATCTCAAATTTTAAATACTATTTAAACAAAATTAAGGCGTCAGAGCAATAGGCATTGTTCTTGGAATTCACACAGATATACTGGAAATAGCCACTCTGAAAACGACCAGCTATGTTTGCTGCTGTAAACTGGTATTCAGGAGGCGTCCAGTTCGAATCTTGGTCGAGATTTCGGCTGTACTGGCAAAATGTTCCCGGTTCTCCAGACAAATGCGGGGACGGTGCCTCAAACAGAACGTGCGCCTCTTTCCTTCCAAACCATTTCTAATTCCTCAATCAAGATTCATCCTACCAACCTTCAGCAACATGCAGGACGAAAATTACGCTAAATGCTGTATCAGGCACGACAGACGGTAATTTGTTTCCTCGTCTGCACGTTCCAGATATGAGTCAGTGACCGAAGTCAACATGCGCACTGGCAGCCACTGGCTTATAAAATAAACATACAAGAAATCAAAGCAGTAAGTGATCTAGATGGTTAATTATAGCTGTTAAAATGTTACGTAAAACGCGCCCCGCCACTGCACTGACTTGCAGCATTAGGTTACTGGGAAAACCGAAGGCAATCGTTTGATGTTAGAATTTCTTATTTGAACATAGTCTGTGTTTAGTAGAGCAAACACAGGTGGTCAAATGACCTAGAGTTCAACTTCCTTGTCGAAATATTAAAGAAGTTAGCAAATATGCGTCACCCACATGGTCTGTGTCCAGCCGTAACGGGCATGGGTAAGTAATACCGTAGGCATATGCACGCACCAGGCAAATACGTAACTGTGACCGTGCATGGTATGCAAACACAAGAGTAATGCCTCCAATAAACATAACAAAAACAACGTATGAATAACAAGAATTCCATAAATACTTACCATTCTTCTGTACAGACACTTTGAGGCTGAAAAATTGACAATCACGGCTTGCTAGTAACGTGGAAAATATGCAGTTATCACGTTTTGTAATGACGAGCTTCTTGATTTGTGATAATAGCCGAGGGTTATTAGACTGACCAGGTGGCACGCGGTGACGTAGTTAGTTGAAGCACTGCGCTAAAAGCCGGCAGGTCGCGGGTTCGATTCCCGATGAGGTCACTCCTTTCGGCCACACTATGGTCCTGGGCTCGACCCAGCCTCTATCAGAAATGAGTACCAAGAATATTTCCTGGGGGGTAAAGGCGGCCAGTGCGTAGGGCTGACAACCTTGCCACCTTCAAGTGTCGATTGTCTAGAAATTCTGGGAGCGTCAACCTCCTACAGCCCCAAGGGGACGTCCAGGTCTGTACAGGGATTTCTTTATCTTTTATTTGACTGACCAGATAAAGGATGATTAGATGGGCAGGGCATATGGCAGGCATGGGATAGAACACGAATGCATGTACGGTTATGGTGAGACATCCCGCACTGGGCCCTGGCTTCCTCAACATTTCCCCTCCAGATATTCCTACCCCTGCTAGTCTCCTCCAGTCTCCTATATTCAACAACAACTCTGTCCCTCCAGACGTTATCTCTCCATCTCAGTCGTGTTCTTCCCACAGATATTCTTCCATGGAATTTTTCATTCAGTACTTTCTTTTTTCTGCATTCTAGAATTTTCTATTCAGAGTACTCGACCGGCCCATTGTAAAGGCGTAGATTGGAAGGTAATATTAATGGATTTTAAATAAATACGATGGAAAGAGGGAGTAGCTGTTAACCACTCATCCACATCTAGCGCTGAAAATTCAAGAAAGAGTAAAGTTACACACCTACTCCTCCGTCTGCCTTCATGGCACATTATAGAGTGAAAGTTTACAATGTACAGATGTGGACTATTAGTATCACAACATTGTAAATTTATGGTTATTAATTTTATGTATTTCAGAATTTTGATGTTTAATATTTTAATCACTTCTGTAAAGGCGACATAATAACTAGACTGATGTGTTGGATCTGCAGTCCTTTATCTTGAACAGTCCGCTGATGGTGGCACATCAATACTGAAATATGCAGGGGCTTTTTATAGGATCTGATAGCTTACGTACGTATTTTATTCAGTGCATTAGCTGGTTCATATAATGATTCCTCTGACGTATGTGCAGACTAACACGCCAGTTCGTTACGTATTGTGCCCACATGTACCAATCCTGAAGCGCACGAATCCAGTTCAAACTCTTATTCACGTGCCTCTTTTTCTTATTCTTTCACGTTTACGGCATTGTAACAATAACAGGGTGCAGAATCCACGTTCTAATTCGGGCCCAGACCTGCTTACAAGCTGATGTTTATTCAGCTGTTCAAGAAATTCTTCTCACTCATTCGATCTGAGTCACGGACATAAGCGTTACTTGGCTAATAACAGTGGGGGGGGGGGGGGGTGCAAAATTGACCATGGGTATTAGGAGCTTTATTTTACAAAGGAGTCAAATTTGGAAGAGGGGAAAACTGGTCACATAAAACGCACATTTTTAATTTTCTTTTTTCTGTCTATTTTTGGTTTGATTCAATTCAGTAACCAAAAAAATTATTCCTAAGTTGAAAAAACACTGGGGGCATATGCCCCCCTTGCCCCCTTCCCCAAGTTACGCCTATGATCACGGATACTGACACTCAGGCACGCACACAGAATTCCTCATTGGTGGGGAGGGGCTGGGGGATTCTGGCCCTAAGACTGTATAATTCGTGTGTGATTTAAACACCTAGTTTGTAAAAATTGTCATAAATATAACTATAGCAAAAACATTCTTTGTAGCTGCGCTTATGTACATATGACTACATGTTCCATGACTAATTAAAATCACAAGGTCAACATTCATTTCTTAAGTTCATCTCAGATTTCCCAATTTTATTTTATTTTTCAGAATTCCAGTCATCAGTCGATTTCGTTTCATAGTCCTTACCTCATCTGCCTACTCAAGTAGGTGTCGAGGTTGTTTATTTTCGCTTGATCACACTCAGACACACACCACAGTCGGTGGGACTCCTCTGGACGAGGGATCGGCCCGTCGCACAGGCCTCTACCTGACAACACAAACACTGAACAAGAGACAAACATCCATGCCCCCGGTGGGATTCGAACCCACGATCCCAGCAAGCGCTCGGCCGCAGACCTACGCCTTAGACCGCGCGGTCACTGAGATCAGCCGATTTCAGTGGTTGATTTCGGCTGAAGTGAAAATCACGCAGACGTCGACAGCATGTCTACAAAATCTGTTTTTTTAAACGTCCATTTGGGGAGCATAGCAGCCCAACAGATCCCCGTTTGGGTAGTGGCCTGTTGCCATCATACAAACACAAGTATTTTGCTGAGGCAGCAATGTCCACCGAAACGTTGCTATCCAGGTACCAATCTACACGGCGTCATCACAGTATAAAGCGTAATATCTGTCATCTTAACTTCACCGCACTGTGTACAAAATTATTTCCAGCATGGTCATGCAAATAGGGGATTAAATTCCATAACACGCTTCAAATACCTTTGCAAAAAACGGACTGTTAATGTGGTAGGCGTCTCAACTGAGATATGCATTCTTGGTGGAATTTCGTAGCATCAAAATACACACACTGCAAACCTACAGATTTTATTATAGACAGTACTCTTACTCAGACATTTATAACGTCAGAACTTTTATGGATCGCACATTCAAAGCAAGAAGTTCTTGTTTTTTGTGGGCGATTCTAAAGCACTTTATAAATATCTTCGTCAGGGAAGTTTTTCGTATGTGTACTCGTAATATATGCAACTGGACAAACTTGTTCTTGGAAATAAGGCGCCAGACTGCGCTGACAGCAGTAACAGCTGAAGAAACAAGAAAGTCGAGTTAAGGTAGCGCAGTAAGGCCGGTACACAACAATGGCAAGTTAAAGCATATCATTTAACGTCATTGTTCCAAGCATTTCCATTTTGATGCGAAGGTTAATTATTGTTAGGATCATAAATTCAAGCACGCTGAGATGCTTCGGGCGTGTGGCACGCATGGGAGTAGAGAACTATGTACAAAAATTTTTAATCCGAAAACCTGAAAGAACGAACCACTTGCTAGAACTAGGTGCAGATGGGAGGTTGACATTAACAACAGAGGAAATGTCCAAAAACAATAACACCTCCCGCGCGTTGTTTCTGTTATTGTTCATATTATTCGTGAATACTTTCAGTGCAGCCTAAATGAAGTCATTACATTCTTTTCATCGCTAGGGATAACATTTATGTTCAGATCGCTCTTTCTTTGGCCTCTCTAGCTCTGTATTATTTCTTGTATTCACTCGTAGACATCAGGATCTCGTATGTCTTCTGTCTCGTAAACGGGGAGACATCATGCTTCCCTACATGTCTCGTGTGTATATATATATACACACACACACATACATATATGTATACATATGTATATATGTGTATAAATATGTATATATGTATACATATGTGTATATACATATATATGTGTGTATACATATACATATGTATACATATACATACATATGTATATATGTATGTATATAAGTATATATATGTATATATACATATATATGTATGTATACATATACGTCGTGTCGTGCCGTATAATGTGACTTGAGCCTTATTCGTAGACTCCCGGCACGAGGAAAGGATGTTTCTCTTCTCCAAATATGTATACATATATGTACATATGTATATATATTATACATATTATCAACTGTCTCCCAGGCTTTAGCTCATACTTCAAACAGAATCAATTCTGTCTCGATTGTAGCGACCAGTCTCATAAATGTAGGTAGGTGTGCATAAAATATGTCTTGTCACTCTTGTCTGACGTTTCAGCAAAACCGTTAATTGCCGACAAATATTAGCAAAAATTTAAAATACGAAATTTCACGAAAATCCTTTCAGGGAAGTCGTGTTGTTTCATACAGACGTATAGATGTACAGAAGGAAAGACAGACACAACGAAGACAGTATCGCTTTTTGCAATTACGAGCGCGCCCAAACTGGCCCTAAAAACAGGGTGGAAGCTGGCGGATTGGAATCATTTGCGTCAGAGCAGGGACCAGAGGCCAGATCCTTACAATACGATAATGAAACTTCATGGTCCATACAATGTTGCAACTGACTACATGAGAAACTGACAGCTTCTCAAAAAACACGCTGCTCCATGAGTTAGTTGACTTCTATGGAGTTCACGAATAATGTTACGATGTCCATAGAATCTAAGCGGATAAAGGATAAAAAAACTGCAGCTTGAAGGTTGCTGTGACGTCAGGTTTTCTGCTAGGAAATTACCTACGTATGAGGGGAACTTACCTTTATCACCAGCTGCTTCAGCCATTAGAGTGAAGAAGCAGCATTTCTTCTTAACGTAGTCACATTTATACCAGACTACACGGCGTCACGTTTCACACTTAGCAATCTTCACAGTAATGCCGTGATACTATCAGCCTTAAATGACAGCTATTTTGAGTTTCGATGTCACCGCTAAACGACTGTATATCCCACACTGGAGAAGCCGGAATAGCTCAGTCACTGTAGCGACTAGGCAGAAGGATAATGCAAGAAAACACCGAGAAAATATACCAAGCCAAATTACACCATAGACGGCATAAGGGGAAACCTACGGCTATATGGAAAGATGAAGTAGGGAATGACAAAAGGAGGATGGGAATTGTTAATTGTAGGAAAGTAGCGCAGGATCTGGATGGATGGAGGAGAGCAACTGGGTGGGAGGCGATTATTCTTCTTGTATAGTGGGGCCACAGAAGATAGTGACTAGGCTACGGACTGGAAGACGGAGGAATCAGGATTAAGGTCGATTCACATTATACGGCACGGTACGACACGACAGGACAAGACACGACAAAAACCAGTGTGTATTCACGTCTACCGGCAGTTAAAAGACAGGCAGAATATTATTTTCTTCCAATCCAAGCGACACCGCCTTTGTCTGTCTTTGTCGTCACCTGTCGGTGACAGGCTAGTTTGAATTAGAGCATATCAAAACCATACGAGAATATTTGGTCATGTCGTGTCGTGTCGTGTCGTGTCGTGCTGTGCCGTGTCGTGTCGTGCCGTGCCGTATAATGTGACTTGACCCTTATTCGTAGACTCCCGGCACGAGGAAAGGATGTTTCTCTGCTCCAAAATGTCAAGGTCGGCTCTGAGGACCGGGGGCCTTTTTCCTTGCGAATACACCGGCTGGGGCATGAAGCTGACAACTCATACCCATCTAGGGCCGATAACAGGAATGAGTGGAGCTACACCTACACTCCCAATAACCCTTCATGGCTTAGTGCTTAATAAAGGACACGGACACAGCTTATTAACTGTACCACTTCACGCTGCCAGCACCATCGAATACGCAACAGCTGCTGCTGAAGTTAAGCTACCATGCGCAGCAACATGGCAATTGTAAATGCGTCTTTCTTTATGAGACTTGATGCTGTGAACTGGCCTTTCAGGCCTGCTTTATTTGCAGTGGCCGTCCAGGAAAATATAATGTTGCAACAGAAACTATGGAGTTTGGAACCGCCCACTCAACTGGATACTTGGAAGGGTCATAGGAACAATGATTTGACAACGGAATGAAATAAAGAGAGGTCAGGGCTTAAGGATATTCGATAAACTTAATTAGTTGACTGCGTATCAAAAGATACAATCACCATTTCCTGGTAGCCGTTTGTAACGCAGTCCCAATCATAAAACACTAGGAGGTAGTTTAGAAGCAGATAAACTATAAAGCGACGTTCTTCACTATAAAACGCAACGAATTTACTTTTTAATCATTTCAGACAATCTACTAAAAGTAACGTTGAAGTACCACACCTCTATTGTTAGCATATTTTAATGTTCAAGTATGTTATTCTTAGCTTATCAATTTCTATATTGATGGATCTTAAACAGCAAATTAATTAGGTCCATATTTTTTTACTATACTTAGGCCACGGAAAGATGGCCGATAGATCTACCCCTCTGTATCCGCTCGAGCTGTGATTCTTCCCTCACTAGCATACTTCCGTATATCCCCCCTCCCCGCCCCACCAGCTTCTGCTGTCTAGCCATTCTGTTCGCCGGAATGTTGGTAGTAACAACCACGAGATGGACTTTGCTAGAAACAAGCGCTTTGGGCTCTTTGATACAGGACTGATGGGGATGGAAGGGAATTCAGCAGTAGGCCAAGAGCAGGAAGCCTGGAGCGTCGTTTCCACTATCCACAGAAGGTCTTTCTGTGATCTCAGTATGAATAAGGAAACTTGCGATTAATTCCGTATCGTCGTACAGTGACACTACTGAGTGTGCGCCGCCTGTGATATATTGCTGTATCATCTGTAGGAACATTCAGTTAAGAAAAAGAATGCACGCTATTAACAGTTCTGAAGACTGCGTTTACATTTGTTGAATTAACTCGAAAACAGTTAAGACTTAAGGGAGAAGTGCGAGGCACATAAGATGTGTACTTCCCTTTTCACTACATCACATGTCCCTAGCGCTGTTCGGCACCACAAATAATCAGCAAATGAGCGCCAGACGCACGCAGAAAGGCGTGTATGTAATCAAGTAAAGTGTGTGAAATTTCTGTTCGATTGCAAACACAGTTTGAAGACGCCGAAGTATCTTACAATATCATCCAAAAATCGAATTCCATAAACTTGACAACTGCGATTCTCGAGTGTTTTACCTTTCAAACAGGGTTGAAAGAGGGAGGGACGGACCGACAGACATAAAGAGCGATAATTTAATAGACAGTTACTCTTTGAATTTTTACATCGTGCATTAAAAACCAAAAAAAAAGTAACAATTTCAATAATAACCGCCGAGGACGCCTGAACACCGGTACAAATTTTAGTAATTTTGGAGATCAATACAAGTGTGGGTACTGCACAGCACCTCGTGTTACCAGTCACAGTCCTTGAAAATTTGTGCTAGAGACTCAGCAAATTATTATTATTATTATTATTATTATTATTATTATTATTATTATTCCGTCATGCCTTTACGACTTTCTGATGCCAGTATAGGTCTAGGACAAGACACTGTACGGTAGTCCTACACTGGTCACTAAAAATCTTCGAAACATTTTACATGTATTGAGTATAACAGGCTTCTGTAGTTGTATACACGTATGAAGATGAAGGTCGAGATTTTGCAGAGTAGTCGACAGAGAGATCTGGGTAAAATTTCCGTAGCTAGTATTGCTGGAAAAACACGTACTTTTCTCTGTTTCCATGTGTTTTTTACTTCCATTGCGAGATATTGATACTTGTTACATTTTTCATACAATATTTTTTGCAAGTTGAGCATTTCTGGAACACCGATGCCTATCAAGTATGTGGTATCGGTAAATTATTATTATTATTATTATTATTATTATTATTATTATTATTAAGAAGGTCGAAAGGGTGGTCACGTAACAAATGGGCAAATGTGCGATTATTTGTGGGATATGACACCATACTACCCGTAAGTGTGCCAGAATACAGTCCACTGCATCTCTGAAGACAGCAGACCTAACCTTCGCAAGGGCATATGAGATCTGTTGATAGTGCCTTCAAACGCCATCCGACATTCTAAGTTCTCACAGCGGTGTTGCTGAAGATCTGGATCCCCTGGGATGTGACGCCGTGTCTTTAGAAGACTAGTTCCTGAAGTTTTTAGGGTCGCACCCTCTTCGCCGCCTTCGTCTACAGGGTCAAACAGTCTTGCTGGACGGCTTGACCCTAAAGATGAGGGCAATACGATCCTCCAAAATGTCGAGAGCTACCGTCCAACGGTATAGCGTTGCAAATCACGAGATCTATTATCGGAACTTCGACCACTTAACCCCAACACCTGCCGGAGGTGAGGCTGTTTGTGTCCTAGAGACGGTCTGGACACTGAAGAAGAAAACAACATGTGCATCTGCCGAGAATCAAACCCTCGGTCTTATACACCGAAGTCCAGTCAACATACTGACTGATCTACACTGTCCTGCAATTAAATAACACTTACGTCTTACTTGTTTCCAGACGTTTCTATTAATTAAAAAATCAGGTACCAAACAGGTTATGGAATCCTGCTCTCTGCCTTTGGTCCACACTGTGTGAGTGCACACGTGCATTCTGCAGAACACTGTAAAAACTGGCTCCAAATATAGATGAAAGTTTCACAAAAACTTCAGAAGCAAATTAAGCATCCTATTCGGAGGTGACACTGGAAGAATCTGAGGTATAACCAATATACTACATATGTTATACACGGCTACGCGATCGCCAGAACGGAAAGACGAAAACAAAGACAAACTAAACCTGCTTGGGGAAGGAAGCATTTATGTCTCTTGTTATTGGTTTATTTAATGACGCTTTCATTTCTGCGTCGAATCTTGGGGGGCGACTGGTGAGCAAAAATTTGAGAAGATGTGGAAAGAAGCGATCCTGGATTAAATTTGTAGACAAGACCTTGACATTTGCCTCAAGGGACCGACAAAAACCACGAAGTACTTGAGTCATGTTTTTCGGTTTCGCGGCAGCGAGACTCCAGAGGCCGAAACACGAGAGCAGTTCGACTGTCGGCATTGTCTTATTCTTTTTCGAAATCGTCTTAAGGACTACGTCGAAACATGGACAAATACTAACACGAAAAAAGCTGTATACCATTATACCATTTACGTAATTCGAACACAAGGTCGTCAGTGTCTACAGTCGTTGAAGTTACTGACCTCTAAGGTCAGTACTCTCTTCTATACAGTAGTAGTTCCCTCCATTCTGCAGGGTAATGGCGATGTTTTAAGGCTGCCACCATCATGACTAACACCAATACTGCTACTGCTATTATTACTACTACTACTACTACTACTACTACTACCACCACCACCACCACCACCACTACCACCATACTATCACGACTACTTCTATAAATGCCACAGTTATTATTATTATTATTATTATTATTATTATTATGGCAGTTGAATTGCACTTTGTCCATTATTTGAGTAAAACAAAATGCTCTAGGAGCACTAGAGAGACTTGTTAGGTCTCCGTCCTCAAGCGGAGAGGGAGGTCTACTCAGCTGGGCCCAGCTTCGCCTCCTGGAGTGTCTGATCCTAGTAGAGTGCCCCGGTACCCAGTGGATAGGTTCAACAGTTGGCGCGGCATAACTTGCAAGAAATAAGCATCAGTCTATTATGTGGACTCAGGGCACAGCACTCGGAGGGTAAGTGAACTTTCTGACAGTTCTGCCTCCAAAGCACTTATTTAGATGGACATGCTGTCAACTACCTGCTGCATGTCACACCATCTGTTACTTCATAACCCTCCTGTGTTCACTTGTTACTGGGTAATCACAGTGTCTTGCCTCGTCGTCTCTTAGCATTGATTTCCAAGAATACGAGATTCTAAGCAATAATGAAACGATACAAGATTTTCTCACATCCTTGACCAGGAAGTGTGAACAGAAAGATATTTATTTCATTTTCTTTCTGGTTCTACGTAGTAGTTTGTTACATATTTTTAGCAAAAGCCTTTTTCCCTGAAAGAACACAATATCCGCTATTCGCAATCCTGTCAGCGTAAGGATTTGTAAAATTTTTAATTTTAATTTTTATAAATTCGACTATAAATTTTAGACGCCGATGGTAATTGAAAGGCCACACTATTAAAACTCCTTAAAGCAGATGACGTCATGCATATATGTAGGACCAAAAACATCCAGAGGAAATCAGCAAAGCAACTGTAATGGTTTAAATGATAGAACGTATTTCCAAAACAATACCAGCCATTTAGCGTACAGGAGTTATTATACGTACCACCTCCTTTAACCCTTTAAAGACGAAACGTGTCTGTTTTATATAAGGACTCGGCGCGTACCGCGCTGTAAACACACTCCGTCTCGGTTACAAAAACCAATCAGTTAATGCTGTATAAGAAAATAATCGCAGTTTGTTCTGATATCCGCACACAACACATAAAGGCAATGTGAGAACCACGTAGAATTATTGGATGTTAAACTGGGTGGTACGTCAAGTTACCGCTAGGCTTTAAAAGGTTAACCCGAAGAAACGCTACATTTTGCCCACATAGATTACGTATGTGTTTCGTATAATTCTCAACACAAATTATTTTTCTGACAGCATTATGCGATTAGTCTTTGTAATGGGGAGGCATCTTGTTTCCTGTGCGGTACAAACAAAGGTTTTGCGTATTATTTAGATTACATCCAGACTTAAACAGGTCAATATTGATCACTCTGAAAAACGCAACCTTACACGTGATGAAACGCACTCAAATTTGATCACGTCCTCTTATTGTTATCTGGAAGATGATGTAAATATAGAAGAAAAGAATTATAACTGCTGTTGTCTTATGGAATGTGACGACGTGTCATGTGGCAGAAATTTACAGCAACACATTCCTTAAATATTTTGGTTTCTGCTCTGGAATTGAAAATAACTCCTTCATCCAAACTGTCGGTAAGTTTATACCAGACCAAAAGGGGTCACATCCCCAACCAAGACAATTCACAGTCGTAGTCATTAAGCACCCCAAATCTCGCAGCCTGTCACTGGTTCTAGCCATGTACTCTATTTAAATTCCCGATTACGAAGCGAGAAAGCTAGCGTAACATACCCATTAATCTTTTAGGGTTAAGGGTCTGTATATTTTACAGTCACTTCGTGAGGATAAGCCAAGCTTAATCAGACAGACAAGTGGAAATATTGCCGCGTGCATTTACGCACGTTGTACCATGACAGACCGGCTCAGTTTAATGACTGGTCAAGAGAAATCAACTTCGCAAGGCAATCTCTTGTCACGCAAAGCACACATCTCTTAACCAAAAGGACTTAGGTTCAAAACCCGGACTGAGAAACTAAAAGGTAAAGCTGTTTCTGTGATTAACCAAGCATGACGCCATAAATGTGGGAGCGCCATATCATTTTCTTTTTAAGAATGTCATGAAATGTATAAAAACACTCTGTGAGGGGAAAAAGTAGCATTTTAGGCGCATTCACAAAATTTCGAAAAGCTGCTATTGGCTTTGTTATGTCTGTCTGACCGTCCGCCCATCTGTCCGCATGGAACAACTCTGCTCCAACTGGAAGGATTTTCATTAAATTTAATATTTGTGGATTTTTCGAAAAATCTATCAAGAAATCTTAAGTTTCATTAAAATCTGACAAGAATAACGGGTACTGTACATGAAGACATACGTACATTCATGATAATATCTCGCTGAATTCTTCTTAGAATGAGAAATATTTTAGACAAAAGTTATGCAAAAAATCAAAATATATTTTCTGTTCAATATTTTTCAACTCCTGTATAATTCTTTTCCTAGTTATCAGAGCAAAAATATTTACAACAATCTTGCTGATAAGACTGAACCAGAAACTCTATGTTCAACACAATTTCCGTTAACGTTTTACGGTTTTAAGAGCCACTAATCAGAAGACACGGAAGAGGCCAGAATTGCTATATTACGCCTAAATTTCCTCACTTGTTATTCAGTACATACGGATCTCTTAAATAGTTTGGGCTTGAATATTTAAAGCCACTGCACCATGTAGTGGGTTTAAGTTCTGCACTTCAAATACAAACAACACTATTCCTTTAACATCCTGATGAGTCACAGATCTTGTTGAGTACAAGGGGCGGAGAATTCAAGTAGCAATTAACAATACAGCTGTCAACGATCTGCATGATAATTAATGCATGTGGTAGAGAAATATGTTACGCTATTACTTATCAAATGACAGGGTGCTTCAGTTTAAGGCATGTGCTTCAATTTTAACATAATTAATGAATTCCATGGAGCAGAGTCATTCTTTATTGTCTGCTAGACCATATGCTTGTCTCTAAAACATAGTGGTGAATGGCCTAGCATGCCATATGTTGGTCTTTGTACTTTACTTGGTAGCAATTTAAATATCCATGCTAAGTCTCAAATACTCATGCCGTGCAGCGATAAAACGGCATTTAAATCCGTCTCCGAAAAGTCTTCAGAAGCCAATAGTCATTTATTGAGTATAAAATTTCAAGAATTTACAATTTTGGTATTCATTGTCCCAGTTGGCTCAATACGTATGCAGAAACATAAAAACCGTCAAATAGCCAACACTATATATTTATTTATTTACTTAAAAACAGAGCGACTAGTTTCGGCCGTATTCGGCCATCCCCAGGCTTTGATTGAGCCTGAGGATGGCCGAATACGGCCGAAATTAGTGGCTCTATTTTAATGTAAATAAATAAATATATATATATATTGTTGGCTATTTGACGGTTTTTATGTTTCTGCATCAAGAATTTACATTGCTACGCTAAAAAAGGGCTGACACCAAACAACATACTCAGCAAAAGCAATTCGTTCCTCGCCCTCTCACTTGAAGATTTATTACCGTATTTAAGACAACCGGTCATTGGCTACTATTCTGAGTCAAATGAATTCCAAATTAAATAATGTTATTTCTTTAACACCGATTCTAATATTATTCTTGTAGGCATGCCAAGAAGCAGCTTTCCTTCAGGTTTGCCGACTAGGTTTTATATTCACTTGCTGTGTGAAAGGTGATAGCCGTGAGTCTACCACATTTCACACAGCAAGTGAAACAAAACAGTGGTGAAGTGTACACTGTCACTTTAAATATTTCGTTCAACATTTCTACAATCGTTCTAAGTAGCGAAGTACGTGAGATACCTAGGCATACGGCAGAAAATTTGTCATAATGGATATTTAACGAATTGGGTCGCGAGGCTATGGGCTGGATTGCAATAGCTAAGGACACGGAAGAGTGCTGGACGCTTATGAATGTGGTAATAAAACTTGACAGCTTCTATAAATATTGTCAGTACGTCAAGAAAGCCTACAAAACGGAGTCAGTTTATGCCTTCACTGTAGAACATTTCAATTGGCTTCACCAAACTTTGCAGGGGGTTCCTATTTCTCAAGCATGACGGACCCACTGCTGTGCGGTACATGTTGCTAAAGCATGCTGTAAAATGTAGTGTATTTGTCTTCTGCTTTTCAGTTTCTATCATCATGGTTATCTCCTTTTTCTGCTTCTACTTCGAGGGTTAATCCATCCAGATTTTTCCATCTTTAACTGAATTCATCTTTCCACCTCGTCTTGGTTGTTCCTGTGCCACTGTCTTAGGCGAAATTCTAAATTAATAGTTAGTGCACATCGGGGCTTGGCTTTGACCACCCACCACATCTAGGGCCAAGGTTAAAGAAAGAGTAGAGCTATATCTCCACTCCACCCCTGAAATTTCACGGCCTGTTCTAGGGTGAATTTTACATTATTTAGTATATACACGTATGTGAGCCTATTATCACTGATGCTTCAAATGTGATCGTATCTACACTTTTTGATTTTTCTACTTTCCCCTACATGTTACAGATATGTAATTGGTACCATATTATCCCTTTAAAGACGAAGCGTATCTGTTTTATATAAGGACTCAGTGCGTACCGCGCTGTAAACACTCTCCACTTCGGTTATAAAAACCGATCTCTTAATGTTTTATAAGGCAAAAGTTGCTGTTTGTTCTGAGATCCGTACAAAACACATAAACGCAATGTGGGCACCACGTAGCATGTTTTAATTTTAAACCTGCTGGTATGTAAAGTTACCGCTAGGCTTTAAAAGGTTAAGTGAATTTGTTTTACTTCAAACCACTCTTTTTAAAAGATTTTAAGACGATCCATCCCCGTTGTGTTTTACATGATGTACAATTCAACCTAACAATTGAATAGCAAACTACTCTTCTGTAACTACAGATACAGAATTTTTTCCAAGATTTATTTATTTCGACCTTTAATTTTAATTTCCATATTACTTTAATTATTCTACATTACTTACTAACATATTACATATCATTTTCAGATTGCTTCAATTTATAACACACACATCCACTTAGGTTCTTTTTTTTTTCGAAAAACATTCAACTTTACGTGAGACCACTAAACAGGAAAAGCCGTCTGAAGAAGCGTCCATTCGCCACTAATTTTTAACTTTAAATATCACCCATTGACTTTTTAAATTTAGCCTTCAACACTGCAAGATATATTTACTCTACTCTACTCCGTTATGTACAACACATATACATAACGGCAAGAAATTTAGACCTCAATTTACGTTCCAGCATGTGTATTTTCTTCCAGTCTTGCCAAATTAAAGATGGCCTGTTGGGCCGAAACGTACTGGTGAGCTAATATTGACTAAATGAATTGTTATTTTCGACTGAACTTGCTGTGATTATTGTTAAGGGGATAAAACAAGGTGAGTTATGGCGCTCAAGGTCTCTGGTAAGATCACCAAGGCTGACCGTTACAGCTGTTGACACACATGTAGCAGAACAGGGCCAAATACCAAATAAGCTGGACATCGCCTCGGGTTTTTACTTTGAGAAGCAGAACTATCCGCAGCACAACCTGACCTCAATGTAGTTCAGATTGCTCGCTCAACAATTACGTGAACGGTACTTATCTGCCTCGTGCTTAGTAGCCCTAGCCCACTGTCCCATTGATCGTGACAGTGTCCCACGAATGGAGGAGGTCATGGTCACTGCAAAGTGCTCTAGTCACGCTTAATGATCTCCATCTTGTTTAGTAGGTATTTTATACATAAAGGTTCTTCAGTGGAAAGGGGTCCAAAGTTTTGGTTTTTTATATCCTCAAACATAACGCCTTTTGACCGTTCACATATGGCTATCAAAAAGTAAAGATGACCGACTGACCTGTACAAACTATCCGGTGAGGCGGTAACGTCCGACGGCAGACGACTCAAATAGGAGGCCAAATTATGGGAAGATCCGCAGGGTTGCATTTCTTCTTCCCAGAGAAGGAAGATGTGAGGCCTGAAGAAGCAGCAACACCCATCTGAAACAGCAATATGGCCGCGTTACCTAGTCATGTTCTTCTTGCTTTCAGGGTTAACAAAAGGCAATGAATTTGCTTCACCAACCCTAACTAAGGGACCAATTTTGATAGTATCAAAAAATGTTAAGTTTCTTATAGTAGAATTCAGGTACAAGTGAAGAAGTTTATTAGTGCATAAACATTCAGGTCACGTCTATTGCAGCAGACAGCTATGCAGTTGTCTAACAATAGACAGGGCTATGAGCTTATGGACTCCGCTGACTGCGCCCGTACGTCTCAGGTGAAGGTCCCTAGATGGACTGTCGTGCACAAGGTAGGGGACCGTGCATTCTGTTCAATCTTTAAAGCCTGAAATACATTAAAATAATATTTGATCTCGTAAAGCCCAGCGTTAACTGTAGTTGAACGTCATGAAAAGGACTGAATATTTTGTGTCGCTACAAACGAGTGTTGTTATAACCTTCATGTATGGTGTTATGGTTAAGAGTGAGGAATTAGTTGGTACCACAGGATATCTGTCGCTATAGACGAGGTGTCGCATACATCGATGTCTTTATAACCGGGTTCGACTATATGTATGTATGTATGTATGTATGTATGTATGTATGTATGCATGTATGTATGTATGTATGTATGTATGTATGCATGTATGTATGTATGTATGTATGTATGTATGTATGTATGTATGTATGTATGTATGTATGTATGTATGTATGCATGCATGTATGTGTGTATGTATGTACTATGTATGTACGCACGTACGTACGTATATATGTACGTACGTACGTACGTACGTATGCATGTATGTATGTACGTACGTACGAACGCATGTATGTATGTGTGCATGTATGTGCGTGTGTGTATGTATGTATGTGTCTGTATGTATGTATGTATGTATGTATGTATGTATGTATGAAGTGCTGAAACATTAAGAAAGTCTGCGTTTCGCCTACAAATTGTATTTTGTGTTTTTTAAAATAAACACATAAACATCATTAGCCAGTTTTCCTTTATGACTGACATAGTCGGTATGCTCTGTGAGATAGGTACTGAAACTTTTATATCATTTAGATAGAAGCCAACTTCAAAAGCGTTGAAAATTCAGTTCCTGCCTGAAGAAAGACATATCGCTTTTGCATGATAAAGCATCAGTCGTTTAATGGTGTTGAGGGATACAAAGGCTCCTCGTTCTGAAGACTATACAAAGAGCATGAATGAACTTAATGCGCAAAACTAAGGCTTTTTAAATATTAAACAAAGCTGAACATACAATAGCAACTAGGACCGGAGTGTCCACAAGGGCAGGAAGGCTGCAGCCTCCTTTTCCCAGAGGAATTTTGAGAAAAATTAAATATCTGAATGAAAGTGTTCTATAGGAGAACCGTACATTCTTCACAAGCACACTAATGAAATAATTTCAAAGTCAGATATCCGAGACGGACTCTAAGCGCTGTGAAGATCAGCGAGGGCTGTGCCCTATCCAGCCGCTGCGCTCTGGCTTCAGCACAGCTAAGTTCAGATGGTGGGGAGACTCACAGAACTAGTGCCTGCGGGTGGGCTGCAGCCAGTGCAGCCACAGTGCAGCCCAGACGGCGCTTCAAAGAAGACTGCTTACACCTGTTTGCCTTTCCTAACATTTCAAAAGCTGGCATTTTGATAACCACTTTTATCTACCTGTTTTCAAAGCCGCATCTGTAAATACTTTAATTTTAGTAGTTGCAGTCTTAAGATAATCATCAGCACGAACAGTGTGAAGTATTTACAGATCTTCAGTTTTTCGCACTAACTCTCGCCGAGAAGACCGAGATAAAAAATTTACGTACGTCGTGCAACATCTGTTTTGGTTATTTCTCAGGCATAATAAGCAGAAAACAAGCGTATATGAGAAAACTTAACCCTGCTTTATACGCTAAAAGTAAGTAGTTTGCTGGCTATGTTGAAAGAATCGCTTTATTAACCCTTTAGAGACGAAGCCTGTCTCTTTGATATAAGGACTCAGAGCGTACCGCGCTGTAAACACTCTCCACTTCGGTTATAAAAACCAATCTCTTAATGTTTTATAAGGCAAAAGTTGCTGTTTGTTCTGGGATCCGTACAAAACACATAAACGCAATGTGGGCACCACGTAGAATTTTTTAATATTAAACCTGGTGGTACGTAAAGTTACCGCTAGGCTTTAACAGGTTAAGCCCTTCTGATTAATCGCATAATAATCCCAGCCGCAGCTCTGCCATAAGAAAGTCCCAGGAGCCACCACTGCTAAACACTACGGTTTAAAAAAACCGATTATACAAATAATATCTGTTCCACATATGTCATAAAGATGGGTCTATGTAAAGAATTACTGGTACGTATCTGGTATAGCTGTTCCATTAACACATTTATACTAGTGGATATTTGCCGCTGATGTCACTTACAAAGTTTCTGTTTTCTTTCCCAAATATGATGATCTGGAGCGTGAAGTTTCAATATTTCATTGTAAAACAACCAAGAAGATTCCTATGAAGTCGAGAATTCAGTAATTCCAGATTTGTATTACAAATTCTAATAGCCCGTACGTACAGAAAATATCACTTAAATACAATTTTCAAAGGCGGTTCTTACTTTCTGGAGAGCAAAACACAGTTTTATTATAAGTGTCTGCCGGTTAGTGCTATATACAGAAAGGACTTTTCTGCGAACCATACGAAAACCAACACTAAATGCGCACGAAATATCGTGTTACGCCACTCTATATGGAGTGGTACACATAACCACATCGGCGCCATAAAGGCATATTTTCGGAATTTACTGCCCATCCATTGACGAAAAATATTAGAAGGATTAAAATAATACGGGAGTGGAATGCCGTTAACCCGAGTTGTCTTTTCTTCTGAACTCTTGACGCAATGTAACATATCAACCCTTTAAAGAAGAAGCGTATCTGTTTTATATAAGGGCTCAGTGCGTACCGCGCTGTAAACACTCTCCACTTCGGTTATAAAAACCAGTCTCTTAATGTTTTATAAGGCAAAAGTTGCTGTTTGTTCTGAGATCCGTACAAAACACATAAACGCAATGTGGGCACCAGGTAGAATTTTTTAATCTTAAACCTGGTCGTATGTAAAGTTACCGCTACGCTTTAAAAGATTAATAAGAAAAAATATAATTATGTTTCCCCTAAACACAACTTTATTCTTAAAGCTTTAGAACAGCTGCTTATTTCAGCTGTGGGTAGGCAGAGATACAGTTGGTTGAGGCACTGCGCCACAAACCGGAATGTCGCTGGTTCGATTTCCGATGTGGTCATTGACTTAATGCTTCCGGCCGCACTATGGCCCTGGGGTGACCTCATCCTCTAAAATAAATGAGTACAAGAGGTACTTCCTAGTGGTAAAAGCGGCCGGTGAGCAAGGCTGACAACCTTGCGGCCTTCATGCGCCGATTGTCTAGAAATCCTGGAAGCCTCAACCTCTTGGAGCCCTAACGGCCTGCAGAGGCTTGTAATGGGATAGCTTTCTTTGGCTAATACAAACGCTATACTTGTGAGGTAGAGACCTCATGTAGTTGAAAGGGTATCATTCTAACGAGCTCTATTTAAATTGTATTTCTTTGCGTATTTTTTTTTAATTTCGTGATAACGGCTTTCCAGAAAAGCCGAAGCATATAGAAACAATAAAATAATACACAGTTGTTCATTTACAACAACGGGATGTCATACATAAACATAACTAACTTACCAACGAACTAACTAACTATTTAACTATGTAACACTCTTTGACAGGAATATATCTTAACCAGCTGACAGTTCCTCAGCTCGTCAAGACTCCCTCCAATTTATAGAACTTGTATCTTCATTACCGTCGTCACATGAACTCGACACTGGTCCTATCCTGAGCCAGATAAATCCATTCCACGCCTACCTGTTGATTTCTTCAAGATCTCTTACACGTTACAAACCCATCCATGCCTAAGTGTTCGCAGCGGGTTCTTCCATTCAGGTTCCTTCCACCAGAACCCTGGAGGCATTTCTCTTCTCCCCCTGCGTGCAACATGTCTCGCCCATTTCTTACCTCTTGATTTGATCATCGTAATAGTATTTGCCAAAGGTACAAGTCAAGAACGTCCTGAGCACTGTTGGTGTACAGCCGGTGACAAGAAATAGCTTAGGCCTGCTTGTGACGACTCTTGTGTAACAGCGTACAACTGGACATTCATACCTTTCTCTTTAGAGGCAATGATAATATAACGTTCATAAAATCGAAATTTTAACCACAGCACAGGTAGCTTTACACCCAATTGGAGATTCGTGTCATCATTTTTGAGCAAGCACCGTGAACTAAAAGAAACAGCAGGCGTTTCTTCAGCCAATCAAACTCTACTTTGCGGGACTAGTCCATTGCCTCTAAGAGTTGAAGCCACTAACTTACAGACTGAGGATGTGGTCATGTGCTGCCAGGCCAGGAGTATCGCGCGATGATAGCCGTGTATGGAACAATGGCGTAAGAGTGACTGACATAGAAACCCGAAAAAAAAAACTCGGAGAAAAATCTTACACATTGGCCCTTCGTCTATTGCAATCTCACACGAAGCCATAAAGTGCTCAGCCACAGTTTTAATGGTGAAAAGTTACCACGTGTCTGCGCCACGACACAGCCAATAATTACGGGAAATCTGTAACAAAATACTTCAAACCACAAAGACCTGCTAAATACTTTCTTTCCACTGTTCATAGTACTCAGCAGGGAAAGTCATGTACAGTTTCTACATACTTAAAATGTACACCCGTGACCTTGAAGAAACGAAAAATCTGGTATCAAATAAACAACATAGAAACACCACAAAAACAAAATTCTCAGATGGCTCACGCGGCAGACCTTGACACAACACACAATATATGACGTCATTCTGGATTAATACCGGCACTAAAATTTTTACGAGAGCCTCAGGTAACGGCTTTGATAAAACTTGACACTTTAGTTTAACCTGTGACCCGCAATTTAGCACGGCTCACATATCTGTAGACCTATTCACTCTAGAAGCACACTACATCGGCTATTAACCGATGGACTTGTGTGCCCACACAGTGAAACTCGAACAAATTGTTTATGTCGCCAAGAGGAAAAGAGTTTTCTGAGGCGCCGTATGTTGCCGAAGAATCTGGAAAATAAAGGTGTAAACACTCGATGGTTGGCAAATATTACCAAAAAAAAAGGCGCAGAAATTAAACATCTAGATACAGCCGGAGGAAGTCCAACTGCTGCTCCCAGGTGAGAAGAAACTCCTCCGCCGCCATCGCCCCCCCCTCCCCCCGGGGTTGAAACACCTCAAATGTTTGAACACCATCACAATTGAAGATTTGCATATTCTGGTTCACAGCCACCCTGAAGATGGAGGTAGCAGAGAATTATGAAAATTGTGTAGTTATATACCAAACTACACTGCTCAAAATTTCGGGAGCCTAAACTCTCCTTCAGCCCCGTTGTGAGAACCCCAGACTTAGTTATAATATACTAACACGAGAGGGACATTTTATTTATACTGTTGCAGATGACTGCCAATTAATGGAAAAGAGAACATATTAATTTTCATTTAAACAACAAGGTGATGCCCCTAAACTCGTGCTACCACATGCAACCCCGCAGTTCGCCTACGTTGAAATAAGATTGGTGAGCAGAAGCGGCGTACTTGGAATTCTAGCAGGTAAGTGACCTGAGAAACACGTACATGCAGTTGCAAGACATCCGAGTATCTGCACCGACAAGATTAATTTTTTAGGCCCATATTTACACTTCATTTAGGGACACTTTCAATAACCCACATAAACTTGGCAGCTTATAGTGGGGGGCTAATTAATAAATAATTGGGATAGATGTGGGAGAAAAGGGTCATACATAAATTTTAGTTATTTTTCCCAAATTTTGCTGAAGGAATTGACAAACAATAAAAACCTCATACAGGAAAGTCGGTTCCCGTTGAAAGACTTCAACACGGGATAGCGTATTGCGGCAGCACGGGTGATCACTACACCGTGTCTTTCGCTCTTTTACAATAAAACGTAAATTTCACCCCAGAATAGACGAAGGGCCAGAGGGAAGAAGATGTATAGATCCACTCTTTCTTTAACATCAGCGCTAGATGAAGGTAGATGGTCAAAGCCTCCCTCCGGCCGCTATATCCCCGGGAAAGATACCCTTTACCCATTTTACAGGTGGCCGAGAGGCCCCAGGGTCTGTCTGGACGGGAGCCAAAATCTCTACATCGGGATTAGATCCCCGGACCGTCCAGCCCGTAGCGAGTCACCATAGCGACTGTCACATCCCAGCTCACATTAGCAATAAAAAGGATCTGAATTTATATTACTTGGTACAACCTGCAGAACTTCAAAATGACGTCACTGTTGTTTTGCAATAAATGATACCCCCCACAAACACGCGAAGAACACCTAAGGATTGGCGTATATTTATAAATCCGGGTAGTGCAATGTGCAGACGACGCACGTGAATAATAAAGCCCATGTCTAATTCGCTTAACTTAATACAAACTTACAGCAGCCATATTATAAATGCAACATACAGGAAGGTGGCAAAGCGTGACCTTCGCCATAACGACTCCATTCTCAGGATGAAAAATCGCATGTATTTTGTTTTCAATGAATCTTGAATAGAACATGTCACATTGATGCACAACCACAGAAAGCCTGTACATGATGGAAAGCCTGTAGTTACATGCGTAGACAAAGAAGACGCGTTCTCACAGGTTGGTTTGCTATATAGCTGCCTTCAGATTATACCATTCCTACGAAGCACAAGACAGACAGAGAAAATGTTAAAGAAAAAAGTGTAGAAGAAAGGAGTACTGAGAGACACTTTTATATTGGGGACGGGGGGGGGCCGGGGGGGGGTTGAGGAGAAAGAGCATCACTTTCTTAGAAGGTTCCCAGGCTTCTCCCGCTCGTCCTTATGCTAAGAGTAATATAAAAATGAAAATGTAGTAGAAGACGTTAGAATGGTGACAGATGTAGCTTGAAATAAAGGCGGCGAAATTTTAATTTCTCAATAATGTTGCGGCACAAAATTTACAACTTCAATTTAGTTACCTTCTACTTTAAAGCAAGGGGATTCATTTCGATAAATTTAAACGGGACGCCTATATGAGAAGCAGGCAATAGGAAGTTGGAATCTTGGAAATCGTCTCAGCATTTGTGTGATTTCAGGCTTCCGCCGCGAAGTAGAAGGAAGCTGCACAAATCCACTACCAGATGACAGCAATATATGACACTATCTTAATAATTGAACCTTTAGTTAAAAGCTTAGTGTACGTTTAGTGTAAGGTAAATATCACCACGTAACATGCCAGAACTGATACAGAGGCAGAGTACAGGTGCAGATTTACCCATTCTTAACCTCAGCGCCAGACAGGGGTGGGTGGTCAACGCTACGCCCCCGGCCGTATTGCCCCGGGAAACAGCCCCGTTAGACACTGTACAGCAGACAGGGTGGCCCTCAGGGACGGGCCGGACGGATCTGGAGAAGGAAAATCTCTTGCCCTTACCAGGGTTGGAAACCCAAATCAACCCGTAGCGAGTCGCTATATTGACTTCACTATTCTGACTCCTACCCTGAGCCAGTTGAATCCAAACAACGCACCGCAATACTTTCTTTTAAATTTCACTGTAATGCTAAACTCCCACCCAGTGCTTTTCAACCGGTCGTACGGGTGAAGGTTGTCTGCTGGTAAGCGAAGTTATTCGGAAATTATCGCTTTTTAAACAATTAAATTTTAAGGATGTTAATCGCGTTATTAAAATAGTTGTAAATGTATTTAACTGATACGCAAGACATTTATAAATTGTTTTTAAATTTAAACTAGAAGAGTATAAAGTGTACGTTGTTAATAATTTCAATGCCTGGTGTTTCGTGTGAATGTTTTCTTCGTGATAGTGCGAGAGAAGACAACACAGCAATGTAGGTATAACATAAAATCGAGGCGAGTTTGCGTAAGAACTGTTGCCATGGAAAGGCAATAATGCTTCTCTTTTTATTGCTGTTGACCTATACGTTGCTGTCAACAACATTCAGTAAAAGGACTATGCTAATCTTTGTCAGAACACAACAGTTTTCATACGCACTCTTTATTTTGTCTACATGTTTCGGCCGCGTAGACAGGCCGTCATCAGGTAGAAATTACAAGATCATAAAATGGACAACAAATGTTGAGGTGGAGGCCCTCCCTTTAGAGTTAAAATATATAAAAGCATACAGTTACCTGTTACTCCCTATAAGGTATAAAATGTATTTACATACATTTTAATAGTTAAAATTTCGAAGTATAATTATTAAAACACTGAGGCGGAAGAGATCTCTGTTTCTTAGAAAACGTAGTAGAACAGTTCGGTAACAGGCCGTGTATTATTCAGCAAAACCATTGATCTTTGCCTTATAAAAGCAACAATGGTTTGCCTTTGCACTGTCTTTGAGCTAAAAAATATTTCATGGTGCTATCAACAAACGTACTAAGGTTTTCATGTACAGTGTCCGATATTTTTGTCCCAGTTTAACCAAATTTCGTTTTTTCTCGAAAGATTTTCGCGTAAGTTCCCTAGAAAAAGTTTCACGAAAATTCGTCCAGTGGGCGTCGCGCTGATACATGCAGACAGACGAGACATATGGAGACGAGACAGATGGAGACATATGACGAAGCTAATAGGCGCTGTTTGCTATTTATGACAACGCGCCCCCCCCCCCAAAAAAAGCGGCGTCCAAGGCTTGAGAAACGTATAGTGACGCTAAATAAATTCAACGTTCTCCCTGTAGTCAATTTAGCACCACACCATGAGGAAGTGTATTGGAATGGAAATACAGCTCCATTTATTCTTAACGTCGGCACCAAATAGAGATGTGTGGTCAGCTTCACGTTCCAGCCTCCTTATTCCAGGAGCAAGGGACCTCTCCCAGTGGCTCAGTACCCATAAGCAGCTGCCTGGATGGATCCCAGGTACGCGTCTGGTTAGTACGGAGAAAAGCAATACAGCATCTCTGACTCTACCAGCCATCGAAAACCGATTCCCCAGTCAGCAAGTGCTTAGTATATTTGCTACAGTTTTTAAGTTCTAGTGCCTCGTCAAAAACAATTGACTTTATTTTTAATACACCTATGAATCTGTTCAAATAACATGGGATATTTAGTGTCCGTGTTTATAAAGCAGTCACAGTACTGCCGGTTGAATAAAGAATGCAAGTTCCCCAAGCTGTAAGCAGTCGGCCTATGGTTAACATACTTATACACTCAATACAATCTGGTTGTATCAGTAAGATTTAAACATGAACATCAGTGAGACTGCAATAATACCCACGCGCGTACGCACGCACACACACACACACACACAGCATGGCTGTTAGAGGGTACACACAGTTTCAAGAGCATCCTAAAACACACATAAACTGACTTTTGTAAATAGAGGTAATTCCGTTCAATTTAATGGACAATTTGCTAGTAACGCTGTGTTATAAGACGCTGGATACTTTGCCTGAATCACCATATTCTCTTACCTCCAAAATATTCCTCTTAAATAATTCAACAACACAGCATACACATTGTCAGGGCTCTTCAGAAAACACTTGGAACTGAAATGACGTGATGAGGTTTTAATTTCACGACAGACAGACAGACAGACAGGCCGAACGAGCCAAGCCAGCCACTCAGCCAAGAAAGTGCTATGAACCTGTCTGGAGACTATGCCTAGACATAGTACATGTTTTGAAGACTCAACTTTCTTGTTGTTTGCCTACAGAACTGAGTGGCTCTCTCAAGAGTCACGTTGACCAAAAGGACTTGGTACAAGGTGGAGCACAATCACGCCATCACATAGCTATTGATTATACCTCCAGATTTCAGGCGGACAAACAAAAGACACGAAAACATGTATAACTGAACACCTATGACCTCTTGACCTTTAAGGTTTAGCCTTTCATGACGTCAGTTATTAGGGGTAATATTTTCGGCTTGTCGTGTCTTGCTTCAGACAAGTTTTCGACTGCGTGCAGGGAGCGTCCTGAGTTCAACAAATCACTTCACCGCACAGCTCGTCTAATGAGGTTCACCAACATCTGATGACAGCTGTAAGGACTGAAGTACTAACATGGCGTGGCCTTGACCACCCACCCACACCTAGCGCCGAGGTTAAAGAAAGGGTACAGCTATACCTCTACTCTAAAAAGACCTACGTGCATTGGGCGCTTTTAGGGCTCGAACCCATTACACCATATTCTTATTCATTCTTACCTGTAACTCCCCTACTGGGTCTTTACGCCCTGTTCTAGAGTGAGACTTACCTTTACCTTATGTTTGCAATAAAATGTTTGAATAAAATTATGACTGATATTATTAGTGCGATTTCCAACCCTCCAAATAAGAAACCGGATTCAAAGTCAATAAACCTCTAAAGTAGAAAAAGTATTAATTAAACAGACGCTGAAGGAAATAACATCATCCCCCGCCCCCAAAAAAGGAGAAAAAGTCTTACTGCCTAATTTTGTCTGTCTAATAGTATTTTGTTTTTCCTTTTTTGTTTTCTCTTGTCCTTTCTTTAAGAGGAAGAGATTTTAAACCCAAACATAAGGAATTCACCAAAAGCAAAATTGTTATGAAACCAGATCGATGCAGCGATTATACGAAATTTCGTATTTTCGTACTAAAGTGATCTAATATAAGATAGGAGCAGAATACGGAAATTTGCAATTGGAAATACTTGTCCGTTTGTGTGGTAAGGTGTGAGAAAGTACAGCATCTTGTCTATCTGTGTAGGAGGCAGAACTTGCTGTCATCCCATGCAGGAAAAGGAACGCAGTACAATAAGATATTTTCTGGAGAACACTTGATGAGCTACAGACCAAGGGGATGCTCAGCTTCTCTCTAACGGAACAGCAGTAATGAATCTCTGTGCCATGCTCTTTGGTGGCACGAATCATTAATCAGAGTAATTAGTAAAACGTCGTCGCACATCATCTCACTATAAGGGAAGAACATAAACAAAGGACGTCGGTAAGCAAAAAGTTGGACCTTAGAGACAGAAAGTGACAGAAGACTGAAGAAAATTACACAAAGAAGAGAATCGCTTAGTGTTATGTTATGACAATGAAGGCAAATAAAATGATCACATGATATAGCACATTCGAGAGGTCACAAATTTGTACAGAATCCTGAACGGAACACTTGGAAGCAAAAGACTCCTTGGAAGAGCTAGGAGTAGATGGGAGTAAAATACTGTACTGGATGTTAAAGAAATTTAATGGGAGGCTGTAGACTTGATTCACCACGACAAAGATAAAGGTAGGTTATTGTGAACAGGACAATTAACTGTCAGGTTTCATACATGGTGAGAGGTAGCTTCTTACGGAGGACTAGGCTCCATACAGGAAATAATAAATTGACACATCGATGATACTGCAGTCATGAACACTTAATTATTTTTCGTCACGTGTCACCTACATATCACTACAGTGAAGACTGCTATATAAATATGCAGATTGCCGTTTAGTACCATCCGGCAAGCCACACACTGGCAAAGCCCCAGGTGCAAAGTTTAACGATCTCACAGCCGTGTTGCTGAAGGTTCAAATCCTCTGGGCTGGTACGTTTTATCGTTGGGAACTATTTATCCCACGATAGAGTGCACTATCTTGTAAGACTTGGATCCTCAAAGTACAAATCCTAATTTTTTTTGGTGCAACAAACCAACTTGGGCCCAGGCAGCCCCACTGTAGAGGTTTCTAGATCACACACACAACAAGATACACCACACATTCTGTAGGACTGCTCTGGACGAGTGATCAGCCCGTCGCAGAGGCTGCTACCTATACAACACATAACATTCACAACAGACAGACATCCATGCACCCCGCGGGATTTGTACCCACAATCGCAGCAAGCGAACGGTCGCAGACCTATGCCCTAGCCCGCGCGGCCACTGGGATCTTAAATGTTCACAAGCGAAAATTCGGAAGGTTCAGAAGGGCATGGAAAGGACACCATTACTCGGTATGAGGCTGAGGTACACTGACAAAATTTTGACTTCAGTTTCGAATGTGTGTCAGTTGTTAACACTGTCTCATTTTTTAGATTATATAGTTTAAAAGACATGGGCTTTCGACTACAGTGCCTTATACTGCAAGGTCAGACAGTCGGCTTCTTCTTGAATCGCTTGGCCCTGAAAATGAAGGCACTACGATGATTTGGAACTCTGGTAACTATCTACCAATCGATGTGTCGTCACATAAAAATATACTTGTAACCCAGGATTAGAGTTTCTTCGTTACATGGATAAAACTATGTGTAAGGACTGTCCAGCTTCAGCTCAGAGGATTGATTGGAGGTGGGTGGAAGAGTCTCGGGATGGTGGGCGACGACAGGTACTTAATGTAACTTCGGGGTTCTGCTGCAGCAGTATTAGACGTTATGATGGATGATCTCGTGCTAATTCAGTTAGGCAAAACTCCAACTGAGAGTCACTTTATCAAGCGATCATGTCAGCAAGCAGATGCAATATCCGTGAACCAGGTAACAAGTTAGGAAATGTGCATTAATATTCTAATGTGTACCTCAGAACAGCCGCAAGGTAAACTAACTAACTAACTAACTAACTAACTAACTAACTAACTCCATGGAGCAGAGGCCTTCTTGAGAAGTTAACAGTTTCTCAGCTAGTCAAGAAATTCCCCGCATTTTATGGAACCCGAAGGTTCATTACCGCATTCACAAGAGCCCGCCACCTGTCCCTATCCTGAGCCAGCTCAATCCAGTTCATGTCCTCCCATCCCACTTCCCGAATATCCATCTTAATATTATCCTCCCATCTACGCCTGGGTCTCCCAAGTGGTCGCCTTCCCTCGGGTCTCCCCACCAAAATCCGGTATGCACCTCTCTCCTCCCCCATACGTGCCACATGCCCCGCCGATTTCAGTCTTCTCGATTTGATTACCCGAATAATATTTGGTGATGAGTACAGGTCATTAAGTTCCTCGTTATGTAGTCTTCTCCAATCCTCTGTCGCCTCGTCCCTCTTACGCCCAAATATCCTCCTCAGCACAAGCAAGCCGCAAGGTATGTAGGGAATAAAGTTAGGACACTTCCACAGAACATAACAATTCTGGCGCGATCTCCCTGTCATTGTGCCTACATTACAAATTTCTATATAATTTTGAGCAAAACACAAACCAGAGCATTTATAAAACCGCCTTCAAATGTTCTACACAAAACAAAAGATTTTTCCGTGTCCTAGCAACAGATTTAAATGAATGTTCCGTACATGTCTCGAAAACGTAAACGGGAAACTGTACACAAAAAATCATGATCGATTGTAGTATTTAGATCTTTAACTGTTTTTTATCGTTCTCATCCCATACTTCACAGAGAACACAGTCTGCCTTCATTGTAACGACCAATCACGTAAGTGTAGATCGGCCTTAATGAAACTCTCTGTTATCTCTGTTCGGTTTTAAATAAAATACGAAAGTGTCTAAAGATTTTACTAAAAAAATCCCTAATGCGAAATGACGATAATTCTTCCTGCGGTATTCTTGTTGTTTCATGCGGAAAGATGGCTAGACAGACATTGCAAGGCTAAGGACGCCTTAAGCTACCGCTTTGCGAACGCGCCTAAAAAGGCACTTCTTAGAGCACGGCGTCATGAAAACGAACGGGGGAGTGAAGATAATAGCCCCACGCAATAACCTCAGCGTAATCTGAAAATGGCCACCTTCATGGCCCGGACGCTCTATCGCCGGTACCCATTAGATACGATGGGTGGGCCCCCATGTTCTCAACTCAATCTCGTTTATGAACATTGTCTTCAGCCCTTGTCTGCAGGCAATAATCTCAACTTTCGACGGCTCCCTATGAAGATTCGCTGCTGGATATGAGACTAGATCAGAGGTACCTCCTACCAAGTGATATCCAGTACGCAGGTGTGAAAAGATGCGCCCTGAGGTGAATCACCTCAGGGTTTCCTTCCCTTTACTTAGGAACAGTTTCTACCGCCACGAATTTAATAAAACAGAAATGGAGAAAAACTGACTTCAATAATTGAAGTCAATTATTTTTCACATAATTTCGTAAAATTACACATAACAGTCAACACTCACTAACGTAGCACTTAAACCACAATCAAAACAAATAACAAAAACGCTTTTCTTTCGAAGGCTACCAATATATGAAACAGCTTTGCTTTGTATGAAGGTTACTAGGCTCCGCCCGCTTGTCCTTCTGGTATGAGTACTATTAAGATGAAAATGAGTGCGGAGCATTGGTGGAGTAACTCTATTAGAGGAAAACCGAAGTAGTAGGAAAATAAATTATCCCAGTACCACTTTGTCCGCCAAAACCTCACATGGACTGGCCCAGGATCGAACACGGACATGCGCGATATGAGGCCAGCGACTAACTGCTTGGGCACGCCCTTCCCAGGCTCAGATTCTTAAGAACTGTATTAAAAATTCCGTTCCTACAGCCCAGAAAAGACAGTTTCCATTACACAGTCCAAATGCCCAAAGCTGCTAAGAAACAAAGAGCTACAATGACATTATTAACGGGTCCAAAAAGTGTCCTTTCATCTATCTCTGGATATAATGAAGAAGGATTAAATCCGAAGTGCTCAGCCGAAACTCTGAAAATTCTAAGAGGGTTGGAGAGTACAACGTCTTCTTGAAAATGTTTCACTCCTCTCTTCTACTCGTAAATGCTGGAAAACAGAAGATTCCAGCATTCCTAAAGAAAAAGAATTTTCACATCTACACCACAACAGGTGCGAAAGGTTAACTTTACTACGATAATTCTCTATATGTGTCATTATTTTCGCTTTCGTTCAATTCGATCTCACGGGGAAACACCATACACATTTTGTGCACATGCTGTATATATAAAATATTGCCACGTTAAACTTAGGTGTGTTTGTGCTTGCGTAGAGCTATATATTAGTTTCCATTCAACACAAAAGGCTTCTTTTCAGTTGACAGAAGGCTTACAATTAGAAACACTTTAACTGCTTGAGGTGTGGAGTACGTTCATGACTGGTTATGCTTCATTTGTCATAAAACCTGAAAAACACAGCTTCTGCGCTAATGCTGCCTTGGCATTACGGCTGAGATATTCTGCACACGTTGCTATTATGCAAATAATGTTTAAATGGGATAACATTCCACATACAAAATTCGAAATTACAGACACCTTGACTGAAATTAAAAAAACATATCAAGTTTACGGTCTTCTGAAATGGCATCGTGCGGTCTGGTAGCTCTGCTACACACGAAAATTACACAGAAACCTGTTACCTCCTTCGTCAGGGAGGATGCAGGCATCAGGTTTCTCCAAGACTTTGGTATACATACTGCAAATTGAAAGAGGAAGCACTAGATAGCACCCTGTGGAGAACTCGCTTTGGAAGAGGCTACAGACCTGTCGTAAGACAGACTACAGAATGAATGAATATTAACCTACACGGCGTCACACGTCAGAAGTCCGTCTTCTTGACACTTATCTCCCTTAGACTCTCAAAGCTTATACCGACAACAGCCAATTTATTTAAACAGAATTCAACAGAATTACGTACCATTAACTGATTAGAAATTAACAATAAAAACAGATATACTGAATAGAAGGAGATTGTTGGAGAAATCCCATAATGAATAGCTTCGTAAATTGTGCTCTTAACATAATTAGGGTAGTCAAATTATGGAGGATAAGACGGGACTGCCATGAACGACGCGTCGGAGACATGACAAGTTCATGCACAGTGTCGTCGCGAAACTTGGAATAGGCAGGTGTAGACGGGATGATAATATGTCAACATGAGTCTTACGGGAAGGGGCTAGGTTCTTCTGGGACTACGCCATGTCATTAGGTGGGTCTAATTGGTTCCCGACGTGTCAAAGGCAAATAGTGCCCTCATCTTCAAGGGGCTAGAGGTCCGTAGAGGTTACGAAGCGCTAGACCCTTGAAGATGAAGGCAATATGCTGCTTCGAAATATATAAAAATTAAGGCTTTCAAGGCGACTGAATTCAACAGGACTTTCTCGGGCTAGCAGCCGTGTTAGTGGTTGAACGGCGAATAAACAAAGTTTCGAAGACCTCATCGTCAAAGAAACATCGGGAACAGATTAACGAGTGACGTGGTGTCATCCCTGGAGGAACGGAATCCTCAACCACACCGCTGTGAAAACCTCGTGACTAGCAGTCTCAAGGAACCAGGTTGTAACAGTTTGGCCTGAAATTAGCTGGCTTAGGATAAGATCTAGCGACGGATTTTCGACACGACGACATCCCTCCGAGTTCCTCAAAAGAAGGAACATTTATCAACCAGCCAAGCGATTATTATTGTATTCTTTCCACAGAAGATTATAATGTATAACATCTATTAGTTATACCCGTGCAAATACGAGCAATTCGCAGTAGAAATAGTAACATACTTAATCAACAAAAAATTACAGGATCTTCAATTGAATAAACATTAGCAATTTTGCTTACTAATGCTTGATGCTGAGCAATTTTTTCGGAGATCAGCGGCTCATAAGCAACTTGTAAATAAGAAGCGAAAGCTTCCTAGCACGTGCAAATACGAAACAAAACGTCGAAATCGACAGTCCTGCTTCAAGCGGAGGCCACGGGAAATAGCGAAATATGTTAGCTTTCCTTGGCCTCCTCCTGAGGCAGCACTGTCAATTTTTTGGCTGTAGCCTTTCTTTTTTTTGTCAAAGATAATTTTTTCGGGAAATAAATTAATAAAAACAAAGGATATGACCATAAATACCGAATCATAAGCTTTCTAAGAATGTCTGTCTTTAAAATGTCCGTTCGGTAGTTCAGTAGATTGTGATGTCGCAAACAAAGCTTGCCATATATATATGTTAGTTTCCGACACCTTTCCAAGCTACTCATAAAACGTCTGGGTTTAAAACACCGCCACAAGATTTGGATTTATTGTGTATTTGATGAAATGGGAGAAAGCAACACGTCCCGCCAGTTCATCAATAGGTAAAACGAAGTTTTCAACAAAAAATCGTACGTTACTGTGCAAACATCCGGGCAGAAGATGTTTAAATACAAACCAACATGGAAATGGTTAACCTATAAAGTGATCTATGCATCACATTCATTCCCCGCACTTCTATAACCCTGTTACGGACCACACATCTACAGCATAACAGATAACAGCTTGAGAAGTTTATGTATGACCAGACAGTGTTACAACACAGGCAATTTGTTATAATCTGCTTTACACTTAAATCAAAGGCCAGAGTCTTCACGACACGGTTATAGGATGTACAGAAAGTGTGTGTCTCCCAGTGGCGGCTCAGTACGTTGACAGAAGATTATCCAGTGTCTATAGGCTGACCATAGAACTGTAGGACAGAAGGCAGCGCCAACCGTAATGGAGCACTTGAGGCCCTTGGCATAGAAGACTGAGGGAAACCCCGAAAAACAACCGGTTTTCGGTCTTTTCATACGTGACCTTTAGGTGTAACCCGCTGTCCCTGTCTTCACCGCCATTAAAACCTCAACTTTCACAAAATACAGTGGCTACTGTATTTAATGCACGCAGAATAGAATCCAAATCTTCTATCAAGCAGTCGTATGATATGCGCTCCGGATAAAAGGAAGCTAGTTCATACCAGCATAGTTACATTTTCGAGTTCTGCAAATGAGAAGAGAGAATTTCGTGACAAGCTCAGCAGCATTAATTGTCTCACGAGGGACCCAGCTCCATCGAGTCAATTATACATGTTTTCCACGTTCTGAAAGCAACATTTATGATTCGCAAGTTCAAAAAGTCAGCAGCTGCTCCGTTGGTGAGTTCGAATAGAATTTGCTTTCGCCTCATAACAGTCTCTCAGTTTCCCGTGTTGCACGCACGATTATTACATCCTAAACCGTTTGTGATTGTTTCTGTAATAGACACTTCGCTCTAGCCTTAGAGTGACGTCACCGAATGCTCGTGTAACAGACACTTTGCTCTAGACTTACAGTGACATCACCTTACGTTCCGGTTGCATTGTTCAAAAGTTACAGTGACGTCACCATCTGCTCCTGTAAGACGCTTTGCTCTGGCGTTACCTGACGTCACCTATGTTCCTGTAACAGACACATCGCGCTACTGTTAGAGTGACGTCACCGCGTGTCCGTGTAACAGACACTTCTGTAGCGTTCCTGTCACATCACCGAAAGCTTCTTGTTCACGTGTGTGTCGATGGCATTGTCACTTTCACGACTAAGTTATGTCATATGGAAACATAAGCGTCGAAATACCAAACCGGTTTGTTCCATTATCTATAACCGATGCACACAAGGTTATGGCAAAATTAATGGGACCCCACAAGTCATGGATTAATATTCCAGCCTGTGGAGTTTCATTTCGATTTCGTTTGTGGTGTATGTTTTAGCTCAGCATTAAACATCTTTGATCCTCTACCTTTATGGTAATTTTATTCTCGGTGTTATGAAAGATGTGATGGGACCGGTTTGACCATGTTTCTGTGAATAAAAATAGCATTTCTCCCTGCATAATATTAGATGCTTTGTCAGGGCGTTGCGGCTGTAGCAGCTGTGGTTACGTCACACACTGCCAACAAAGAGTACGGTGTTTTACAGCATGGAACAGCAGACACAGCAGTTACATTTTGATGGACACCAAACCAGTGGTTACCAAAGTGTGCTTCGCCTGATCTCAAGGGATTAACGACCAGTTCCCCCGGGATCCGTTATTACGTTTCTGTAATAGATATTTTAAAGTTTAGTTATTTTTAATTAAATGAATTTTTAATTAAATGAATATTTTTGAAAACTAATGGTGGAACTTATTTAATTGGCGATGTCTTTATTTCGCATGGCCGTTAGAATTATCTAATTAAGAAACCCCCTGTACCCACAAAGTGAGCGACAATCGTTTTAATACAAGTCAAATCATGCAATGTATTGTTGCGTGTGCTACTGGTACGTATTCGTAGCTATCTAATATCAGTTCTGAGACATATTTTTTTAATTTTGGATACCTACCATCCGGAAATTCTGTAGTTTGTTCTACCTGAGGAAGGATGTGAGGATCCGCAGTTATTTTTCTTAGACAAAAAGAGTCCGAGAGCAAAAGAGCCTGAAAAACACTGCACTAGATTAAACAAATGTAGAACTTAACTTTTTAGTTACCTTTACACTCATCCCTTGCTTCTTGCAGGGGTTAGGTTTCAAGAACACCCCCCCCCCCGCGAAAACGTAAAATCCGCGAATAATTGACACCCCCACCCCTTCCCTGCTAAAACAATTTTTTAGTAAACTTAATATTATACATCTTCCGTTTAATGAGTTATATACAGATGAGATTTAATCCAGCATATGGCATAAAGTGTGTAATAATTTGGAATAAATGTTATTTGTACCCTGTTTTAATACTGCTTTAGTGTTATTTTCTTTGCAGAAAAATTCTGATAACCGTTTTTCCCCCCATCTGTTTGAACATCACGCCGTATGGCTCAAACACCTGTCCGATTTGCCGAACAGTGTTCATGCTACAATCCACTGAAGGGCCCGAGTGATGTACTGTTATTCTTGGGGCGACCCCGGGAATTTGCGAAACCGCGAATTACGACCTCCCGCAAAGCGCGGGATCAGTGTACTTCCTTCTGTGTTAACCACAGGCATATGGTACCTCTTTAGTCAAAATCATTCAAGCACTCTAGTCTATGAAATGTACGTAGAACCGAAACCTGACGAGAATGATATTTACGCATAAGTTTATCCTCCACACAAGATAAATTCATTCTGTTATTTAGTCACACATTATAAAAGAACTTTTAAGTGTCGTTCCAGACAACCTGCTACGGTTTTCAATGTACACGCAATAAAAATGCGGAACCGGTACAAATTACCGGGGGCCGGCGGTCGGGAAGAGGGACTGGGGCCCGACTACATTGCGTACACTGTATTTTTGTCTGTCTTCGTACTATCGTCATCGGTCGATTGTACAAATTCAACCCTTTGACATCACGTCCAAGTCACTATGCCACTGTCAGTCTTCTGCACAATACGCCTAACGCTGCCGTGTATCCGGAACGTCAGCCGACGGGCCCTTTGGAAGAGGTGTTAGTTTTTCCGATTTAGTATAAATATTTTTAACCGATCCGTCCTTGTTGCGGGGGGGGGGGGCGGCGGCGAAGGCGACTTTTTTCTTTCGCCGTGGCCCGAACTCGCTGTCAGCGGCTCTGCTGAAGAGTACGTCCCCCATATGTCCTTCCTCCTACGTACATCCGCAACATTAAGTGCGAACGACCAGACGCAACTCAGCGAATGGATAATCATCATATTTAATGATGACGGTGTGAAGGACAAGTCCTGCAAAACGTCACAAATACAAGCCCTGCAAGGTGCTGACAAGATGTTTCAAACGTCTGATTATTACATACCTCCAGCACAGTCAATTCGCTTTGGAGAAGAACCATCAATCTAACATGCTGCTTCAGGAACCAAATTGTTGTCATTTTCGGAAATCAGATGCACGTAACTCGAAGCAAGCATGGTGGAAGAAATAAATCAGTTGATACAGTTATTGCTACAGAGCACTTAATTCATCTAGGTCCAGTCGGATGTGTCTAAGCTCTCTGACCACTAGACCAAAAGAAAAACGAAATGCAAGGAAGACCACGAATTATTCCACCAACGTTTTATTTATAACACATTGCCGAACCTTATAAGTTATAATCTGTTCATAACATCGAAAAATATATTTGCTTTTCGTAGTTCATTTCCGTGCATATATTAATATATTTGTTTTTATTTTTACATGAATTCATTAACTAGACAAGTCTAGGGAGCAAAGTCCTGCTCGCCAAGCTTATAGCTCCACAGCCATTCATAATATTCTTCGCATTTATGGAATTCGAAAGTTCATTACAGTGTTCACAAAATCCCGGACACCAATCACTATCCTGAGCATGTCCACAGCCCCTCCCTCTCTCCCCCCTCACTCCCTCCCCATTTTATTTGTTCAACATCATTTTCAATCTCATACACGGCCAGGTTTTCAAAACAACCTCTTTCCTTCTTGCCTTCCCAAAGTCTGGATGCAGTTCCCACCCCTCCCAAACACGTCACATGCCCCCACAAACTTCGTCCTCCTTTTATGATACGCTGAAAAAGACGACGAAATTCCGGCGCTTAAGTAATACAGCCACGTTAATATCAGAACTAGATGACAGTGGGTAGCCAGATGCACGCTGCGGACACTTTGAATCGAGTAGTTACTGTGTAATATGATACTAAATGTATTGCCTCATATTACATTACGAACTGTATTGATCCTTGCATTCTTATTGAATGCCCTTATAATGACGCTTTCAGAAAATATCATTTGAATAGCCACGTAGGCAAGCCGTGTCCTTAACTCATGATTCAACGATGCTGTCAGTAGCAAAGTGTATACAACATTGACGGCAGTAGTGACTAATGAACTTCAAAAGTATGTAGAAGGACGCAGCGGTGGTCTACTTTGAGCTAATATGCCGGCACTTACCTGGCAAAACTGAGGAAAAGAACGACAAATTCAGTGAGGACAACCGGTTTTCTGGCCGAGATTTGAAATGGAAATTTTAGGAATTCGAAGACGAAGTGTTAGTCAGTCGACGGCGAAGTCCGGTGGCACACCGTGTAGTCTTAGTCCAGTGGGGAAGGCGGGTTGCTCTATTATCGCCTACCAATGATTTCTATAAAATAAAATACACAGAATGTTTGCCTTAAGACTTGTTACTTAACGCTATAATGTGTATTTATTTGTTGCAAAGATATATGACATCTATCGATGAAGTCCATGGTTCCATATAGACTCGAATAATAAGATGATTAGCAAATAATAACTTTGAATGGTACTAAAAGAAATGGCAGTGGCCTAATTTGAAACAATGTCCAAACATTTGCTTGGAAAAACCGAGGAAAGGGACAAAAAGCCCAGCCACGATAATCTGTGTCCCTCCGAAATTTCGAACCAGGCACCTCCCGAATACAATCCAAAAGCGTCATCGCTTGAGTGAACTGCTCGGCTATAATGTATCAATAGGCGATTCGATGTGAATTAGCGACAAGTCGCCGTAACATCGTATTGTGATACCGTGAAAATAAGTTGTCGGTTTTTGGTCAACGAAATTTTCAAGCAGAAAGTTAGCAGCAAGTCACTTGTGTAGCGATAGGGATGGTGGATTTGTGGACGAAAAAAGAAAAAACAAATACAGCCATCCCTAGCTTTTCGCGGGAGTTAGGTTCCAAGACCGGCCGCGAATAATTGACCGGCGTCACCCCCCCCCCCCACAAATATTTTAGTATTTTCGGCGTTTTTTAATAATAACGTATTTTAATATTCTTTTTCTCACTCTTAAATCCCTTTTATTCACATAACCACAAAATAATAAAAATGAAAAGCATTTTCATTATTTTACTGACTTTTAATGTTATTTGCGAATGGTCCAATTCCGTTGGTCGGAGAGGCCCGTCATGCCGGCATCGCATGACCAGCCGCACCACTTCTGCACGGAGCTTCTAAAACCTTCTAGAATGTTCTGGAAATTTTGGGGATTTATTTGTATCTTGGGGCAACGCGGCAAATTTGCGAAAAAGCGGAGTAAGAAAAGCGAAAAGGGAGGGATGAAATTACCCTACCATTACCACTTCACTTACAGAGTTAACCTGTCCGTCACCTCTGCTTCCTTCTTCACCGGTCAAAAAGTGAAATAAAGGCCTTCAATAAATTTGGGCTTCTGCTCTGGGCCTACAATATCTTGATTACGAACTTCTCGAATATCACGTCATATACTATGTTGGAAATGCGCAAATTCTTCGGAGAGATCTGCTCCCTCTATCGTCAGGGCTTCACCCTCCGATTATGAAGAAGAAGGCAGCATTTTTCTTCCAAAAGTTTGCTCCCCATCTATAAAACAACATGGCGGTACAACCCAGAAGAAAACAATCTTCAACTGTTTCAGTTTGCACAAGTTTTTCCCTTCAGTCCTTATACTGTTAGACTCTAACCTGTGACTACCGCAGTACCGCCATTCAGTGTGGAAGGGAGACTGATGGAGATCCTAATCACATTTCCGAGTACGGGTATTGATAAGACGATCTTTGAATGCATGAATGAATAAACGATGGTCGTTAGTCATAGCACAGTGGAGTGCTCACAACCCTTCTGCAGTGTGAAGGGACGGGCAGACATATTAAAACCGGACGTACAAGATGGTCTGTTTCAGATATCGTGAAGTCCACACCTCCCTCAGTTTATCTCATCAAAGAACCNCAAACGGGGGAAGAACTGGGCATAGAAAATAAGAAAGACAAGATTGCCACATATCTGAAGAGAGATTCACAAAATCAGAAAGCAAAAATAAAAAAAAAATCCAAAACTGCAGACAACACTGATGAAGAAGACTCCGAGCATATTTCCTGCCTCTATTGTCGTGGCGCATCCAGAAAAATGTGGATTCAGCGCGCAGCTTGCATGTTGCGGTCACAAGAAGAATATACTCAACTGTGTTTGCTTAAACAGCTAGTCTGATGGCATTGGAATAACCGTACTTTATTTCGAAGGACAGGTATATTGCAGGTGGTAAGCTAGTGTCATATGGAGTTACCTTTCTTTTGACATCCTTTTCAATTTAAGTGAATGCGTTGAATTTTTGCCGATTTTTTTTATGGTTCCTCAAACACTTTATTACCATAATAACACCTTGTTGTTGTGTACAACTTGATCTGACACATTTGTTTTATAGAATATTGCTATAATCGCTGTCTGTCACTTCTATACCTTGAAAAGTTGGCATCTTGATTTTCGGCGTATTTTTACCTTATGCGAACTTGCACTGTCTGCCGGGCAGGTTGGCACACACGCAGAGGTTATGTGAAAACTCTCCCTCCTATTCCTTACGAACAGCGTGAAATGTGTTTAGGTCAGATTGTAGCACAAGGGTGTTACTAGCCATATGTGCCCTTACATTCCACTTAACAATACAGAAAAAATGTGAAAAATTATAGCGTGAAAAAGTGTCCCAACTATTCCACCCTCTTCTCTACATCGCAATAACTAACGAACGAACTAACTAACTAACTAACTAACTAACTAACTAACTAACTAACTAACTAACTAACTAACTAACTCCATGGAGCAGAGGCCTTCTTGAGAAGCTAACAGTTTCTCAGCTAGTCAAGAAATTCCCCGCATTTTATGGAACCCGAAGGTTCATTACCGCATTCACAACAGCCCGCCACCTGTCCCTATCCTGAGCCAGCTCAATCCAGTTCATGCCCCCCATCCCACTTCCCGAATATCCATCTTAATATTATCCTCCCATCTACGCCTGGGTCTCCCAAGTGGTCGCCTTCCCTCGGGTCTCCCCACCAAAATCCGGTATGCACCTCTCCCCTCCCCCATACGTGCCACATGCCCCGCCCATCTCAACCTTCTCGATTTGATTACCCGAATAATATTTGGTGATGAGTACAGGTCATTAAGTTCCTCGTTATGTAGTTTTCTCCAATTCCCTGTAGCCTCGTCCCTCTTAGGCCCAAATATCCTCCTCAGCACCCTATTCTCGAACACCCTCAGTCTTTGTTCCTCCCTCAGTGTGAGAGACCAAGTTTCGCATCCATACAGAAGAACAGGTAAAATTATAGTTCTGTATACCCTAATCTTTGTGTTTTTTGATAGCAACCTGGAAGACAAAAGATTCTGCACCGAATGATAGCATGCATTCCCCGACTTCAATCTGCTCTTAATTTCTTCATGAATGGAGTTTCGATTCGTTAGGGTTGCTCCCAAATATTTGAATTCTTCCACCCTTTCAAAGGATTTATTATCTATAATTATGTTGTGATTGTGTCGTGCATTCTGATTTCGAGACATGATCATGTACTTAGTTTTTTCAGCATTTACTTCTAGACCAATCTCCTTACTAGCAATAATTAAATCTTCTGCATTTTTATTTATGCTATGTACGCTTCCGCCCAATATATTAACATCACCAGCATAAACCAGAAGCTGATGTGTACCATTCAATTTCAAGCCCTCCTGGTTTGCCTGAACCCTCCTAATGGCATATTCTAAAGCAAAGTTGAAAAGCAATGGCGACAGAGCATCTCCTTTTTCAAGCCATTCTTAATAGGGAACGTGTCAGACAGATGTTTGCCTACCCGAACTCTGCTATACGTTTCACTTAGGCACATTTTTATTAACCTTACTAGTTTCATGGGGATACCGAACTCAATGAGAATATTATATAAGACCTCCCTCCTAACTGAATCATAGGCTTTCTTGAAGTCTATAAATAGCTGATGCACTGCCTCATTGTATTCCCATTTTTTCTCAAGTATTTGACGAACGCTGAATATATAATCAGTAGTTGACCTGTTACGTCGAAATCCACACTGATGATCCCCAATAATTTCCTCTGCATATGGAGTTAACCTTGACAAAAGGATGTTGGATAGAATTTTGTACGTAGTCGACAAAAGTGATATGCCTCCATAGTTATTGCAATCTGTCTTATCACCCTTCTTATAAACAGGCACAATGACCGACTCCTTCCATTCCTCAGGCAATTCCTCCTTATTCCAAATAGAAATAATAAGTTTATGGATTTCAGACCGAATAATCCTACCCCCTGCTTTAATCAATTCTGCTGGAATCTGATCAATACCTGGTGATTTGTGACTTTTTAGTTTTTCAATAGCCATCTCAACCTCAAAGGCACTGGGCTCAGGCACTAGTGGCTCTGCTGTGTGTACTTCAATCTGCCTAACATCATTAACCCCGTGTATATTCAACAGCTGGGAGAAATGATTCCTCCACCTAGCCAAAATACTGTGGGAGTCTGCAACCAGGTCACCCTTCTCATCCTTTACTACATTACTTCTAGGCTGGTACCCCCTCTTAAACTCATTGATACCCCTATACAAGTCTCTTATATTCTTGTTCTTACTGTTTGTTTCAATTTCATTAATTTTAGCTTTCAGATATTCCTTCTTTTTGTGCCTGAAATGTCTACTAGCTTCACGTCTTACGTTGTGCAGATTATCTCCATTATTTTGGTTTGGATTCTGTAACCACTGAATTTTAGCCTGCTTCCTTTTATCTAAAAATTCTGCACATTCTGCATCAAACCATGGTTTATGCTGCTTCCGTTCGTGTAGACCTAGACTCTCTTGAGCCGAGATTTTGACATTCTCTTTAATGTTTTCCCAAGCCCTATTCATGTCCTCACTAACATTTAAGTTTTCCAGAGCTGCAAACCTGTTTGAGATCTTAAGCTGATACTGTTTCCTAGCCTCTAGTTCACTTAGCTTCTTGAGATTAAATCTCTCTACATCAAACTTCTCTGCTGCTTGTTTACTTACACATCGCAATATTGAAAAATATGACAAAAACTTACCAATGTAGGTTTTTTCAGTTAGCCTTTATTTTTCCTGTAACGCAACTAGATGTCAGCGCGGAGTTTTTGACATGATTTTCGTAATATAGTTTTTAAAATCGAACATACATTTTATACATCCTCAGGGTCCCCCCCCCCCCCCAAAAGAAAAGTTCTGGGTCCGCCTATGCCACGAGAGTTTTTCCGGGTGAAGGTGACCGGGACAAGAAATGATTCTCTTTCCTTTAGTACCTATCTTAAAAGTTTATGGAGTTAAAACTCCACTTTCCCATGGTGTGATGTTTGATTAGACAGAGAGACAACTTCATCTTCGTAACTAATGCAGAAATACAAATTAATCCGCAGTCTAATCAGGGTTGAAATAAATTTCTTGAATATTTTGCAACTTCAGAAGTTTTTATATTCGCTATGCTTTTTCTGACACGACAAGTATTTGGAGGTACTTCTTATGCCGCTGCGACTGTGAAGAGAAACGCTCTACATGGTCACAGCAGTGAGGACTTCAAAGGGTATATAACTGACGTGCATCACTTAGCTCTAATTTCAGTGGATACTTGAAATCTTAGACGCTGAGGAGCAATTATCGCATTCTCTAAATATCGGACTGAAGTAACAACTTGATGCTTTATTGCAGAGGAGAAGCAAGTATCAAGCAATTTTAATTTCAGCAGTAGGTTCACAATCGTCTCAACTCAACATCTTTTACACTTTGACCTTCGAATGCGTGACTACAAAGATTGGACTATATTTTGTGGTAATTTCTTGGAAATGAAACTCATTTAATTTGATACGCCATATTGTAACAAGCTTGAATCAGAACCAGCACGGCTTTTTACGGAGAATTCGTTGCCTTGTTTTGTTAGTGTAAACCTGGGGTTACTCAACTGACGGAGCATCGTCCTGAACCTGTACAAAGAAAAATCATGAGTCGTATAATGCGGTCCTGCAGTTCTTAGTCCTACAAGCACCAAGAGCTGAAAAATTGGGCGAATTTACAAAGGCGTCTATGTCTGACAGAAAGTGACATCTATTGGAATGTCATCTGAATTACTGTAAAGAAACTTTTGCAGTGAATTTTAAGTTACTGAGACCATGCACTTTTATCGTGGATTGAGGTACACCAACCAATGCACCATTAAAAAGTATATATTAACCTTCATGAATGAGCGAACCTCACATCAGTGCCCCCCTGAAGATGACGACATGTTTCGTCGAAACATATGACGGGGGCTTATTAACAAAGATTAAAATGTACTTTCTATGGTGCATTGGTTGGTATATCTCAATCCATTTTGCAGTGAAATTTTACCTACATGTAACTTTCTTATGAAGTTTATATATGTACATCAACAGCGAATCCTGATCCACAGGTCAGGTGCATAGAAAAGGTACAGTGCCGCTTTGTGTGTTTCCAGCATTTAACTTGATTCCTGTTAGGTCGTGGGTGAAGAAGGAGGCTGCTAGGGCCGGAAGCACAAAGCGCGGACATCCAACAGTTTCTCTCCATTTCAAAAACACTGCCGTGAACCTTGCAAGACACTTCAGTTGCTTTTAAAACAGTGAAGCGAAGTGGAATTGTCCTAGCGGTTTGATATGGGACCCTGTGTCACAGTGCGATAGAAAACGTACTCCCAACAGAGTAAACGTTTTTGGAATAGGCATAACATTGCCTGGCCGGGTGGATGTGGATCAAGCAGCGGCCGGCCCGTGCCGACTACACCTGTGTGCAGTGTTTGGGAGCACAGGTACCAAGATCTCTGTATCTATCTGTACCCTTCCACTAGATCTGACCTCCGGGTCAACATTCGCCGCTGATATACTTATATACATCATATATATATAATTAAAAGTCATTTCCGGGACGGACGGACGGACGGACAGACAGACAGACGGACAGACAGACAGACAGACAGACGGACGGACGGACGGACGGACGGACAGGCGGACAGACAGACAGACAGACAGACGGACGGACAGATCGACGGACGGACGGACAGACAGACAGACGGACGGAAAGATAGACGGACAGACAGACGGACAGGCAGACGGACGGACGGACGGACAGACATACGGAAGGACAGACGGACGAACAGACAGACGGACGAACAGACAGACGGACGGAAGGACGGACAGACAGACAGACAGACAGACAGACAGACAGACAGACAGACGGACGGACGGACGGACAGGCAGGCAGGCAGGAAGGCAGGCAGATAGATAGATAGATAGATAGATAGATAGATAGATAGATAGATAGATAGATAGATAGATAGATAGATGTCTGGAATGACCACTACTTGTACTGGACATTCGTAGCATTTTTCTTCATGCAAGGCTTACTATTCCAGCCTGAAGAATGAGCCAAAAGAACTCCCGAAACGTTAGTACGTATCACACTACACGGCATCATATCGTAGAAAAACCAAAACCAGAAAAAGTCTCGTATAGAACACCCAAAAGGTGCAAGCGACAATAACCACTTCAGACATGTTCGGTAGCTTCTTCAGAATAAAGGAAAATTAAAGTTGTCCTATTGCTTAATTAAGCTCCACGCTATGAATTGCTAGTATAGGGGAGTGAAGGTACAGTCCCCCACATTCTTAATATCGATACTAGACGGCAGGTACGGGTCAGTTTCACGCTTCGGCTCCTTTAACCTAGGGGAAAGACACCTGTGCCTTTTGAATAGTCGGCCGGATGGACCCCACCGACGGTCTCAAGGCTTCGCAGAAGAGACCGTCTTCGATCGGCCAGCCTGTAACCTATTCACTCTACCTACTAATCTAACCCTGCCCATGCCATCTTCAAATCACACGGCATCACATCCCACAAACACTTAATGTTAATATTCAGAGCCATACTGACCACTTGTCATGTACGTCACTAACGATGTAAGTTTGAAGGCTGCCTTAAACAAGAGGTAGGGAGAAACGCACATTCAGCATATTCCGGGTTCGATTCCAGAGCTTAATACTGTGCCTTATTATTTGTCGTTATCCCCCACCCTCCAAATGAATTCTTCTCCATCACATTACGATGTTACTGTCATCATACGACATTCTTTCTACCTTGATAGAGGTATGTCACAGGGCGTAACAGCGAATAATCTTCTAAGAAACACCACAACGAAAAACTCTCTGGAGCTCTTCCTTGGAAAGTTTTAGTAATTATGAATTCTTGTTGAAATAAAAAACACATCTAATTGCTACACAAATTTTCAGACTAATTTTAGATCCAGGTATGTGTTTTTACCTGCAAAAAATATACCAAGATTCTACGTTATAATTCCAAATACATTTTGAGGAACGGAAGCCAAACAAGTCTCCTCTTACTTAGTCAAAAACTTGGAAATTCAAAGGAATATTTAAATTTAAAAATAATGAAAATTTTTAAAATTCATGACGAAATTAAGAGCAGACTGAAGCCGGGGAAAGTTTGCTCGCACTCCGTGCAGAATCTTTTGTCTTCCTGGTTGCTATCTAAAAATGTAAAGATTAGGGTACACAGAACTATAATTTCACCTGTTCTTTTGTATGGGTGTGAAACTTGGTCTCTCACACTGAGGAAGGAACAAAGGTTGAGGGTGTTCGAGAATAGAAATTCACTATTAGTTATTTATTATAATGTACATGTATTCATACAACTTTCAATTTCTGTATAAGGCGGAGTCAAAGATTACACATTTATATATATTAAGGTCTACACCTAATAGATACGATTTTGCCTTTTGACATCAAAATCAAATTAAAAATGGAATAAAACTAGTTGGTCTTTTAGGGAGTCTTGTCGAAATTGGGAGGCATATTCTAAAGTCTCCGAAATATATTTTCTTGCTTCTAAGTTTTCATATTTCTCTTTTATTCGTAAGATATACGAAAGGGCTTAATTATTCTTCATATATGTCCTGCCAGCTATTTTTTCAGGCGGAAGGCATGTATTATCTAAAGCGGCAGGATATCATGCCGAAAGGTGAGGTGCAGGGTTTTACCAAAAACTTAAAACTTTGAAGCCTAAACTTCATCTAAATAGTATTTAAAAATTCAGTTCCCAATTCACAGAAAACATACGGCGTCTCTGCGATAAAAGCAATAGGTTAGAATCATAAACATAAATAATCGCTGCGTGTACACACATTGTCTTCTGACATGAGAGGCGGTGTGCTCTAGCACGTCGGATAACGTGCTAGCTTCCTATTCAAGACCGAACAGTAAATGTACCCTTAACATGAGGTAAGGATATTCCTCCAAAACTTTGTTACATATCTAACAAACAACACGGCTTCACATCTCAGAGATCGATAATCATTATAGTGATCGTTATGGGAAACTCAGATGACGTACCTAGCTGTTATTCTGAAAATCATACGAACCGAACAACATACGAAATGAAAACACTTCACCAGCGGGCAGTTTCTCTACAGAATCTGCCGAGGACGTGTTTTGTACTTACGCATGCCTTGCGACTCTTGCGCCACTGAGATTAGTGAACACAGCATGAGTATAATGTCACATAGAGTGAGTGTGTGGCAGAATCACGTTACTTAATGCAATCTGTTTTCCTTTCTCTTATAAATACGTTAATCACTAAGAACGTTGCTGTACGACGGCATGACCAGGCATGAGTGTGACAGGGCGTGGTGAAACCTGTGGAACAGATGTGTAGAGCCGTACACACTATGATGTATCGAAATGCTGCAATATTTGCACAAGCTAGCTACAAAACACTTTGTCAGTTTTATTGTTACTTGAGGTAAAATAAAAATCAAGTTTCCCCTTCACTTAATTAAGCAACACGCCAGGAAGGCATATGGGGAAGAAGTGGTATATCTCCACTCATTTTAACTTCACTGAATGGAGACGATTTGTTAGTTTCGCACCCTCCTCCACTCCACCCCGTGAGAAAACGCCCCCAGTACCCATTTAACTGAGGCGCGTTGGGCCCCATATCTAGTCTAGAAGAACACTAATCACCAATAAATGCACAAAGAGAGTTTTATCATCAATCGTAACACACTCCTACATGTTTCGACCCTGCTGGGTCAACTTCAGGGAGAACTTTTTTGTTATCGTTACAACAAGGTTGCACTTTATATTTGAGTAAGAATGTGCTGTTGACTGTGTACTGTGTACTGGAGGCGTGAACTCTCTGCGGTACCGGCCTGCACTTCAGTGGAGCACTTCAGTGCAGACCGGGACCGCACAGAGTTCACGCCTCCAAAAACAACGCAGTGCACAGTCAACAGCACATTCTCACTCAACTGTAAAGTGCAACCTTAGTGTAACGATAACAAAAAAGTTCTCCCTGAAGATGACCCAGCAGGGTCGAAACATGTAGGAGTGTGTTACGATTGATGGTAAAACTCTCTTTGTGCATTTGTTGGTGATTAGTGTTTCTGTATAATATAGTGCACGGACATGGAACACATTAACCTAGTCTAGAAGGTTTATAGAAGGGGGCGAAGTCTTCGCCTTGCTGTGAGTCGAACCCAGATTGTATGGAGTTAAAATACTATATAAAGAAATTACACATATTTCACTCCCTTTTACCTTTCTTCTCTTCTGCTTATAGGTTTTAAGGTTTAAATCTATGCACAGCGAAAACGTGTGCGGATCTTTCACACTCTTCGCTTTCTGGAAAAAGAGAAAGATTACATACAAAGAAATTAAAGGCTGTAGGGCACATCCAGTTCTGTCTTAATAAAATGCATATTTATATTCTTTTACATATGAACAAAAATTCGATAATAGTAAAATCTCTCCGTAACCACGGCAGAAAATTTTGAAAGCTAAATTCATTCATCCATTCATTTATTCATTCATTAATTCATTCTGTAGTCTGTCTTACGACAGGTCCATAGTCCTTCCAAACAGAGTTCTACACACAGTGCGATCTAGTGCTTCCTCTTTCAATTTCCAGTACCCTCTCTTTTCGTTAAGGTCGTTCAGTCGCTGGTTACATCTTCTGCCTCGTCTTCCCACCACGTCTAACCTTCCATATATCTTTCCCTCAATAACGTGTTTTAGAATGCAGTTCCTACGCTACATATGACCAATTCCGAATACTGTATACAAGCTCAACAGTAATAAATCCAATGCTGCACATAAACCTTTCCACAAACTCTTTTTCTGCACATTCGAGTATAGTTTATAAGTTTGACAATTTTCCCGTACACAAATGGATTTTAGTTTCTAGTATATAAACTTTAGTTTCTATTGTTTAGATAACCACTTTTTAGCAACATGAGTGCACTGCACTGACAATAATTTTGCCCAAACTGTGGAAGATAATGCAGTCATTTTGAAACGCATAGCGTGCACGCGAGGTAATCCAAATATTTAATAAAATTTTATCTTAAACGGAATCACGTACTACTAACTGAAGACAAAACACAATGCAGAAACATTCAGTTCCTAAGTTGAATGTACCGTCTGGTTCCTAAGTTCAATATACCAAGTCAGGAAGTGTACATACAGCGTCCCTGTTTTTATTTATCTCTTAAAATATTACGACGTAAGCATAACGTGTGCTCAGTGCCGACGAGAGAGGAAGGGTTGAAGGAGCCGTTACAATTTGCGAGGGCCTGGCGACACGGAAGGATGTCCGTGGCCCGACTATGTTGCATATGTTTTTGTCGTTTGGAGTATCGCGATCTGTCGATTGTACAAATTAAGCCTTTCAGACGAAGCCGAAGTCGCTCTGGAATGGACAGTCAGTCTTTCCGATTTAATGTAAAAGTTTTTAGCTGCTACACCCTTGCTGTGAGGCCCGAAAAAATATTTTCACCGGGGCCCGAACACGATCTCGGGAGCCTGGATGTGCTGGATAAAATAAACGTACACTTCATGCCCCTCTATATCCCATATTTCGAATATTTATCCCGTTGCTCAATATTTAGTGAGTTTACTTAGGAAAACTAGAATATCAGGGTCGAAAACGGCGTATCTCTAAAAAATTATCTTATTTTTTGTAACTTTTTTGTGCTTGTTTTATTAAAAATATGCTCATTTTGTGCACACTCCTCAGTTATATACACTCTGTACTAAATTTTCGACGTGTTCAGAGTCCTTGGAATATCATTTTTACATAATATTCAAAGAGTTTTGGAAAGAAACACGTGAGTGCTACATGGGGGATCCGTTTTACGTTCATAAAGACAGAACCTTCAATTGGCTGCCCTGCAATTACTGTCCCGTAACCATTATGTGTCCTTTATTTACTGTGTGTTTTCTCGATACTGTAATTAGATGTTTCATGTTACTACACTCACTGGTGCCGAGGAGAACAAACACAAGAACGCAGATTGTAAATCGACAACGATGGCTAGTCGTGTAGGCATTTAGGATGTTCGCATGTAGCATAATCACTGGCTAATACACTGACTCGTTACTTACAAAAACAAAACTAAATTTGTCTGATGTTACAATGGCAAAAAAAAAGTTCACTGACATAGCATATCAGTCCGTTACTCATCATAAGGCAGTATAAACATTTGAAATAATTAAGCGATATGCACAGTTATTTTGCCATACAATAAGGAAGGTAGCCTTTAAATGCCGGTGTAAACATTTGTACTTGAAACCGCGAAAGTCACACGTTACAGTACACAAAAATCATTAAAGTTATCCCACCTTAATGAAAACAGCGTGTCATATAATATATATTCCACGCGGAAAATCGTAACACGTCTGAAAGGCAAAGTACTCGTATGTAGGCATGAAAGAGCGCGCCAGATTAATTAAATAAACAAATTTAATGTGTTCCATGTCCGTGCACTATATCATACAAAACACTAATCACCAACAAATGCACAAAGAGAGTTTATCATCAATTGTAACACACTCTTACGTGTTTCGACCGCGCTGGGTCATTTTCAGGGAAAAATTTTCGTTACCGTTACACTGGGGTTGCACTTTACAGTTGAGTGAGAATGTGCTGTTGACTGTGTAGGCAGAGTACACAGTCAATGCTGTTGAGTACACAGTCAATGCTGTTGAGTACACAGTCAATGCTGTTGACTGTGTACGCAGAGTATGCTGCTGACTGTGTACGCAGAGTACACAGTCAACAGCTGTAAAGTGCAACCCCAGTGAAAAGGTAACGAAAAGTTCTCCCTGAAGATGACCCAGCAGGGTCGAAACATGTAGGTGTGTGTTACGATTGATGATAAAACTCTCTTTGTGCATTTATTGGTGATTAGTGTTTTGTATTTCTAAAGCACTTACAATAAAAGTATTACCTCCATGAAAAAAGAATATTCTGTATAAGCTGATAGTCGTTCAGATGCTCAATAAATAACCCAGCAATTCAAAAGCCAAATACTATCCTCACAAAGAAAAAGCGACACTGAAATATGCCTTGAGCCAATCCACATAAGGTTCTCTGTTTCTGACAACTTTTCTTAAAGTAAATACATTTCATTTTTTTTCTAAAAGACATATTTTTTAAGTTTAATGTGTTTGTCCTCTGGGAAGCGACGTTGGGCATTCTGGTAAAATCGCGCCGTCTCAGAGGAGAGTGGTGCCTCAGTCATTCGGGTAGGTAGTAAAGACGGAAGCAGCAGAATCCCCTGAAACGATGATACACTCGTCCCAGACTACACGACGTCACACATCAAAGGACAACCACATTTACAGCCACCGCCTTGAGGACTTCAAATCTCACATTTAAAAACTGATGGTTTAGAAAGTACAGTTGTTAAAATATTCTTCATTTACATCCCTATACACTACTCTGCCAACGCACAAAACATTCTTTCACTTAAACGCCAAATTTCATGATCGTAGAGCTCGTCATTGCTTAGAGAAATGAAGCTAAATTTGGTAAAATTAAAACTGCGAAGGCAGGGTCTGTAACGTCAAAACCTGCTAGTAAGCAGGTGGTGGTTGTACCATGGATGGCGCCAAGAAATGACACAGAATAAAACGAGCAAGAGTCGTAAAATTCAGTATTGTTATCATAATTAATGCCGTCTGTCACTCCTAGAAATAAGCACTTTCATCACGTAACATAATCCATTAATCCTGCTGTCTAACATTCTGCCGGCAAGATATTAGATATCCACAATGCAGGTACTGAGAACAATGCATCCTGCTCCGTGAATCCCCAGAGCTATTAAACAAATAGGGTCGTGAATGCTTGGGTCTCAGCATAACGTGAGATTTTAACAAGTTACCGCAATAGACGAACACAAAGAATGGCTTGGTCACGGTTAATAATTAAATGTATACAATCATTTCCTTTAATTAGTATGACAATTTATCGGCGATAATTCTTAAACGTCGTGTAAAATGAACAAATACAATCATTAAATCACTCATTCTGGAAAAAAAAATGCGTTATTGAATTTAATTATGAAAAAGAAAAACTTTACCTTCTCAAGGTCGTTCAGATATCCTGTATTCCTCAAATCTTTCCACTCAAGTTCTTGCATGCAATTTGTAGGTTTCGGCAGCTACAGGGGATTCCGAGGCACCAATGAGCATTCAGAAAACGATACGTGTACGACAGAGTTCCAGTGGTAGTGTCTGAAAGTGGATTCTAAACTTGAGATTATAACACTATCAAATAAGCACTGGTGCCATCTACAAGCCTACAAGAATCTCGAATCAAGCATACATTTCACTTCAGTTTATTCGTATAATCTTCTGCTCCTATTCATAACTATCACCAACTCTTGACTGCAAACGTAAAGAGAGAATAGCAGGTTTTAGCTTTTTACACTTTATTGAGGAAGTATTATATACACTGCAAGTAAAGGGTCCACGATCTTCTATCTTCTGTTCCTGTTCGTAACTAACTCTGACTTCAAACTATCGACAGAACAGCAGGCTTTCGCATTTTACAGTTTGTTGAGGAACTGTTACGCATCCTGCAGAATAAAAGGCCCCATGGCCTTCTCTGGTACCAATTTATAATAGAGTGATTTTATTTATGTCAACGACGACGGATATACAAGGTTATGAAACCCATTACAGTGTTAATATCCTGCACGTATAAATGTACATATAACGTGTGCAAGGAAACACTAAATACCGTTAATAGTTTGTTCATGAGATTAATGAAACTGACTTTTATATCTTCCGCAATAAAACATGGTACTGCATAGACCAGGGGTCTTCAACATTTACGTGCTCAAGGGCCACATTTTAATGGCAGAAAGATTCGCGGGCCGCATTCATGTCTTACAGAGCAAAGTTTGCATATTATTGCGAGACACGCCTACTAATATTTGCCTACATAAATACATATAGGTCAGTTTTGTCATTTTATCTATTTATTTATGATTTATTACGTACTTTTATTATTATCTGCTTACTCCCCTACCCTGGAAACATGCCCTACTATAGTCTTGCAGTATTTACTTCGACATTAACCGAGATTTCATATATAAAAAACAAAAAATATTCTTAAAATGTTAGTACAACTGTTAAAATATTTCAGAATGAATTTTACTTAACATTTATTTATTTCTTTTTACACCCAAAATTCAAAATTTGTTTCGGGGCCGCACAAAAACATTCGGAACGCCGCATGCGGCCCGGGGGCCGCGGGTTGAAGACCCCTGGCGTAGACGAACGGTACAGTTACAAACACAAGTGACATCACAGCTCTGTTACAGTAAAGGTAAAGCAATGCCATTACAGGCCTGTACAGGCGCTTAGGGTTCTTGGAGGTTGAGGCTCACGGATTTCTAGACAACTGGCACATGAATGTGATAAGGTTATCAACCCTACGCATCGGCCGCCTTTAACCGCCAGGAAATATTCCTGGAACTCGTTTCTGTTAGAGGCTGAGTCGACCCCAGGGCCACAGTGCGGCCGGAAGGTCCCTGTTTTAGTAGGCCACATTTAAACAGACGAATAGACAGGTGCGGTTGTTTGCAATGGCGAAAAATACTTTTATGGAGTCTTATCGAAAAACTTACTGTTCCAAGTTCGATTTCCAGGCATCTATAATCGTGCTCGAATTTTCCACTGCTAACTGCAAAATCCAAAATTTTAAGATCTTCGAAATTCTGGGATTTTACGCAGCGTAGATTGGTACTTATTTACTTGGAATGCTTGATCCCTGAGGATGGGAGGGTCTGGTTGCCCCAAAATTTCGGTGACCACTAATCTACACTACGTAATATCCCAGAAGACCAAAGATCTCATTTACACAGCGGCGGAAGCCCGAAATCACGCAGTCCAAAAGTTTATTTCATATTGCCTGAAAAATCGGCAACTTATCCATTGATTTATTTATAGTTGTTTATGGTTTATTTGGAACCAGGATAGCGTAATAAGTATAGTAACTATACCAGGGGTGTAGAACAGAGGACGCTAATTCAATTCTCGACAGATGCAAGAGGTTTACTTCAAAGCGTCCAAGAAGTCTTCTTGGACTTCTTGGGCCTTGAAGATGGGACCGACAAGTTGTCCCGAAACGTCGGTAAAAGACTGCCACTCAAGGCGGCGTAATATCGCAGAGGAGCGCAGATCTTATTCGTCACTGAACTTTAATCCTTATCGATCCAATATCTAGTTAAATTCGACCTCACTTTCCGTTGTACCCCAACCAATGTCGAGCTCAAATCGACACATTATTTTGCAGTGTTTTACGTTGGTTGCTCCTAAGCTCCTGCCATCTAATGGCTACTTTTGAAATTGGAAAATCAGATATTTTCTGGAAAATTAATTTGGATTGGAATGTTGAAATTTGTGACCGAGCGGTCTAAGGCGTAGGTCTGCGGCCGAGCGCTTGCTGGGATCGTGGGTTCAAATTCCACCGGGGGCATGGCTGTTTGTCTCTTGTACAGTGTTTGTGTTGTCAGGTAGAGGGCTCTGCGACGGGCTGATCCCTCGTCCAGAGGAGTCTTACCGACTGTGGTGTGTGTTTGAGTGTGATCAAGTGAAAATAAAAAAAAACCCTCTACACCTACTGTGAACAAGTACGTAGAAGAGGCAAGGACTACGAAACGAAACGAACGTTGAAATTCACGTTAATAATTTGGACTGATAAGGGTTAGAGCCCTTATACATTTGTTCCAGATATTATGTAGAAATTGAGATATAAAAACATTATAACAATCGAAATGGACTGGTTGCCACGATCAAACACAGAAAAGTGCTTCAGTAAAGTGTTGGTCACTGCGTTTACTGTCACGTACCTCTTCCCTGTGATGCTACTGACACTTTACTTCAACGTACAGAATTCTCCTGCGAAGCAGCGAAGCACACGTTAGGCTACAGACCTGCAAAGCTTATCATACGAAACCGTATTTAGATATCCGACTATTCAACTCAAAGTTACATGGTTTCATTGTTATTGTTTTATTCATATGCAGTGGGGACAACAACTCGGTAGAAGACAATGGTTCTTTGTAATGTCACAGTTGTGTTTGCATTAGGTATTGCATGTAAACACTGAACATTACAATCACACGGTGAGTCACACAAATACCTCTTACGCAGCGTTTCGTAAAAAAATGGAAGCTCAATAGCGGTAGTTCATACGTGGGCGTACGTACACCCGGTTTCAGTAGAAGAAGGATTCAGTGTCAACATTACAGTCTGCTGGAACACGCTGTCGCGTAATTTGGTAGACAGATAATATTTCGGAGCAACCTGCTGCCGCCATCTTCATGGTAGAAGAGTAAATAAATGTTACGTGCACTCCAAGCTAGATATGGATGCAGCGGTTTTCTTCGAAAACTTATTAGGTACTCTAGACCCTCGAATTAAGGGACCTTTTATGTACGGATTTCGGAAATAACGGACGAAATCTGCTGGTTCCGGAATTTTCGTCCGCAATGGGAATATGTGAAATTAGCGGTTTTGACTGTCAATTAGCGAAGCGGCCGCTACGTGGCGGACATGGACCCTCGCTCAGTCTTTGATGTCGCGTGGAAGTAGTGATCTTTCCATAACCCGGATCGTGGATTTATCATATTCCTCTGAAATTTATCAAATTCCAATTATCTTGCATTAATACGTTAATTATATTTATGTACAGTATTATGTGTATACATTAGTATTATATATACACCACTGTATTGCTGTATTGGCAACTTTTTAGGTTTTTACACACACACACACACGCACACACACACGTAATTGGTAAGTACAGGACAACCGGTATTACCGGACCACCCTTTTGGTCCGTTCATTCGATGGTTTATAGGACCTGTTTACCAGCTACATGGTATCATATCCCACAACATGGCGAATTTTGCAGCCTTGAAGATGGAGACAGCAAGTTCCTCCGAAACATTAGTACCCATATCTGTCCCAAACTTCATGGTGTCTGTACTAGATCTGAGTCTTAAAATTTGCAGTCCTGAAGATAGATAAAGCAGGTTTCTCCGAAACGCTGGTACCTGTTTAAGCAATCTGCATGGCGCCCTATACCAGAAAGCATTCCTATTCTAAAGATACGGGCAACAATTTGTATTATTATAACCAACTCGTACACTAAAAACAATATATCAGGTTAGATATAATTCCGGACATGTTTCGGTGCAGGTTACACCATCTTCAGGGGAAACTGTATTAGAATACTACACCGAAACATGTCGGGAATTATATGAAACCTGACATATTGTGTTTTTAGTGTACGAGTTGGTTATAATAATACAAATTAAATTTAAACGTACACGGTATGGACAACTTTAAATAGGGGCAACAAGTTCATTGGAACCATTAACGTGTACCTAACACACTGGCCTGCATGGCATCTGACAAGACAGTCTCTGGGTTCACGTCCTTTAGAACTGCTGCCCTATTAGGTTAGAAACGTTTATATTATTACGCAAAGTTTAAGCTGTGTGATACATAAGATTCGAAATCTTTTCGAATTTTACGTCGTGTCGACTGATAGTCACTGACGTTTCGGGAAAGTGTATTTCATCCAGGTTAAGGTCAAGTTCTTCTTAATGCCTCAGTCTTCACCGCCTAGCAGTCAAGGACCGCTTGACTGCTTGACCCTGAAGATGGAGGCGGTACGCTCTTCTGAAGCGGCGGTAACTATTTACTGGCAGGTATGGCGTAACATCAGAGAGGACTTGACTCTTTGTCACCAACACAGTGAGAACCTCAACTGGTAAATCCTCAAAACTGGAAATGATTTTTACACTTTTTGTCTGCAATAAAGAAGGCAAGTGTCATGCTGATTGCTGATGTGATTGTCGTTGATGGCGCTATTTTGTTTGCACTAAGCAGGAAACATTGAACGCGGTGGGTTGAACTTAGGAAACCGTTATAATCAAGTTTCTATGCCCAGAGACTGGTCTGTACCAACAGCAGTGGCGGTGGACGTGCAGGCGGTTTACCGCACAGTTCACGACAGCCTTCCTTCATTTGCTTTTACATTAAGATCCGTTGTATAAAGATTCCAAACCCAGGAAAGTATAAAGAACCTATACGTGTTTCTGTGGCGTCACAGCGCCTCGTTGTTAAGGTTTCTAGATCACACGCAATTAGGCACACAAACAGCCGGTAGGACTCCTCTGAGTGGGCTGGGATACTGTAGTAGGTATAGCGACTCGCTACCGGGATACTGTAGTAGGTATAGCGACTCGCTACCGGGAGACTGTAGTAGGTATAGCGACTCGCTACCGGGATACTGTAGTAGGTATAGCGACTCGCTACTGGCTGGACATTCTGCGGCTCGAATCCCGGTGAGGGCGAGATATTCCGCACCCGTCCACACCGGCCCTGGGGCCCACCAAGCCTCCTCTACAATGGGTACCGGGTCCCTTCCCGCGGGTAAAGCGGCCGGGGCGTAGCGTTGTCCACCCACGCCCACCTACTCACCCTCTGGGCCTTCATGACCTGTTCTAGGGTGAATTTTACTTTACCTTTAAGACTCCTCTGAACGAGTAATAGGCTCGTCGCACAGGACGCTACCTACACAACACACAACATACAAAAGAGTCGAAAACCCATGCTATCCGCTGAATTCGAATCCGCGATCCCAGACACCGAACGGCTGAAGACCTACGCCTTAAACCGCACGGCCACCGGCATCGGCAAATATTTGTATTAGGTAAGTGCAAATTTGTCCCTGCGTTTAATTAAGCATCTCACCGCAAAGACATACAGTGGAGTGGAGGCACAGCGTCATGTATTTAAACCTCGGCACTAGAAGCAGGTGAGCGATCAGCTCCATGCTCTGGCCCCTCTAGTACCGGTCAAACAGCCACAGTCTCATTCAAGCCTAACTGGACACCAGAGCAGGTGAGGAAGCATCGGTAAAGAGAAGGGTTTCTTGCTTCTGCCGGGAATGGAACCCAGCCCTTACTAACTTGTTTCACTTTCTCATAAGTAATACTGACCATATTTACAGGCATCACAGTCTGCACAATACGCGGACAAACGCAATTGTTATTGAGCTAAAAAGCAATTTATCCTTTAAAAACATAGTGGGAAGTAAACGGTTGGTGTTCTACCTGCATCAGTATTTAACAACGCCATTTTATTACAGATTTGGCTATGAGTTCTGCATGAATCTCAGAAAAGACATCGATTTTTCCCCTGAACAACATTAACTTGTTTCCACTTCGTAATGAAGACACAGCGTGTTCACTCAGAAATTACAAAGTATAGCATGATTACACCCACAAAACCCCCATTGTTTTGCCTCTCAACCTTCAGTACGATCTCACAAACCTTACAGTCCTCCTGCTTCAGTAATATTGCAGCTGCTACGTAAGCAGACGAGTACTGGCATCCCCACCGCTCTAACTGCAGATAGACACTGATCTACGCGCACGTGTCTTCGCGCACCCTCCCAACGTGTGACATCAGCCTATGCTCAACAACCATACCTGCGCCTGAAGCTGGATACTTTGCGGAATTAATCCTGCTACACATTTATATATTTAGTGAAAGGTCAACGATCCGGACGTGCCAAAGGGCTTTCGGCAGTCAGTGTCTACGGCACGGGTTCGAGCCCACATTACTCCATTTGGGATTAGTGGTGGACTAATTGGCACTGGGACAGGTTTTTCTCCTAATACTTCGTTTTTCACCTGTCAGTCTTATCCCGCCAACGCTCCATGCTCATTTTAATCTTCACAGCTTCTCTTCGCAGAAGGACAAACGTGCGAAGCCTGGGGACGTTCCAATAAGAGTGATACTGTTCTTGAAATCGGTGAGGTTCGAGAAACACAGGTACCTTTCCTTTTTTTTTTTTTTGTATTCACCTTTTTGGTTAACGATAAAAATGTGGATCATGAATAGATGCTCGTCTAGTTATTCTGCAACTACTACCAATAAAATGCCTCGCCCAACAACAATATATTTCATTGCTTCCAGTTTACACTGTTTCACAATTATAAATATGAGAATACGAAAATACACCATTATGCAATTAACTCAATCAATCAAACACAACTTGAAAGTTGAAGGATTAAGTACGTACGCAACATAACATCTGTCTCTATTAAAGTCTGGGTTTAGCCGGAGGCCTAACATCTCATGCGCAAAAAGAATTACACTCAGTTCTGCTATTACGCGTGTTGCGTTAATGCGATTTAGCTCTAAGCAATTGACGAATAGGTAAACGCTGTTTGTATAACGAAAACTTTCGCATAAGCGTGATGGCTATTACGCGATATCAGCCACCAGTGTGGATATATAAGTTTGGATCTGCCCATATTTCTTCTACAAGACCTGTCATTTTTATAACGTGGTTTCCATAACGTGGAGTCTCATAAGAACGCAAAATGTTGCGTTATGGCAGAAAAGACTGTAGTAGGTCTACATCCTATATACACACTGGCTAACAAAAATTCTGGCACGCTCATTCTTTAGTTGCGTCTGAATTTTCAATTTGTGACTCTGACTTTTGATAGTCTCTCATAAAGAGTTTAGAAAGGGGTGGAGGGGGGACGAGGCACACAAGCTACGTCATGTTTCTTGTTTTGTGAGATAACACAGCCTACATTTTTGTTTAATTATCCGGCAAACTGCAAGACTCAGAGCAAAAATAAGTGCACTGCAAATGAAATGCGTGTTTTATTGTTCCCTACAGCTCTGTTAAAACACGCTACGCTGCGGCATGTACGCAACGTGTTACGCACGATTTACCCTCAAGACGCGCACACAAACGCGAGTAGGTCCGTCACGGTTAACAGATTTTAATAGAAACTAGAATTAATAGAACAATTTTTTATAAAACTCCACGAAAATCCCTTCAGGGGTTCTCAGAAAGTTACATGCGGCTATAGGGTCGCACATAAAGGGGTAAGAAACTACCTCCTCCTTGAGAACCTAACAGATGCTTTGCTAACCAAAACTTCCTCGCATTTTATGGAACCAGAATGTTCAACACCGTTTACACGAAACCTGCCCCTCGCCCCAGTTCTGGGACACATCAAAGTAGTCCACGTCCTCATATCCGACCTCTTTAACATCCATTTCAATATTATCCCACCATATAAGCCTAGGTCTTCAAAATGGTGTCCTTACACCTTACATCTTGTCTCTACCAGATCACTGTAGTCGAATATATTAGTGCCTTAACTGCAAATTTTGAAAAAAAGAAAATAATTTAAAAGGACTGACAAACAATGTAAAGAAACGAACATCCGTTGGCCTTGAATTCTGAACATTTCTCCTGATACTATTTTTAAATGCTCAATTAGTAACGTAGTGTAAGGGGCAGAGTTCTTCTCGTGATGTTACTGTTTCCTCAGCCAATCCAGAAATTAATTCCCCGCACTTTATAAAACTTTACTGTCCATTACTCTGCTTGTAAAAGCCCCACACTTGTCCCTATTCCGACCCAGACGGGCCCAAACCACAAATTCCCATCATATTGAAAAGTAGTATTCCATACAATATTAAAATTTAATCTTTCTCTGTAAAACAGAGAGATTGCAACAGCCCGTTGCCATACGGTCCTGAAGATGCGAAACAGTGGAGTCGTATGTAAAAAGCTTATATTTCAATAATCTGACTGTACAGTTGACTGACAGTTGCAATGAATGGTGTTACTGTCGTATCTTAATTCATAGCGCCTTTATTTTTAGTTATTCATTTGTAATTTATCTGGCACAGTATAGTCGATATAGCGACTAGGTTACGGGCTGGACGTCCAACGAATTGTGTTTCGATTCCCAGTGGCAGCAAGAGATCATCACCGCTCCGAGCAACCAGACCGGTTCCAGAGCCCAACCAACTTTCTGTTCACTCAAAACCGGGGTTTTTCACCAGGAATAGAGTAGCCGGTTCGTAAAGCTGACATTCAGTCACACCTAATGCCGACCTTAAGAAAGTGCAGATACATATCTCCATTCCCCTATACGCATTAAATTTACAGTTCCTCGAAACTGTGACGACGATTGAAAGTGGCGTGGCAAGTGAGGAACGTAAAGGGCAGGGGAATTCCAATATAAGATGGCAGTATCACGATGAACTAGTTCCGAGGAATCTTTGCAGAACTTCGGCACCGACCTGGAGAGATTCTTGCCCATCTCTGCTGCCCTCGCCCTTCCAGGCGACCAGCAAATTAACAGACAGCTAACTTCGGCCAGTTCGGTGACGAAAATGCCTAGTACCCGGTAGCTGTTGCCTCCTCAGCAACAAGTATAATTACGAAGCATAATTTGCTGACGATGTAAGTTTTGCTTGGGGCCATTAGAATACCACAGCGCTAAGTCATACACAGTCCTTAGCGCGCGTTCCAGTTCAAAACCGTGAAGTTGTAAGATAACAGAACGGGCCTTCAGACATTGTTTACGCCCACATCATATTAACCTTTAAAATAATGTTCACTATAGTCGTATGTATTACCAGTAGCAACAGCAAAGACCCCAGGAATTTCACCACTGTGTGTATTTACGTGTTACGGTTTTTACAAAAAGTAGGGATTACTTCCCAAAAGAACTAGCTAGCCTTTGTAACAGATATGGAATCAGTTTACTGCAAATCAGATACTTAAATGTATGTACTATTTTCGTAAAATTCATACTTAAGTGATTAATAGGTGTATAATTTTAATATTAGTTCTTCGCGTACCTGACAAGAGTAAGACATAAACGCTTACAAAATATTGGTAGGAAAACCTGAAGGAAATAAATGGGAAATTCAAACGTAAATGGGAGGATAATTTTGAAATGGGTCTTGGAAAAACTAGATATAAGTTTACGGACAGAATCGAGCCGGATCAGGATAAGGTAAAACGGAGGAATATTTTCAACACAATAATGAGTCTTACATTTCAATATAAGGCGTTTTCAACCATCTGAAGAGCTAACAGCTTTTCAAAAGGACTTTAATCCATGAAGTTAGTTTAAATAATAATTAACCAGGCCACGCTTAACACAAAGAAATCCGCATTGTGTGCACGCAATATATTTACTTCTTTTACTCCGGCCTCCTCCACACCTATTCGTCGTAGGTGTAGAGGGTGCTTGTTGCACTTGATCACACTCACTGACACACACACACACACACACACACACACACTCGTAGCACTCTCCTGTACGAGGGATCGGCCCATCTCTGAGGCCTCTATATGTCCAGCACACAACATCACAAGAGACAAATATCCATGCCACCGGCGGGATTCGAAACCGCAATCCCAGCAAGCGAAAGTCACAGAGCTACACCTTATACCGCGCAGCTACCAGGATCAGCGCAGTGTATTTATATTTCACGTAATTCTCACAATAAACAACTATTTTTTTCCCCTAAACAGCATTTACTGATTATTGCTATAAAGGCATCATGCTGTGTTCTCTCTACGGCCTTGAAATAAATTCCATATACAAAAAGCTTGCAAGGCTGAAGGTAAATTTAAAGTGCCTCCATACTTACTGATTCTAGTCTAAATGATTTCAAGCATAAAGAAATGCTTACAGATAGGAGATACGGTGTTCTCATTGCTGTGACTGTTACGTCTTCTCTTCTGGGATGTCACGCCACAGTTCTCTGCTAATTTCTGCCCGCTCTACGACAAACAGTGTCTAGTTTTGGCCCTGCGTCACAGGATACTTCCGTCGAATCAGTGGAGTAGAGGTTTTGAAACTATTTCGAGTTGACCATATCTTGCTAGCAGTTCAGAAGAATTAATTCTTCTATCGGATGCCATAGAAAAAATAAGACTCTTTGTAAAGCGAGATTCTGCAACACTATTAGGCAAACTGAATAAAAGCTTTCAAACAGCTACAGATAAATTAATATAAGAAAGAACTTGCACGTTTCGGAAGAAACTTTTTTCAAACTTTCGCCATTCTACTTCCGAAATATTTCGTTCTGAAGCACTAGCTCATGCCTGAACCTTTGACTGCTGGAGACGATAAACGACAAAAAATGTGTCCCGTCATTTGCCGGCTTTTCAGAAAAAGGAAATTACACGTCACCATGGAAACATTACACCACTAACAGAATAAGTTTTTAAATTAAAATCTGGCAGGGAAATGGTTATGTGAATTCAGTGCCTTACACTGGGTGTTCATCCACCTGAAGTCAACAAACAAAATACACTGAATTCAATGCAATAAACGTAACAAATTTAAAGACACAATTACTGTCTTAGGCACCTCTAATACTTTACTCAATTTGTGCTGTAATTATGTTTCCTGTGCGGTAGCTACTGAAGTTTTAAGCTATAATTTAGATGAAATTATGGCTTCCAAGGCATAATTACGCCATAACATTTTTTGGCCCGAATCATAACATCCATTTGGAGGAATTCTGCACTACAAGATTTTAATATTCAATGAATAAAACGCTACGTAAGCTATTTAAAGTGTAGGCTACACAAGAGAGCGACACGCAGACGGAAAACGATACCGTGAATATTGCTCATTAAATACTGGAACTCCAAACAGCTTCGTTTCCTTTTCCCCTTACAGACGACGTGAGACGAATAATCCAGACAGACAAGAAAACTGGTAATCTTATGCAGAAAGATTTAACAGAAGCCTCCAGTTTATAATAACGCAGATTCAGCAACCACTCTTCATATTAATTAAAGACAAGGTATTTGTGTTCAATTTTTTACAACATCCTGAAATGTCATGCTGCATACTTGCATGTGTAAAAAGAGATGACATTTCAAGCACGGAAGCCATGCAGCACAATCCATCTTGGCAAGTTGACAGGAAGGTAAAATTTCAACTCACAACAGGCCGTGAAGAAACTGAGGGGGAGTAGAAATATATAGCTCTACTCTTTCTTCAACCTTGGCGTTAGATGTGGGTGGGTGTTCAATTCCACGCTCGGGCCGCTTTATCTCCACGAAATAGACCCAATACCCATTGTATCGTGTGGGCCCCAGGGCCAGTCTCGACGGTTGCGAAAAATTTCGCCCCCCTCGGGATTCGATTCCCGAACCGTCCAGCTCGTGACAAGTCGCTATACCGAACACGCTATCCCGGCCGTGCTGATAGAAGGGAGAAAAGCAAAGCAGAAATTTTAAATGAATGACAGCAATTATTTCCCTAATGTTGTCTGTCTCAACTACATCATCAGCGTAAATTTGATTCGTCAGTGTCGTTGCCAAATATTCGAAAATTACTACATTTTAAGGAATTTACAGTTATCATTGTATTGATGGTACCATTATTCTTTACATTCACACTGGAGGAGATACATAAATTTCAACTTAGTTTTCTCCGGGTTTGCATTGCATTAGCATGTAATAAAGCTACTGTGATTGTAATTACGTTATTCAAAAAGATCATTATTTACGGACCAACAGCTGGTGTGTTCAATTCAACTCCAGTCCCTCCTGATTTTCTTGAACCCTTCCAACGAGACATTCAAGGGAAAAATTGAAAATCGGTAGGTACAACAATACTAGCTGCTGCAATTAACAATAATTAACACAAGCATTCCCACGAAAATGACAGTGGCTGTTCTACCACGAAGGAGCAGGTAGTGGATTCCTCCGATGTGTCGGTAAATTTCTACCAGACTGCACGGCGTCAACCCCAGTATACGATTACCTTCATTGATCACAGGTTTTTCCGATCAGAAATATCAAATAATGTAACCGTAATATTTCAATGATCTCTTTAAACTGTGTTACGAAAATGTGATAGTTGGATGGACGGGGGTCAGTCACCCGTGACGGGTCAGGGTCACTATGATGGCGCCACTACGAGACAGCCGTCATGACTCCCTGTGCCACAAACCCGGTAGCCAGCATAGCGGTTCGACCTGCAGTGTGTTTATATGCATCTCCCCCCCCCCCCAAAAGTCCATTCATTCTATATCCTTCATGTGGGGCATCTTTATCCTATGGCCCAGGGATGACCGGTTCAACTCTGTAATACAGTACGTCTTCACCACGCAAATCCGGTTGATATAAATTTGGAATTTATACTGTTACAACTTAATGAAACCTCAAAAATATGCCAAAAGTATGCCATCACAACACTGCCACGATTTGTGTCACACAGTAACAAGACAGGCAATTATGTATAATATAATATTGAGGCGCGTTCGCGTAACCATTGTTACCGTGGAAATGGAATAAGTATTACATACTCTGAATGTGTGTCTGTAGCCTTAGTCATCCAGCATGCAAAGCGCATGGGCCGTATTATATTGCCATCTGTGGCCTGTCTGGCTGTATAATATTTTTCCACATTATCTCATAAATGGCACAATTTTCGGAAAAAGTTATTGAGCATAAAATGCCTGTTTTGATTTCCTCTCCAATTTTTGTCTGAAATATTTCTCATTTTAAGAAAACGTCACCGAAGTATTATCATAAACGCATACATGTCTTTATATAAAATATCCGTTATTCTTGTCAGATTTTAATGAAACTTGAGTTTTCTCGACATATGTTCGAAAAATACACAAATATAAAATTTCATGAAAATCCGTTGTTCCATGCGGACAGGGAGGCCGACAGTCGAACTGACATGACGAAGCGTTTCGCAATTTTGCGAACGCACCTAAAAGGAAGCAATAGACAATTTTGCTACGAAATCCGTTTAGACCACTTGAAAGCTTCTTCATTAACTGTGATATTAAACATTTTATGCTTACAGAATGCAGTCGTAAACATGTTTATATGTACCACAAGCTATAACATTAAAAACTCCGCCTTCTACTCATACAGTTATTTATATGTGGGTTGGACGGTTCGGGGTTTGAATTCCAGTGGGAGAGAGATTTTCCGCGACCCTCCGGACTGGACCTAGAGACCACCCAGCCTCCTGTACGATGGGTACCGGTTCTTTTCCGGGAACAAAGCGACCAGGAAGTGGCGTCACCTCTCATCCATCTGGCGCCACGGTTAAAGGAGACTTGGAGCTATACCTCTACTCCACATTTGTGTATTCACTGGCGTGTTATAAGGTGACCTTTCAGTTGTTTATATGTTTCGAATGATTCTCACAATAAACAGAGGTAATTTCCCTAAAGACCTTGACTGATTTATCTGTGTAATAGAGACAGACTGCGTTCTGTCTCAGGTAGAAATTCATTTTTAAGTACAACTATGAAAAAACCATTACTTTATATGTGCCGTTCTAGGCAACCTGCATGTGCTGCTTATTCTTGCACTATATGATATTTATTAACTGCAAGTGGGTTTCCACCCGATGGCAGGGGTCCATATATGTCTCGGCCGTTCGACCATCATCACGTGTAAAATACATAAAAACTCAATAAAGACAAAAGTGTAAAATTTTTTTGAGATCTCACAAAATACACTACAAAATATGAGAATGAAGGTTAAAATTGGATTTTGTAACATTTATTACATATGTTACAAGAATCAAATTTTAAAGCTCACTCTCACAAAAATTTTACACTTTGCCTTGTATTGAATTTTTATGTATTATACACCTGATGATGGTAGAAAGACCGAAACAAATAGTGCAAGAATAAGCAGCGTATACAGGTTGCGTTGAACGGAACATACATGTAGTGGTTTTATTCTATGCGCACAAAGTGATGGATCACATTAAATATACAAGTAATATAAATTTTACACATTTGAGTTTCAGTCTGAAAATCTCACTTCAGGCAACCAGACTCCTACAGTCACCCCGATATGCCCAGCAGACAGGCGGCCACGCGACCAATTCCCTGCTCTGGACCAAACACAGAATACGCATATAACTAATGCATATATGCAAGAAGCGAATTACGTCATGTGACATTTGATACTTCGGGGAGTAACAACCTTTTAAGTACACGACACTCAGAAGTTCCTAAATTTGCATTCGAAATGTCATAAAATCCTGCTTTAAATATTCTTACAAAAAAAGACCTAATTGAGAAGTTCTTTTTATGAGACTAAATTTCTTTATCCGCCTTCCGTTTAAGCGAGTCATTAGTCATTCTCCATTAGTCAGTCAAACGTGCAGACAGAAAACAATCTTCTGATATGACATGTCTGTAAAATTCAAAGTACAGCATTTGCACACATAGAGGGGCTACCGTTAAGCTTGGTGAGATTTAACTGAGTGCTGCTGACTAGCAAGTGCTGCGACCGACCACCTTGGTCAAGGTATCCCAACTCCACATTACGTGTTACGATAGGCCTGCTGGTCAAAATTAGGCTCTAAAGAAGCTCTCCCACATTATTACTAAATTCAGCCAATGTTAGGACAGTAACTGCTCAAATTCTTAGTCTGCTGCAGACTCAGAAATTTCACTTTCCAACGCTTTCTTTTGTCTCTAACCTACCTTTACCTTTACCAAAATTACGAGCGGGAAATTTCTGGGAACCTGAAAGCAAAAATGTTTGTGTAGCTTATCGCATTTATAATGCAAACACGTCTTCTGATACAAAAATTAACTTTCCTTTAAAATAGGTTAACATACTGCATTTTCACGCATGAAACCAAAGGGTACGTGAAGTTTCAGTACGACGAAAATGATGAGTGAAATTTTGTTCTGAGTCCAAGAGGTAAGTCGAATATCATTCCGACAGCAAGGAGCACGTGGAGTTTCAGACAAATGTCGTAGGTGGGTAGATGACGTTTCACTCCGAGAAGTAAGTTTCAGTCTCAGACCAAAAGGTCCTCGAACAAAGAAAAAACTAAAAATGCTGTCTTGCGGGTTAAATTTTGATATATGAAACATACAGTTCTGATCCATCTTTCTGATAAAAACGTCCCATTTGTTTACCACATTAGAAATGTCTGCCATTACAGAACTCCATAAACGAAAGCACTGTTTTCTGCATAGAATAAAGAATTTATCATTTTAATTGTGAGTAAGAATTAACTCCCTTTTGGTACCCGACGCCATTTACAATAATTTGTGAAAAACTCTTCTTACAGACTCATGGAGATTGTCATACGCAAGAATTCGTTAATAGTATAGTGTCTTGGTGCTATTAAATACGTAAAGAAAAATCTGTCTTCTTTTTTTAGATTCTCGTATTCTTCCTCTTGCTAACATTACCGAGGCAGTAAAATGTTGTCCAATAAATAATGGCGTGTGTCAAGATCGAATGTGTCCCGAGGGGACGCGTCCCTCTGTCGCCAGCCAGAAAGTACGAAACCTGCCTACTGGTCCGTGAGTAACTGCGCCAGAAATCCTCTCTTAGTCATCGGAAAGTCCACAGATTTCACGCGTGCAAAAATCGTTTAATGTACAATGTGTAAGAAAACACACGGATTAAGTCAGATTACTAATCGCCAGTCATAGACAAGACAAGTCAGGTTTCTGTAAAAAGTACCAATACATTTTACCGTCTCATTGCTCCCTTCATTACATGCGAAAGTGTGAGGCTTCATGGCGGCGAATAATCTGTTAAGATCACTGGTTCCATGGGTGTAAAGCCGTTTGATTTGATATACGTCAATGTGTTGGAGACACCTGTTGCTGCCACACTCAGGACAGAACTTGGTGACAAGTTCGTCCGAAACTTCAATATCAAACAAAGTATAGGGCGCCATGTCTCTGAGTATCGTTACCTTCACATTAAGTTACTTCATCATAGCATCTAGAGCCTGGTAGACGGATAATAACGTTTAGAAGGCAGATACTGCTTCCATCTTCAGGGTATCTAGACTGAATTTTCATATTCTCTTATGGTTTCAGAGTGCAGCAGCTTTTTAAAAACTTATCGTGGTTTAACACAGAAAACAAACATGGCTTAGGAGATCTGCACTCTTCTGAGTTATTACGCAGCGTCGAGTGGTAATCCTTTACCGACGTTTCATGAACAAACTATTGGCCCCAGGTTTTTAACAATTTCTCGTTGTTTAACACACAAAACAAACATGAGTTAAGAGAAATGTGCTCTTCTGGGATGTTGCACAGCGTCCAGTGGTTATCCTTTACCGACGTTTCGGGACAACCTATCGGTCCCATCTTCAAAGATGAGCATTCTTGACCCCCTGAAGATGTGACCGTTAGGTTGTCCCGAAACGTCGTTACAGAATTACCACCCGGCGCCGCGTAATATCCCAGAAGGGCGCAGATCTCATCAGCATCGCGGCGGCAGCCTGAAATCACGAGAAGCAGAGCTTAGGCTGATAAATGAAGTGTTATTGTAATAGAGAAGAAGCTGGAATTCACGTTGTGGTGCCCCGAATTTACTCCTTCAGATATGGGATAAAGGCAGCCCTGTCTCTCGAAAGCACGCTAGTTGACGTCATACTTCTGGAGTACCGTAAACTTGCTTCTCAACACCCATACGACTTGTCCCTATGCGTATTTAATTACTACACAATGAAGGCATAGGTAGTTGTGGAGGAAAACTCCACACATTCTTAACCTCGCACTAGAAGGCGGTGAGTGGTCGAATTCATATTCCAGCTACTTCACTGTCGGCAAAAAGGCCTCGGTAACCATTGGGTAGGAGGCTGGGTAAGCCTCAGAACTTGTCTGGACGCTTTCGTAAACAGAAATATCCCTGACACTTGCCTCGTATCGAAATATGACTCCTCAGTCGGCAAGTCTGTAGCCTAGTCACTACACCGACCGCAATGTTATCCACAGGCGCCGGTAAGGCGAACCATCGAGTCACCTAAACCCTCTGGAATTTTGCCAAGGAAACCAAATTATTGTAAAATAAAAACAGAGTTAAAGAGGCCTATAAAAGTTCTCAATACCAAAAAGGAAAATTATTTAGCCATCTATATATCAATACTTCACAGCTCTAGGGCGATACGTAAACATATTTTTAAACGCTTTAAAGGTAGGTCTGTATGCATATTTCATGACTGCCCCACCCACTTTGGAAAAAATCCTGTCGGCATTAGTGCTATTATTATATACATTACGGAGGTGCGAAGTTCAATATGGAGGCTAAATACGGTGTCGTAGGGTTGAAGCCATTACGATAGTATTATCGTGTGCAGACGTGGAACATGATAGATGGATGGCCAAAAAAACAAGACAGGCAAAACGCGTCTCGGACAGCTCGGCGTTCAACATCTTCAACAGAATACGCTTAGTCACGGAAGTTTGAAGCTGATGATGCATGCTAAATCACGTATATAATGGACTAAGATCATTTCCATAGCTGCAAAACATGACAGGCAATAATTACATTAAAGTTCGTGTATTAATATAGGATGTGTCATATTCGTCTACTATGATGACATTTAATTGAAGTTTGCAGGTAGCAGAACCTTGTGAAGCGTCGGTAAACTTTCAGCAGACTACAATGCGTCGCATGACAGAAGCGAGAAATGTTAACAGTCACTGCCCTGTGAACGTCATTTCACTCACCTATGTCTATGACTAGAAAACATAGGTCAAACCCTTTTATAGGCTAAGGTGTTTATTCATTTACGATGTACAGGGTATACACAAAAGAATGGTGCGGTTTCAAAAGTTAACAAGAAATTTATTTCTCACCTTACACGGGCACAACGTACACCGTCAGCAGCGGCAACTGTCCAAGTTTCTCATGCGCTACCATCAGTTCGCTTCTCATGCTTACTGCGGGGCCACGGGGCCAGTTTCCAAGATGGTGTCGCAGCAGGAGAAGGCGTTCTGTGTGCTCCGTTTTGAGGTGTCCAGATCTGTGATTACAGTGCAGCGTGAGTTTCGTGCACGGCTTAGAAAAGACGCACCATACAGGAATAACATAACTAGGTGCTACCGACAGTTTGTGGAAACTGGATGCTTGTGTAAAGACAAGAGTCCTGGTCGACCTCGTGTGTTTTCTGTGCGGTGTCCCGCGAGAAAGTGCAAGGCCCATTTTTCTTCACTGAAGGAACTGTGACTGGCGACTCATTTCTGGACATGTTGGAAAACTTGTTGTTACCCCAACCGAACACCAACTATGACGATTACATTCTACAATTGGGGCCCCCCCCCCCCCCCCATTTTCACAGGAATGTATGAGTGCTTCTCAATCGTGTTCTTCAACAGCGCTGGATCGTACGTGCTGCAACAGGAGACAACCACCTTCTCTCTTGGCCACCCCGTTCGCCGGATCTAACACCATGCGATGTCTTTCTTTGTGGGTTCGTTAAAGACAGCGTTTACGTACCACCATTGCCCACGTCCCTCGAGGAACTTCGTGATCGGATAACGCGTGCACTGCAGACCATTAGAGCGGACATGCTACACCGAGTCTGGGATGAATCTGATTACCGTGTGGATGTGTGTCGTGTGACCCAGGGTGCACACATTGAAGGACTGTGATTAACGCATGAGAAACTTGGAGAGTTGCCGCTGCTGACGGTGTACGTTGTGCCCGTGTAAGGTGAGAAATAAACTTCTTGTTAACTTCTGAAACCGCACCATTCTTTTGTGTATACCTTGTATTTTAATAAGCCGTCAGCACCTTAGAGTATGTACCCAATAAAAAAGTCAAGTCGAGTCGAATCAAAACCTACAGTCGAGTCCAATCAAGTCCGCGCAAACCCAATAGCTTCGTAGCTCTCTTTGAACAAAACACAGGTAAGTAACTCTACAGTGATGGAAATTTTTAACCTGCTTATTTTTCACATGTGGAGAAGGCAGTTGCGTCGGTGGGGGCGAAAGATTTGGGTGCACCCAATAAGCGTGAAAAGACTGAAGTCCCTCTTTTGATGGTCACAATGGAGAGGTATCATACATTGCCTGGTGGTCCTTAAATATATTTGCTTTTCTAATTTCAATTCCCAACGTAAAATCACAACCGTCACGCCCAGTCACTGGAACCCGACTGACGAAAATGAAACATGCGGCATCAAGAGTCTTGACTCGGCAAGACTCGACTCGACTGGACTCGGCTCGACTCGACTCTGCTGGTGCGCACGCATTCCCGTGCGTGGCCATTTATAAGTACAGAGTTATTCCTAATTCCCTGACACATTTCACAAAATCGGTACACTTGAATGGCGGAAAGGACTTCAACATGCAACACACACATAGAAAGAGAAAGTCTCCAAGTTAATTTTCACGTGTCGCGAGCCCTTAGTTTCGTCGGTCGCCGCGGCTACCTCAGGCAGCATTTGCCCCAACGCTGGATCGGACGCACGGCCGCAGAAGACCAGACGCTGCTTCGCTCGCCACCAAGATCGCCTGACCTAACGCCATGTTAAGGACTCTGTGATTCTACCGCCTCTCCAACAGGATCTGCCTGAGCTGCGAAGATGAATCATCGCTGCCATCTCAGAAATCGATCGTGACATGCTGGGTACAAGCGGAAATAGATTATCGGTCTGATGGACACATAGAGCACTTATGAATGCCATCCGCAGGTGGCATGTCACAGTCCTTCCGCGATTCAAGTGCTCCGATTTTATGAAATGTGTCAGGGAATTACGAATAACCCTGTAAGACAGTCTCTGTGAGTCTCACTCGACTTGACGTTGTTGGTGGGTATGCAGCCCTAGTCTGGTATAGCGTCTAACGACAGGATGACAGTGAATTATGAATTGGAAGGGATATGGAAGGAAGCGATCCTGGACTAATCGAGGTACTCTCCCTCCATTTGACTCCAGAGACTAAGGAAAATTACGAATAACTAATACTCTGGCTCATATTCGAACATGGACAGTTCAGAATACGCTATATCAATACCATCGGTCTCTTATCCATTTCACAATATTAACCGTAAAAAGTTTAATAAAGAAGAAAATTAATATAACAAAAAAAACACTACAATAAATACTTGGGAAGGGACTCGAATAGAATCGAAAATGTCTAGAAACGCCTGGAAACAACTTAAAGGTCGCAGACACCATACATCCTGGCACGAGTATGCACAGCATTTCTTATAATCGGGTGTTCTCCCTTAGCTCCGCAGTACGAAAGACGAAACAACAGTGACACGTATGCACATACACTACCTACAAGAACTGTATTATACTGTATAATCAATTCGCAGGCCTGAAAATAGCAGATTACAATGTGAGAAGGGACGACTCTTAATTGTGTGAAAACATATCTTCTGTAAAAATTAATTTGGATGAGAGTGTTAAAATTCATGACAATAATTTGGACTACTAAGGGTTAAAATCCGTGATATAAGCTGACAGTTATCTTCAGATCACAAGAAGATCAAAATACCTAGAATCCACTTCAGAGGTCAGAGTGCTTGACTTTCATCAAAGAAACATCACAGCCACAACCGAATTCTGACACTCTGGTCTAAATTAACGCTAGGTTTTTGGTAGTGAGTCAACGATTTTAGGAACAGATACATCAGGATAATGACAGTAAGATGACAATTACTTCATTACATAATTAGCCAACATCAGTGAAAACATCTCTGTGATTCTCTAGCAGAAGGAACACAAGAAATTACGGCCTTCATGCTTCATAGGAATGTCTCAGTTCGTTTCGGAACGACAGGCACGTGAAAAACTAAATTAAACTTCTTTTCAGAATGCGTGAGGTTTCACAAGCGCATTTACTCTGTAGATTCTAAACGCATTACCCTTCCATTATATTCCGTATTACTCTTATATTATAAAGGAACGAAATTAACTGTAAAAGTGTACGTGTTGTTTAAAAACCTTTTTTCAAGTAACGAACATTTGCGTTTCAAGAAACCGGACTCCCTGCTAACCGTCTGCATCGCGCTTCCTCCAGAAGAGTGTTTCTGAACCGTCTTCAATAGACGAAACCTTTGCATTATTGTGAAATTTCATGTGCCTTTAATTTCTATCTCGAACTGCGTATTAATCTATATTACACACAGAAGACATAGAAAAATTTTCATACGTAACATAATATAAATATTCCACGCAAAGAAAATATACCAGGGAAGTTGTTGGGCCCTTATTTTGAACCGTAATTCTCCTCAGTATCCAATACAAAAACCGCGACACACTTTACTAATCGCCAAAATTTTACCTTAATATTCCTCCAAATTCAAAGAGCATAAGCATCATCTATCGGCTCGGCATTTTTTCAACACTAACGATCAGTTCGGAGCAGAATGCAAGACGCCGGCTATTTCCCATCGCAGCGAAGATTTCTTTTGTATGTATCTATTGTTACTGCTTCTTTTTGTGCTCCTTTTCTCTAAAGACCTCATGACTCAAACGCATACTATTTATAACACGTTAAGTTTGTTGGATTCAACCTCATAGGTTCGAAAGCCTAAAACGTTCACACGACCACAACCTTGCCATCTGACAAACCTACAAAGGCATTACTTCGGCGAAAATTTCGTGCGTTTCCACGCTGTGTTACCACACACCATTTGGGGAGGCGAAAGTAACATTCGCTAGTGTAGCCACTTCCTCAGTTTTCGCACTTTTCCAAGCTGTATCTACGCACACCATATGCCGTCCCACAAGCGACATCCGTTAATATTGCTCCTGCTCCAAATTTTGTGTTTATCCAAGCTGTATTACCTTACGTAACTTTAGGACCTACAAATAGCATTCTATAGTGTAATTCCTTCCTCAATTTCGCCCCTCCAACTTGCCACTACTGAATGAAGAAAATTGGAACATATGACTTTGGGGTACCCTTAACCTCTTACATGCATATTCAGTATCGTGAAAAAGTCACCTGGTTCAAACCTGAAAGTGGGGAAATATGGAAGCACGCACGCACACGCGCGCGCGCGCGCGCACACGCACGCACACACACAAATCATGAAATCCTCGAAGGACCTACCACTTTCTTTTTGAGATAGAAAGTAAGCTCGAAGTGATTGAAAACATAACTTTATATTCAGAGGAAGGAACAAGGTCTTCGTAAGGTTTGTGGCCCTCCAGTTCCCCGGTTGTGTTCGAACCTAATCGCGACCTTCATGTACATGTTACTGCACTTTCTGGCTTTAAAGCGTGAGAAATTTCTGGTGCGAACGGACACGTACCGTGCACCATGTTGGACATGCAGGACCCTAAAACAGGAAGTCAAAACACTTAGTATATCTACACCCATAACTAAGTTTATGTTTCCCCCAAAAATTATACAACAAATTTTAATTCTTAGTGTCTTTGCGTATGGAATCTCACAGACTGAACAAATGCACACAAAAACGAACTGTATCTTATTATAAGCCACAAGGTCGTCGCACATACTTAAGGGTGTATGCATCAAGAAATGTCTTATGAGAATGTGAACTGCATTAATGTGGGTAAATACAGACACAGGTGGTTGACTCACCCTCAATAAGACAACCACATTTATGATGACATGAAAGATGAGGAAGGACTTTTAGCTTCAAGAGACTGCTCCACCGAAGTACTTAGGTAATAGTTGGACAAGGAATGGTGACTGACCGAAAAGCAGCAGCAAATGAAACGTGCCCACAAGCATTAACCTATTAGCATAGTGTTCAATTGTAATAAAGAAAAAGTCTAATTAAATTGAGCGGGTATTTGACAATAATAGCATGTAATACTAAACTCAATAAAAATACGTTCAGACCGATAATATTACGGATCTACAGACGGGCGGTTCACCTAATGTATGTCTGTTTCATGTCATTAGTATTCCCTCGAAAAAAACCGCTCTTTCTTCAACGATGCTCCCAGTAACTCAGGTCATATGGCATTTATTAGTGGGAAAATATATTTGCACCATGATGTGAACGGGATGTGTAAGAGTAAAGTTCGCCCTGTAACAGGCCGTGAAGGCCCGGGGGGGGGGGGGGAGGTACAGGTATAACTCTACTCTTTCTTTAACCTCGGCGCTAAACGGAGGTGGGTGGTCAACGCCACGTCCCAGCCGTTTTGCCCCCGGGAAAGGTACCCGTTACCCATTGTACAGGAGGCTGAGTGTGCCCCAGGGTCGGTCTGGACATGTGCGGAAAATCTCGGTTCCACTCGAGTTCGAAACCCGGACCTTCAGGCCCATAGCGAGTCGCTGTACCGACTACGCTATCCCAGGGAAAAGGATGTGTAAGGACCCGATTACGGCATAACTTAGAGTGTCATTCCGGTGTTTCCTGGGGTAGATGAGGAAAGCAATCAATACCTTTCAGTATGACCAGACTGTGGATTGTGGTTTTAACCTTTTAAAGCCTAGCGGTAACTTTACATACGACCAGGTTTAACATTAAAAAATTCTACGTGGTGCCCACATTGCGTTTATGTGTTTTGTACGGATCTCAGAACAAACAGCAACTTTTGCCCTATAAAACATTAAGAGATTGGTTTTTATAACCGAAGTGGAGAGTGTTTACAGCGCGGTACGCACTGAGTCCTTATACAAAACAGATACGTTTCGTCTTTAAAGGGTTAAAATGGAAAATGTAGAATACGAAGCAGGAGTGTTAGGCATTCGGTATGCAAAAAGAGTGCAGTTCATGGTGTAAGTACACATGGCCAAATCTGACTTGCCGAATTCGATAATTACATGTATGGTGACAAAATACGATCGTAAAAACAAGACGAGCGTACACAACAGGATGAGCGAATTCTGCGGTAATTGTGTAACGCGATAATAAAGACAGACGCTGACGAAACTGGATAATGATTCACTCCATGCACCACAATCGGATTCCATAAACAAAAAACAGCAACAAGGCTTATAACGCAACGAAGATGGCCAAGGTCGTTGTGGCTTTGTCATGGTCGACTGGGAGGAAAAAAAAAAAGGAAGACGAAGAAGCCAAATAAATAAAAAAAAACCGGCTCCGGATATGAAGCATCGTCAAGACGTATGAGCAACACCGCAGGTATGTTCCACGAAATCGTTCACTATGAAGAGAGTCAATTAGGTGTAGCCGTGCAAAAATGCTCCAACAATTATTGGTGTACGGACACCTGGTACCAAAAATTGTACAAAAACGCTACAAGAATTATTGGTGTACGGACACCTGCCGCAAAACTTTGTGCGAAAATCCTCCAAGAAGTACTGAGGTACGGACACCTGGTACTAAAAACTGCGAAAATGCGGCAAGAATTATTGGCGTACGGGCACCTGGTACCAAAAATTATGCGGAACTAATTGGAGACATAATTCTTTGAAGACTGGCATTCATCTAAATTACACAGAAAAACTTCAGTTCCAACCTCACAGACAACGTAGTCCATTCCCATTATAAATTCCTTGCGATTACTGGTATTTAGGAAAACAATCGCCATTTATTGTGAGAATCATATGAAACGCATACATACACTTGTGGGAAAAACTGGAAGTTTCTTAATGTTGTAACAGGTGGTATACATACTTACCACTACGATTTATGAGGTTAAACTGAAACTTATGGGACGACGGTGTGACAAAATATGGACTTTGTCCATCGTCTTGGTTTTCAATAGAATTGCAGTGTTTCGGAAGCAGATTCTAATTCCGTCTTCAGGTGGAGAGTTTACGAATACTTCCTACCCTGGATGGACATAAGAGTAGCTCTAGCTAAGGGTCAGAGTAGAGACCTTTTTATAGTCTTCCCATTGGAGAAGGAAACAGCACCCATTTCCAGTTGTTTTGTTAGAAACGAGACAACCGCCAAAGCCCAAGTAGATAGCCTTAAATAACAGAAAAATATCTCGCATATCATATTCATAGCCTAAGAATGATTCAGACTGACTCTTAAAAGCCTCTGACGAATAACGTGACTACTACTACTACTACTACTACTACTACTACTACTACTACTACTACTACTAATAATAATAATAATAATAATAATAATAATAATAATAATAATAATAATAATAAAGCGAAGAAGAAGAAAAGCGTATTTGGTCTCCACGTATACAAGAGACCAAACATTGTTAAGTAATTGTTTTATACAACAACATCTGATGTACCCCGTAGTGATGGACAAGCAAGGTCGGAAACGTGTAGCAGTGTAGTGTTTTAAAAATATTATTGTGAATGTGTGACAATTTGAGTGCATTTGTTGGTTAATAGTAAAAAAATTAAGATTACAGTTTTTCTTTGGAGAAGGACCCCGCAGCAGACGCTACGGACGCACCGCAGCTTAAGGCTTCTTGTGCAGCCCTGTGGTGAAGATGAAGATGATTATTTTTTGTCCTTTTCCAAGTAATGGAGCACCGGTGGAATGATACTGACAGGAGAAGACCGAAGTACTCGGGAAAACCCTGTCCCAGTGCCACTTTTTTTCAGCACAAATCCCACATGGAATGACCCGGGATCGAACCCGGGCCTCCGCGGTGGAAGCCCAGCGGCTAACCGCCTGAGCCATGACACGGCCTAAGATTACAATCTTGATGAACCCGACTCCGTGTGTTTTGGTAGGCAAATTAAGCCGCTCTACCCAACTGGATGATGTCACATCTCAGAGCGCCGTAATCTGAGCACTCAATGCCGTAAGAAACTCAACTAAACTGCTGCCGCTGTTGCTGTACCTCTCCATCTCTAAATTTCACGCCTGAAAAGAAAACAAGTAGATACACACTAAGACTTCTAGGTGTCCTCTTATTTACAATTTGAGCCAAGGCATAGCTTTCGCAAAACTTAATACGAATCTTACGCAATCAGAGGGTAACTCAGAGCCGTGCTTTCCAATTTCCTACAATCATTAGTAACAACATGGCACTTGCGCGAAACTGTAATTTGGGAACGACACTAGCGCCCTTATATCTGTCTCCTAAATTATGTACGATAACAGTTCACGAAAGATACGAAACTCTTGTTAAGGAAATATTTTATATACTGTAAAATAAAGATATTGCGACCACGCGAATATTTTCTATATCTAATAGTCTATTGGACGTATATTTTAAACATGGCATGGAGCTATGTCATATACAAACATACGTACATATTGTGTATAAAGTAGTGCTCGTAAGTCAAAAAATGGCGGCAAAGAAAAGTTCTAAGGTCATACCCGATGAATGTAACGTATACGTAATTGTACTTACGCAGTTAAGTTCTTCACACATGCAAAATAAAACAGCAATAATATTCTCAACAGACATATGAAGAGATATCTATGCAATACGAAAGTACATTTTGAGTTCTGAACGGAAATCGCTGATACAGGAATATTTTCTTTCCCAGAGACCAAAATACACGCACATAGCGTACAAACATTCCTGAAGCAAACAACACACAGTTCCTCCCGCCCCCCGACCTTTGCAAGGATACTAACGACAAGTTGCCAAAGAACATCTGAGTCACCAAACACGAATTACTGTGCATCTGCGCGGATCTACGTCGCAAGTATGACACTGAAAACATGACGTCATATATACATAAAGACGCGTATGATGTCACAATACTGTTCATCAGACGCAACAGCAATGTGTTACTTCTGGCAGATTCTACCGACAAGGTAGTGTAACAGGTATATCGAGCCGGTACCAATAGATTTGTAACTCCAGAAACAGATCGCCCAGGATTCATTAGGTGCACAGTTGGGTAAGCTTAAGTGTGCCGTATCTCAGGTTAGTCCCCGGCGCCTCGCGGCAAACGTCCGACTTCAGTCCCAGGATATTCAACGACGGGGAAAGAAATAAAAGCAGAAAATCACAACTATACATAAGGTTTTATTCGTCACGAATTACTGAACTTTATTTACATAACCGCCAACATGTTTCGGCTGAGTTATCCAGCCATCATCAGGGAGTTAATCGTTGTAGGCAATAAACAGCTTGTAGCAGGTCACAGAATGCTAATTATACATATGCTGCAGTTTGTATGTTATATATGTAGATTTAAAATTATAAAACAAAATACACATAAGATTGTTAAGGATAAAATATATAAAATATAGAAAAAAGTCCACAGTACAGAGTCACCACGATAAGACCAAACACCAGGGTCCATAGCCAAGGGACTCGACCGCACAAGAAGAGATGTTTGGACATACAATTACATTTTATACTTTTTATATATTTTATCCTTAAAAATCTTACGTACATATTGCTGTATGATTTTAAATCCACATATATAATACACAAATTGCAGCATATGTATAATTACCATTCTGTGATTTGCTACAAGCTGCGTATTGTCTACAAGGACTAACTCCCTGATGATGGGCGGATAACTCAGCCGAAACATGTTGGAGGTTGCGTAAATAAAGCGCAGTAGTTGGTGATAAATAAAACCTGACGTATATAAAATACCTGCATGGAAGATGTATAATATTAAATCAAAACTATATTTTTGTATTAATTTACTGTCTATCATACTGGAATATGTTTCGGCTTTTTTAACAATTTATCTACAGCCAATGTACAAAACTCAAAGAAAGATTATCACATACAGTACCACAAAATGTTTCACCTCATGCAGCTTAGATCTCAGCTTTGCAGTATTATATGTGTTGCAACAGCCGAAACCAAATGAAAACAAAGAGATAAATATATATTGAAATATATTAAAATCAATATTTTTTATTTGTTTGCTTTTGTTTGGTTACGGCTTCACGCCCATACTTTCCGCATCCTGTTTATCTATATACCCTGTTGAAGGAAGCGGCAGGATGCTTCGAAACTTTGGTAAATTCCTACCACACTGAATGACATCACATCCCAGAAGACAGCGATCTCCGTTGTCACTGCCGTGTGATCTCCAGTCTCGCTTAATCAGTTACTGTGTTCGTGTGCAGCGAGATTCCTGGATGATGATAATATCTGTACTTTCTTACGCTTTTACAGGTTTTAAATTGTATTTTCGTAATCATACGACTGACGCAGGAAGGGAAGGCGAATTCCATCCAACATCTTCACCATTTATGAAGAAAAAGAAGTACAGCTTTAGTCTAAGAGCTTTTTAGAAGGCTTTCGCTCTTCAGTTAAAAACTGATCAGGCAACATAAGCAACAGATCATTAAATATGAACACTGCAACGCATCACAGCTGTATGGAACAAATTCGCACACGTGTTCTTTAAATACGGGTACAGAACAGATATTATCAATATTGAACTTTACGTAATATTTGGTATCTTTATGCTTACACGTTTGAAGCATGAAGGTCGTGTAAATAATATTTAGACATTTCGAAAAAGAAAAAAAAACCAGACTATTTCTCCTTTCTAAAGACCAGCTGGTTAAGGTTCTTATATAACCGGTGTTTGCATTAGGAATTATACCGACCACATACACACTCATACATTCTGTGAGGAAAATACAAGGTTTTTAGCTCAAAGCGTTGTTTCTCAACCGACGTTTACAAATCCCACCCTGGCTTAAAGACGAAATTGGTTACAATTTCTCGTGTTCCAGACATTCGGCGATACAGCAACTGCAATGATCCAAACTCTGTTTATTTTGCTGCCTGTGTGTAGGTATCGATCCTGCTACGGGAGCAACAGTATTGGCCATCATACGGACCTGTACAGACTATAATACGCCTTGCATACGAAATTCAATTAGCAAGGCATACAAATTCCTCGAAGTGTAACACGGACGCCACGAAATGCATATCTAGAGGCACAACTGTAACCCCAGTTCTAGGTCTGGCTAGAATATTACCAAAGTTTCAAGCCTGAGGCTAGGGACGAGTGCGTCATATCTTTGTACAGGCTCCAAGATAACCTTGCGAGATATTCTCAACAGCAAAGTGTATGAATCAGACATTGGCAGAAATGACGTCACTACTGCAACAACCAATCAGAGCCAAGGACGGAGAAGGACAGCCATTGCCCTTTTATAATCCCCGCCCTAATCCTCTCTGAGTCAGGATGTTGCATTGTTTTGATTATTCTCTCTCTGTTACTCTCTCAGATTCTCAATTTAACCCTCTATCTGATCCCCACCTTTTGCGTTCATGAAATTATAATTTACTTGTTGCGAGAGTTGAGGTTCTCACAGTCGTGTTCATGGACATTCAGGTTTTGAAGGATGTGACGCCGTGTCGACTGGTAAATATTTATTTTCATCTTCAGGGTCAAGCAATGCATCAGCGCCTCGGACTCCTTGACCGTGAAGCTGACGGCACAACGATCGTTTACAACTGTTTACGAGCCTACATGGCGTAATACACCAGAAGGCTTGATTCTTCGATTTATGGGTTACCTGTAATGCGTCATTCCTGCAGCAATGTTACGTAATTAACACATTTGGTTGTCTGGATGCAAACAATCGTTAAGAACTGTGTGAGACATGAGGCATGCGTAGAGTTCCATGTTTAGAATTCAAGTCTTCTGGGTTGTTAGGCTCAGAAGCTATGTTACTGATACCCGACGTTTCGAAGGAACGTAACGCCTTCATCTCCAAAGGTCAAGGAGTTCTACTACTCAGCGTTAACAACCTGAAAAACTTGACTCCTCACAATTAATACTACTTGACGCTGAAGATGGGTTTCCTAACGTTATGCGACGTCACGTCATCACTGCGCCACCTTGTACTAAAACACACATTCTGATTATGCCTGTCCTTTGAGGTTTTCATTCTGGTCTTTTACGATCCACTGTACACGTATCTATATAATTTGTACACAGGGTGTGTCTAAAATGATTGAACAAAAATTCAGGAGTCAGTTCCATAGTATGAAACAAAGAAAAAAGTTCATATTAATATACGTCTGCAAAAATTTAGTTTTCCAAGTACAGCCCAACAACGTGTTGACTTCAGTCTCCCAGATTTTCATCTATGGGGACAATTAAAACCCCTAATTCATTTAGCTCCAACTGAAAATGAAGAGACGCTTCACCAATGAAATTTGATGCCTGTCAAACCATTCGAAACAACCCCAGGACCTTTAAAAGGTTTCGATAATCCATGGTCAGACGTGTCCATGCGTGAATTGATTCAGGTGGATACTTTGAGAAGCTGTTGTAAATTATGACTTGATAAGCAATAAGAACTCAATAATTGTAAATGAGCATACAATTACCATCAACACAACTATTTATTGATCTCTATTAATTCAAGTCACATGGCTACAATTTTGGACCAGAATTTGGTCATCTTCATACAAGTACATTACACAAAATCAAAATTACAATTGTAGTTCTATTTTATGGTTAGATTGAGATCTGAGTCATCCGTCTAAAACATGTGTAAACCGTAAGTGGGATTTAAACTAGTTACAGTATATAAGGTAATAATAAAATCCGAAAATGTTGTCAAGGTTAAACCTGTAGTCCACTAATTGTATATTCTTTTCGCTTAAGAAACACGCAACACACTGAATTTCCATGGAAAAAGAAAATATAATTAGTGGAATATAGTTTAACCTTGAGAACATTTTCAGATCTTATTATTAATTTATATTATATGGGTTAAATATTTGAAATCCCGCAGATAACTGACATGTGTTTTACGCGAATGACTGGGATCTCAATATAACTGTAAAATGAAACTGCAATTGTAAGTTCATTTTTTGCGTAATGTACTGGCCTGAAGACGACACACTTGTCTCCGAGACATGTAGCCACGTAACTCGCATTAATATCAACCAAAAAATACTTCCGTTGATGGTAATTATGTACATATTTATAGTATCATAAATACAAAGTGATGCCTATCGTAAAAAATCAACAGTTATTAAACTGGAAACGTGTACTGTAAATGTACTGTCAGTTGTAGGTAAAATATTACATATTAAGGTATTTATTGTTGAATACAATATTTCAATTAAACTCTAAAATTACTCATTTCCGGATATATGTTTACATAAACTTTTTTCTTTGTTTTAATGCGAAGAACTCGCCACGAAATTAATCCAAACTTTTAGATACACCCTGTATAATATGATACGGTTTGTGATAAACTACCACATATGTGTGGGTTATGCACGAGTCGGGATCATTAATAATATCTAATAAACGGACCAGAAGACGACAGCAATATAAGGCAATGAGAAGTACATTACGCGTCCGTCAGTATTGCAATCTCGACGTTTGCCAAAATAAGTTACATAGCGCATGTAATTCGAAGTGCCGCATAAGGGCTATAATGAACACTGCAACACAAAGGAAAGGTTTTCTGTGGCAACCGTAGTTAAATGTGGCAGCTGTCAGATATTACAGTATTACTTCTAATAAACTTTTCATTAACACCCGAGCTGTAAAACTAAGATTGCTTTTACTGGTTCCCATATCACAGAAATATTTGCACTTAAATTTCTTAATGGAATGATCCAAGGAATTTTAGAGCTAAAATGAACGCTACTGTTGGGAACGCGTGACAATCACTTGCTCTGATCTCGAAAGCCGAATCTGCTTATGTATTATGAATGGAAGACAAAAGAAGATAAGCGGACAGAAGAAATTTGTGTGTATTGAGACGTTCCATCATGAAGTAAATACTAATTGTTTACTGTCTTTCGCAGTTGTTACATACAACTAGGCAGAACTAAGTAATTCTATGCAGTGGAGTCTTCCATGAGGACCCAGTACTTCCTCAGCTAGTCAAGAATTTCCATGCCTGTTATGGACCTTGAAAGTATAGTACCGTGTTCAAAGGAGCCCGCTGCTGGTCCGTGTCCTTAAGTCACATGAATGCTCCGAAGCCATTCCTTTAACATCAATTATGCATTTATTTAATTTGTATTATTTGGAACAAAGCTTACACTAAAAAACACAATATATCAGTTTTCACAAAGTTCCCGGCGTGTTTCGGTGTAGACTATACCCTCTTCAGGGGAAGCTGTATTAAAACACTTGAAACCACTGACGAAACCCAGTTTTAGTTACCTACAAGATCGGTAAAATCGTTGGTGTCCGGATGGCATGCGAATTCAGCGGTACATCAACTGAACAGCAACGATTTTAACGAACTTGTACGTAACTAAAACTGGTTTCCTTCAGTGGTTTCAAGTGTTCTAATACAGTTTCCCTTGAAGATGGTGTAGTCTACACCGAAACATGGGAATTATGTGAAACCTGATATATTGTGTTTTATAGTGTACGATGTTGTCCAAATAATACAAATTAAATTCATAAGTACACGGTATGGAAAATTTCAAATTTATACATTTATTTATTTATTTATTCGTTTTACTCCCATCTATGCCTGGGCCTTTCTAATGGTTTCTGTCCTAGAGGTTCTTGTATCAAAACAATGTACGTATGTCTTTCTCTCTTTCCCCATCTAGGCAGTAATGGCGAAATGTTATACAAAACACTAAACCAAATAATTTAAATTTTATACTTTGTGCCTGACACTTTGTTACATAAAATAATCCAAAAATATTTAAGGAATTTAATATTATCAAACAAGGACGGTCTCTTACATGCATTTTCTGGGTGTTCTCTCCTATTCTTCGCACGTATTATTATGCGTGACACGCACTTTGGTTCTGCTGACATTTCTGTATGCAGTAAATGCGAGACATTTCAATGTGATGAAACTCACTCCTAGCTGCATCAGCCAGGGGCTAAAAAGGTTACGTTATTAAATGTCAGAAAACACCCTTACGCACAATGCAACTACAACTTTTGACATAAAATGAAAGCATAAATTATCTGAACCGTTCATCATCTTTGGACCTGCGAATATCAGAACCATGCATTCACCTTGTCGTAATGTCCCTGTGTTCATAGCCTTCTTTCTTTCAAAATTTCCGACAGACCTTCGCAGACATTTGCCTTCTTTCCCAAATATCCACCACCCCCTCCCCTCCGCCTCTCTCGTCCCTCTTATTTAATCATCCTAACATCTGGCTTGGAGCAGAAATCATGCAGTTCTTGAGTGCAATTTTTTTTCCAGCCTCCTCTCCCTTCCTCTTCCCCCCTCCCCCCTAATATTCTCCTCAGTCCCCTTTTCTCGAAAACTCTGAGTCCTTCTTATTCTTTTAATGTGGCAGACCACTTTTCACACCCACACAAAACACGAGACAAAATTGTTTACCGCATTACTTTTAAACTTTATAACACCACGATTTTATACGTTTGTGCTGCTTTTTGTTATAAAGCTTTGGAATTTAGACGTGGATTGAAAATCTTCAGAAGATTCCAGAGGACTTGAATAACACTGCTCTGAAAATCTCGGCTTTTACTTAAACTGATTTTTTAAGAGGATACTGCAGTTCTGAACTATAGATTTATACTCGTGCTTTGTCCTCATGCATGATTACGCCGAAAATGAAAACAGCATTAGACTCATGTAAGGTCAGTATTGGCTGTTGTGTAAGGTCTATAAGCAAGAGCCTTTATTGTAGCAATATATAAAAGCTGTACATAATGTTACAACATAACAACGCCCATCAAGCAAACCTCCAACAAACCCAGTCATTGCACCAATTAAGAAAGTCGTAAGTTGTGCAGTACACTGTCCAGGTACAACATGACGTGGCTAAATAATTCGCTGACTTGCCTCTTTGCCAGACGAGTATCTCGTGCACTGCTAATCACTAAGAATTTGGCTTCTTACAAAGAGCTTTAGAGTATTCCAGGCTGCAGCGAAGACTGTGCATTCCCCATAGGAAGCAACAATCTACTGAAGTTGATTCTTATGCATTCAGGAGAACGTCCTAAAGAATTTTTTTTCTAATCAGGGACAGCAACGTATAGCAAAACCCACGACATCCGTTACAACGGAGGCAACATTTAAGACATCATGACTCCCAAAATTAGTGTCTGTCTTACGACAGTTCCATAGCCCCTTCCAAAGCGAGGTCTCCAGAACGTGCGATCTAGTGCTCCCTCTTTAAATTCCCAATATCCTCTCGTTTCCTTAAGGTAGCTGCTTACGTCTTCTTCCGCGTCTTTCTGTCCTTCGTTCTATCTTTCCTTCGATAACGTGTTTTAGAAGGCAGTTCCTATGCAGCCTTTGACTATACCTTATCCAGTTATCCCTCCTTCATTTTATTGTATGTAGGATGTTCCTGTCCTCCTTGACTCTATGTAATACTTCCACACTTCATACTATGTTTTATTACAAAAACAATACTTGCCTTTATAAAATACTACATATTTCGTTCTGTAAGGGTTGTCATCAAGCATGAAGAAATAAAAAGAAAGGCCTGATGATGAGACTTATGGATCGAAATATGTAGCATTTTATAAAGGTAAATTATGTATTTATAATAAAGATACTGGTAACCAATTTATTATAACGACGAAATGCACGCTGGTATAATAAAATGAATGCATTGAGCTAAATAATGCACGGATTTTACAACCTAAAAAGTAAAGGCGCAAGACATAGGACCGACAGCAGTAGAGAACAATTTTGAAAGAGGCTAAGGTCCACCAAGGACTGTAATGCCAGAAGAAGAAGAAGAAGAAGAAGAAGAAGAAGAAGAAGAAGAAGAAGAAATGTATTTGTGTTTACTAAATTATCTTCATCATTTTGTTACGAAACACAACGGACTGTCTTCTCTAAGACATGCCATTCTTAGTTTAGATACAAAGCGGCCAATGAATCTAAAACCCCAGAAAATATGCGTACTGAGTGCAGAGTCTCCTTACACACCGTACTAAGCCAGCTACCTCTATGCCTTTTCCACTGGACAACTTGCAGCTTAAAGAGAGAAAACAGGCACAAGAGCTCGACATGACTTTACACAGCAAAATAATCCACTGTGAGTACAGTCTGGCAGGTTGGCTATCACGGTCATAAAGTCACGTGCATAGGGAGAATGGCGGGGGAGAATCTCCCCCAAAATGCGAGAAAGAATGCAGCCTTCTGAATTCCAGCTCTGGGTTTACGTTATTTCATAATTCTTGCTTCAAGATACGAGTAAGAAAGCCAGCTCAACCTCAAAGACAGGGTTGCCAACTTCTTTCAGACGACTTTCGGTGTTCCGAATACCTGAAGGCCATTCAAGGTACTGAATGCATGATAAATTTTAAACGACGACTTCCTTGGACTTCCACGCCATCATACTGTTGCCGCTGTCTCTCTCTATCTCTCTCTCTCACTCTCTAGTAACGATCATGTCTAAAAAGTTGCATGTTTATTCGTGATGTTGGTAAGGAGCAGTTATTTTTAGCTCAGTCGGTATAGTGACCAGGCTATGGGCTGGACGACTGAATAATTGGGGCCGAATTCCAGGCCAGGGAGAGAGATTTTCTCTTCTTCAAATTGGGGCCGAATTCCAGGCCAGGGAAAGAGGTTTTCTCTTCTTCAAATTGGGGCCCAATTCCAGGCAAGTGAGAGAGGTTTTTTCCCTTCTCCAAATTGGGGCCGAATTCCAGGCAAGGGAGAGAGGTTTTTTTTTCATCTCCAAATTGGGGCCGAATTCCAGGCAAGGGAGACAGATTTTCTCTTCTCCAAATCGTCCAGACCTTTCAGAGGTCTGTCCAGTCTTCTCTGCAATGGGTGCCGGGTTAAAGTGACCAGAGTGTGAGGTTGGCGAGTCACGCCAATCTAGTGCCGAGGCTAAGAATGCGTGGCGTTACAACTCCACTAACCATATACGAGTACGTCTTCGTGGTATGGTATTTAATTAAGCAGAAGGAGAATTTTACATTTTACCTTGAAAGACATCCGAAGTTAATGCAATTTATCGCGCCATGGTTCAGTGTTCTTTGTAATTAATGACTCTTTACATACTCACTGTAGCGTATCAGAAATCGCTTTAGCTACGCTTAGCTATATACAAAACTGCAGTCAGCAATCAGAAGACAGGAAGAGGGTCTGGGGGTGCGCATTGCGGTGCACATCTGCTAACTGGCCTCCAGTCTGTGTTGACTGCCACGACTGGAGCCGTATAGTTAATTCTACCGTTTTACTTTCCTGCTTAAACCTTGGAATTAAAAATTTCAGCTGATTTTATTGAAGTATACAGTTCTTAATTCGCATTAAACCCTCTGCCTTTCCACTGCGAAGCCAATTGGTTAATGTTGTACTGGTAAATTATCACTTTGTATTTTAAGAACCATATGGGACACATAAACACACTGTGAGATTTTAATGTTACAAAAGGTGACAATAATAACCACCGTGCCTTACAAGGTTAAGGGATTTGTATCAACTGTATAGCGTATTTGCGCAGAAAGGGATGGGAGTATAGTTACACGTAGTACCTGGTAATCGCCATGTCCACTTTTGTGAGAAATGGACAGATAAATTATTTCAATTTTCACAATATTCTTGTAATATTTATATGGCTGTATACAAAGTGCGTGACATACGTCGAAGTATTTTGTATGATATCATTCAACTTCACACTTACAAACGGGGAAAAAAGTGAATAAAACAAAGTATAGCAGGATTAATTCCACGAAGTCTCCAGCTTCAGACTTTAGCGAGTCTAGGTTGATGTCACAAGTCAGGCGAGCGCGCGAAATCGTGTGCGTGCAGATCAAAGCGTTTCTCCAATCGGAGGGATGGGGGTGCCAGTACCTGTCCGCTTACATACTAGATGCAGTCACGTGACTGAGGTAGGAGGCCCGCAAGGTTTAAGAGACTTGCGCTGAAGATTATAGTGCAAAATGATGGAGAATTTGTGGATGCGATCCTGCCATACTGAAATACTGCAGTCGTATTTACTGCAATACTCTAAAGATAAGGGCAGTACGCTCCTTTTAAAAGCATGTTATTACATGCCACAAAACACGGTTTCAAAACGTACAGTTCCGCCGGGATTTGGTGATGTCTGGCGCTGATTGCATGTGACACAACAAGCCTCAGCCTTGGCGGTGAGTGTAGCACTGTTATTCATTCATTTGATCATCAGAAGGTTCAGGCGCTTAAAGTACAGAGAGGAATATCGTAAGAGTGGAACAGAACTCGAAAGGAAAACATACACCTGGCAAACACGCATCGACCAATGTTCTTCCGAGGCGGACAACGCCGTGTGCACAGACGAAGTTCGTAAAATAGCGGACAGCATGAGAGGAAACACTCAGAGGCAGTTGTCAGCATCGAAATGACGCAAAAAAAGTGAGCTGCTGATTGTATAAATTCTTTCTTATGAAAGAGACGTGCGAAGTACGGAGAAATAGACATTCCATATGCAACGTTCCTTTCTGAGACTCAATAGCAAGAAATAACTGTAAACATGTGCTTTCTAGGTGACTCATAAAATAAATCTGAACTCGACATTCGCCCCACGAACCAGAAGTTAGACGTGCCTCAACTAAAGGGCGAATGCAGTGAGTAAGAGGTGTTAATGTTCACTTTCTTGGAAGTGTTTACATGCACCTGTTGTCAGAGGTGCAAGCGGAATAGGCGGAAATACTTGCGCGATATAGCTCGCACGTACTGTCGGGTGGAGCAGACAACAACAAGTGCCACACAGAACTCATAAAGATAATTTTTATACTTAATAGGTTGATACACCAACATACTTATAAGGGTAAAGGTACCCCTGTCCACGCCATGAAGGCATAGGGGCAGTGGAGGTATAACTCTACTCATTCTTAATCTTGGCTGTAGATGAACGTGGGTCGACAACATCACGCACCGGCCGCTTTACCCCACGAAAGAACCCCTCTAAATACTGAATAGCAGGCTGGGTGAAACACAGGGCTGGGCTCGACGTTTTGGAGAAGAAACAAATCTCTTGCCCGTGCCGGGATTCGAAGCCCGGACCGTCCAGTCCGTATAGCCTAGCCGCTATACCGAATACGCCACGCAAGCTTCCAAATATATCTCTTAACATTACTATTCTTAATTTATTTTTACGAAATATTAATTACTGAGATTCCTATGCTTTAAATATGTGAAAGTGACAATAAGTGGGATGGGGAGTCACGGACCGGATTGCTCTGGCTCAGGACAGGGGCAGGTGGCGGGCGCTAATGAATGCGGTAATGAACTTTCGAGGCCCAGAAAATGTGGAGAATTTGTTGACCAGCTCCAGACCTGTTAGGCTCTTAGGAAGGACTCTGCTCCATGCAGTTAGTTAAGTAAAAATGACAGGTCACAGAAAAACTCATTCCGTAAAGATTTGGTTATAGCGACTGAATGATCTGGAAATCGGGATTCGAATTCCGACAGTGGCGAGGTACTTATCTTTTCACACCTTCTCTACTGTCTCTGGGTTCAACTGAGTTTCCATTCCAACAGGAACAAAGGACAAACTAAGATGGACTATCAACCACCAGTCGTAACAGGAACGGCTTGACCCGCCTTTCCCCTTCACCTCACCCACCCTTAAAATGGAGATTGCAGTGCAGCCTAAGCAGATCCGCTGGAACAGCCCAAATAATTGTAAGCACAGGAAGCTGTTAACCCCCAAAAGCAGAAGTTACACAGCAGGACTCATAGTTTTAGCACCGACGTGTGAGTGCACGTGTAATGCGAAGCCGTCATGCAGAGAAACCAAGGCCACTGCGTACCGGAGATTCAGTTTGTGAGTTCCGCTGCTGGAGTTCCTTTCGCTAAATGACTGACGTCTGAAGACACGGCTGGCAGTGCTTTTGTTCTAAATGAGAATCACTTTTCTAAAGAATGAGGATGACACCACTGAAGTATTCCGACAACAATGGCCGGCATTTCTCTGTCAGCCTGCACAGTTTGCGATACTTAAAAGTAATCCCCAATACAATACATCTAGAGCAAATTGTACTTAGTACCCTAATTAACAAGTAAAGCGCTCAAAGAACATACCTTAACATGTGCTTTATCACATAACTTACAGTAGGTTAAAGCAGGTGTTGAATTGACCTCCTCCAACTCTCAGATATGCCTGACACTTGTTGAACCCATCATTAAAAGTTGTTTAAACTTCTTGTCAAGGAATTCCCGATGCTGTCGGTCTGATAATACCTTTAAGGTCGTCCACCACGTGTGTTGCTTTTATAAACGTTGACATTCAAACACGCCGGCAGATAATACTGGCATGGCGACGTATCAGGTGATCGAGGAGGCCATAAAGAACAGCTTAGTTATTGGGTCTCCAAATTATTACGAAAAGCGGCCATTGAAGTGTTAGCTGCATGTGCTTTACACAGACTCGCTGGAGAGCCAGTACTCACTGTCCTCCTAAGAAACCGTCTACTGCATTTTTTCTGACTTTAGTGTATCCGAAAAAGAAATAGATGGATCCGCGCGCACCATACTCCAACTTTATGTTGCTTAACGGCATCTCGTTTATTAGTCTGGGTGTTACCTGCTGAAAACTGCCCATTATTTTAATTACATGAACATTTAATTTACATAGTCTGTAACGTAAGTTAGCAATGGATAGACTTGAACACTGCAGGATACTTGACAAAACCAGTTACAAAACCGTACCCTCACAACAAAGACTTTCGTGGATGAGTCTAAACGTGCAAAAGTACAATTTAATTTTCTGAAATAACACGTCATGTTAGATTTCTTGAAAAAAGACATTTCGAAATTTATTCACCAGTTGACTATTTGACTTTGAAGCAATTCAAATACCGAAAAGCCGAGCTATAAGCTTGTGGCTGCACTTCCTATGCGCCTACATCCTTATATAGTGTGACGTAAGAACCAACTCCAACACTATGCTCATCAAATACACAAAAAATTCAAGATGCGTCAATTTCATTAGGTGAGGTCCAACATGTTTCGACGGGTAACCCGTCATCATAAGGGACATAAGATATAACAGAGAAAGAAGGAAAACAATGGGGTGGCCATCAGTCTTATGTTAGCATCGACTACCACTGTCGACATATAAAAGTATTAAATCGTGTTATTAGTTCGGGTTTATATGGTGGTTTTATAAATTTTGCAAGGCACACCATATTACCCCGAACTAATAACACGATTCTAATACGACAGTCGTGGTCTACTTGCAGAGACCTCTACCTGACAACACAAACACTGTACAACAGACAAACAACTATGCCCCCAGTGGGAATCGAACCCACGATCCCAGCAAGCGCTCGGCCGCAGACCTACGCCTTAGACCGCGCGGCCACTGGGATCGGCATCTGGAATATGTAAGGACTGAAAATATTGTACTTACTATTTACGTTTGATTCCATGTTATTTTATATTTGCCACGCCTACTTAGGCGTACTTTCAGCTTACAATTTGCATCGCATCATCGCCTTCGATGATAAATAACTACAATATTTGAACACGTAACTTTATGAAGCAGAACTGTTTTGAGAATCTGCATCACATTTACAAATGAAAGCAATGCAAATTTCTGACTCGATCAGGAATTCGTCTTATAGACCCTATTCATCAACAGGCACTAATCCAGTACGATAAGAATCAGATAAATCCTGGCTTCGTTAACAGTTTATAATTTATATTTGTAAGTATCAAATATAAGGCGCTTTATGATTGATGAAGTGGATGCCGAAGATGTTGTTATGCTCATCAGTGTCTGACAGACAGCATAAATCGTCAAAGACCCCGACATATACATATGTACCTTCACCTGTAAGAGACGCCCGTAATTTCTCGTTTCCAGACGCGGACCGGAGGACATGCACAATATTAAATATCCACACACAATAATCGACTTATCTTTTCGTACAGGCTCCAGCATTTCCTTAGCCCTCTAAAAACTAAAATAAATATACACTGTATACGAGTATTAAGATTTAATTGTCGCCTAACAGGGAAAGTAGTGGGCTTGAATTAGAAGGGCCAATTGATGAATTCTATATATGGAAACAACTGCTGTTTACTCTGGAAGTCAAACCAAACACACAAATACACAGTGTGGCAAATGTGCAGAACTTCCAGTGTCAAAACCAGTGGTACATATAGTAACAAATAAACTTCGACGGGTTAAAGCTAATTAGGTGGCTGCCTTCAATGCCTTCATGTAGACATACTCAAGCGCCTGAAGCTCTGTGCAAACTATCGATAAAAGCTGCGAGTGGCACAGAAATAGGAGTAGCAGAGGCTGTGGAGATCGCCCTCAAACCCGTTTAAATGTCTTGTCATACAGGGTGTTTCAAAAACTGGTCTGACCTCGCATACTGAGGAGCTTCTAAATTTGTTCACTGCACCGGATGGTTATTAACATAGGGTCATAAAATGAAAGAGAAATACATATGGAAGGTGCAGGTAGCATGCAATAGGAAGATAAACAATGAAAAAGATAATCAGGAAACTTCAAGGAAACGGCTCACAAGACAGGCCTAGGTGTAAATGGGAGTATATTATTAAAATGGAACTTCACAGAATCTGGAGTGAGGGTAAAAAGTGGTTCATTTGCCTGAGAAGAGAGGTACGAGATATGCTGCTATAAAAATCTGTTACCATAGACATTCGGGATCGCTCAAAGATACAGAAAATGTTAACCCGTTGAGCGATGATCAGCTTCTGAAGAAGGACTTTGCGCCCTGTAGCGAGTTCTGATATTGTAAACAGAAAGCATAAAAATGTACGCAGCCACCAGATATATGCCTTGTTAATTTCTCTTACTTAGGCTATACATGCACAGCGTGTTTCTTTTATACACTGCTGAGTACCGCAGCTGTCAAAGGGTGTCATGTCGGATGTCGATTTCCTATGCGCCATAATTGCCGTAATCAGTGCGACGATAAAAGACAGATACTCTACATACCATGCACGCTTCATGTGTTCAGTCATCCGTTGCTTTAACAGTAGATGCTGGCTCCCAGCCGCCGAAGCCTCTTCTTGCATAGCGCTCGTTTCTTCATAGCCATGGCATAGTTATGAAATAAAAAAAATAGTGGATAATTTGTTTGTACGAATTTTCATCTAAATCTGAAGCTACTCACTCTTCGATGCCAATTTCAAACATTCTAGTGAAGGAAGGTTCTCGCTGGACGGGTGATTTAACCCTTTAAAGACGAAGCGTATCTGTTTTATATAAGGACTCAGTGCGTACCGCGCTGTAAACACTCTCCACTTCGGTTATAAAAACCAGTCTCTTAATGTTTTATAAGGCAAAAGTTGCTGTTTGCTCTGAGATCCATACAAAACACATAAAGGCAATGTGGGTACCACGCAGAATTTTTTAATGTTAAACCTGATGGTACGTAAAGTTACCGCTAGGCTTTAAAAGGTTAAACGTGTCATACATCAGTATTACAATTCAAGTGACAAAGAAGACAGACCTACTAGGGATGTTTTCATAAAACAGTCCTTAAAGTTAATTAAAACCAATTCGTCCTGTATGAGATTCAAATTTATCAAAGTGACCAATGCTAAAATTACAGTCTTTGAGGATGTTACCTTGTGTAGCCTTGCAGACAAGCTGTACGCTATTTACCGTGAGAATGGAGGCAACAAGTTCCCGGACACCTTGGTACCAACCTACCACTACACCTGATCTCATCACATGAGACCATGTTCTCAAAACTCGACTACGCGAGAACTTCAAATCTCGGATGGCCAAGGATTTGGACGACCCTGTTCTGGTAAAGAATATTGCGCATAGGGACACTGTCTGACCGAAGAGTCAATTCCAACGTCATAAAAAGTGCAATGACCCTCCGTTTCATTCTGTTGCGTGCCCACGTGTAATAAAAACTCCTAATCACTGAACATCCCCGAAATTGGTGGCTAATGAACGGTTGTACTATGATTTCATACCGTGCATTACGCATTTCGATGTAATGAGAATTCTTCCTGCAGTCGTGTGTAGTCGAATGGAAGCTACAACTGCCTTTAATCGCTGATTAAATTTTAACTGTAACTTCTGTTTATTCCAATTTCATGCACGTAAGAGAATTCACTTCGTGTTGTAAGGAAGAGAGGTGATAAAATGCAGTCTCATAGATTCAATGTTGGCGTAATCCTTTCGGCGCACGAAGTCCACGTATTAATTAAGGATTGATTTCTTGCCTTACAGAAAGAAGCTCCGTTTTTATCACTAAGAGCAGCCGATTATTGATCTAGAGTGAACTAAGCATTGTTTGTTCTGAGAATCATATGGGAAGCGTGATTAGAATACGTAGGTGTTAGATGTGGGAAACGTGAGTAGAATATGTGGCAGGTATTACATACGATTATCACTATGTTTAAAAGGATACGTGAAAATGTGTTTCTGCGGCAACAAATTTAGAAAATGTTTGAACATTCAGCTAAATTAGCGCGTTTTATTTCTTCGTGAACTAAGTAGCAGGTTTCCAGCATTAAATAACAGAAGCAGGAACACGAGAAATATGTTCATGAAAAATTATCAAAAGTCACATACTTTGTTTCTTATCCATAATTACATGCAACAAGTGTGCTTCTATATTTCTTCCATATAATGCAGCGTCTGACAACATTATTCACATACGTAAGTATATATATACGTTTTTATGGCAATAATTGTGAAACATTGACGATGATGACTATGGCCAAGATCGCCAAAAGGGTAAGTTCCTTGTAACCGCTCCGAACATCTTGCGTATGTTTCCTTACTCAAGATAAAACGTACACTCAAGTATAGGTGGGAGAGATCTCTGCCACAGAGTACAGCATTTTGGGTGCGGTTGGGGTATGTCTTTCTTAAAATTTCACAAATTTACGAACGTCTGCAGAAGTTTATTAGTTCTCACCAATAGATGGAAAGCTAATTTGTCTCACTGGGTTACAATGAAGGTTGTTTTAAAAAATCATAATAACAGCTATGTTTACCACTGCGTTTGCAAAGTGGCTATTTGAGATTTAAAAAAAAACCTGTCCTGTGTGCGTATTACATTTACTAGTTGCTGGACGAAAATGTGTTACTTCTTTTGAAATGAGTCTTCCAGCACACTAAATGCATTTCTTGACTTCATTGCAAAAAATGCTGCTGATGAAGTAATCATTCGACATAATCCCATTCTTTTGGTCAACCATGCGTTCAAACGGTCTGGGCCAATGTTTGCGAATTACGCTTGGTCAAGGGACACATTTGAGCCGACAAGATTTGCGGAAAACCTAACAAATTCATGAAATTAACAAAATATACTACACATACATAAGAATAATAAGAAATAAATATTAACCCAGGCCATAAGATTAACATATTTTATAAATGCACATGTTTATGAATAACAATCAATTTTCATATTAATAAAAAATAAACCTAAAATAACATACAGTCCCCCCACCCAAAGAAAGTGTAAAAATTCATAAATATTTCAATGAAGAAATCACTGTCAAAAGCAAAGGAAGTTTTATTTGAAGTGAAGTGCATAATATATATCAAATTACTACTTTTATATTGTTGTTGAATTTTAATTTCTTAGCGGAGCCCTTATTTTCACTTCGCAGACATTCGGGGTTTCGTGGAACACTGTTTTGTAATCACTGCTCTAGGCTATTCTTACCTTGCATTTATCCAGTTATATTTCAAATCGCATACAAATGCATAGGCTTCTACGCTTCGTACATGATCTTACTAGTGACAACAACCTCCTTCGTGCTGCAGTCTCCGTATTCTGCACAAAACATGTCACAGTCATTTTCCGTACCAGCTGATTCTTATGGCGAAGAAATGACGATACAAAGACAAACAAGGGGAAGAAAAAATCTTGAGGAAATAACGCCAGCTATTGTCCACAGGCCATTAAAAAATCACGGCACAGGGACCTTGGTGTACTGATTCAAATGAAAAAATAGTTTTCATGAAAGTAGCAAACTATAATACACTCACAAGCTCTAAAGGAGAAAGGGTACCCCAACTGGCCTTGTAAATGTCTACGGACTACTTAATTTTGCCCACTTCTGCTTTAACCTTTTCAAATATTGAATCAGCGATACTGTTACACTTTAAACTACTTACTGCTCAAAATTTGTTAACATCCAGGCCTAAGAACCGTAACACTACATAAACATAGAGGTCCCAGGAAGAGAAGGAAAATGAGAAGGGTAAAGAAGCTAAGAATAAAACAAATACAAAGGAGAAGAGCAAGAGAGAGAATAATAATAATAATAAAAACACGACAGAAGAGGACACAGTGGGGAAAGTAAGGAAAATACGTATGAGGAACGAAAAACGAAGAATAGGAAAACAGGGAAAGGACGTGAGAAGTATTGGTTCATAATTTCATCTGACAACTGTGGATTACCACTTAACGTCGGCTCGTTTGTCGTGTTAAAGCAGCCCATCCATATGACAGCTCACACGTGAAGCGGAGTAGCGGTAGGAATCACAAACAATAGTTGTCAGATAAAATAATCATCTATAAGAAGAAAAGGACGATAATGACGAAACGGGAGAATCCAAAGAATCAAAAGTGAGATGCGAAAAAGAAAAAAGAAGCGTAAAAATTACCTCATACAATCCCAGCATATGTGTTTTCAGTTAATGTTATTTTTCGCTCGGGTCTGGAAGGGATGAGTTCGGAGCAGCTAAAATATTCTAAGTGAAACATATAATTCCGTTACAAATTTATACGAATTTTAGTAGCAATGAGGTGAAAAATATGGGCCTAATTGGAAAGTGGAAAGACGGTCGAGATGTTTTCATTCAGAAATTTTCGATCGATATATGACTTCTAAGCGCAATTAAGACTGGCGTCTTACTGAATGTGACAGTATGTTGTTATATTGATGCCGACGTTTCAGAAGAACCTGCTAGTTACATATTCAGGTCACGTATCTACCAAACTACACGGCGTCACATCCCACAGGGACATAACCTTGATACTCACTGCTGTGGAAAGTTAAAGTTTCATTTAACTGAGAGTTAATTGTGTATAATTTTAATCTCATTCTTTGCAACTTCACATGTCCCTTTATTGCTCACTCACAACTTGACCGTTACAATTTGCATTTTACAACCCATATTACCGGGCTATTAAAATAACATAACACAAGGAGTGCTTGAATACTGTCTCATTAGAGATGGAAATATATTTCATGTTTACTATTGTGATGAGGCATGAATGTAAATCGAGATCATGCCTACCAATCTGACATTTATTTCCTTTGACTCTTAAGAAGAGAAAGACGCCAGTGGCGGGAAAATCGTCTGATACGAAATGCAGGCTCTCGGGCCAACCCGCCTCCTATTCAATCAGTATCACGAGACTCTTTGCCAAGGGATCAAACGGGTCGGGCTTCAGACTGCCTACTCACCCTCATCTAGCGTTTTAGAAGAGGTGGAGGTATACCCTAATTCCCTTATACGAGTACATCTTTGTGTCACGGTAATTAACTGACCACAGGCAGCTACTTTATTAATACTTTAATTTCTTCTCTTAGAAGCATCTCTTAATTGAATTTGATATTCTCTGAATAATAATAATAATAATAATAATAATAATGTTAATTTTGAAGTTCGTGCATAATAGTTATGCTGTAGCGATGCAGATCAAATAAAAGTTGTCTGATAGCTTCGAAGTGTAAACCCATAATACCAAATTTCATCAAATCCCTTTCACTAATTTCGGAGATGCAACATGAACAGACAAGAACGACAGCATGATAAAAGTGATTATTTCCTCTTAATATTCTATCCTTACAGTCGTTGAAGCCGTATACGCGTTTGCAGTGTTGCTGTTCGAAAATTTATCACAGGCTGCTTTCCCAGAAGCATTTAAAGTGGCTCACTTTTTCGCCAATTTGTCAATGAGTCAGGGGGGAGACACCAAAAGATGCAGTGTGGAGTATTCCTATGTTAAGCAACAGGGTTACCAAAAGCGTTTATCGCGTGAATTAAAACAAAAGTTAGCACGGTCATCTTAGGATTTTTTTTCCTGCAGTTTGCGTAACATATTTCTTGCATTGTTAGAACACATGGATTTCTACAGTCTTTGTATCTACGGTTTCGGAAGTGAGCAAAATCGGGGGGCTTCAAAAATTAGTTTTGCGTGAAATAAGATGAAACACTTTAATAACTCTTTCTTCCAAATCACAGTTTCCCCAAAGTTAATTTTAACATTAAAATTATCATGTTGTCACGGATGTAGATTCGTATTTTAATTATCTAAATATAGTAAAAATTACTCAAATAACGGGTAAACTCACCTAACGTAACTCTTGTCGAACTCGTTCCGAATCCACAAAAAGATAACTATTTTCACAGCCGCCAATGTACATGCAGTTTATAATAAACACCTTACCTTGCTGTGAACTGTTACGTAAAATGTCTGTTGCAAAATGGAACAAAGCGTTCTCTTTGAAGCAGAATGATGGCCAATAAGCGGGCGATTATATGCCACATTATTGTGTGTGTGTGTGTGTGCGCGCGCGCGCGCGCGCGTGTGTGTGTGTTTTGAGTTGGAAAAATAACAAGTGACTGAACGTAAAATTTTTGTAAAAACGGACACTACCATCTTGCTCCCAGTTTTCTATGACGATGGCATGTGATATAAATCTCTTCCCCACCGTCCACCGAAAAGATCCTTTCCACTACCGGCCTCATTAAGTCCAGACTGATTATTTCGACATGTAATTATTAACAACACGTGACGGCATGTTACCAGCATATAAAGGGCAATGGCTCACTGTGTCTGCACTTGCTAAACACACCACCTGAAAGAGTCTTGCTAAGCGTGATTAGCGTCTGTAAAATGTAAACCCTGCATATATGTTTACATTACCTTGAAAATAATATTTATTTTAAACAAACTTCTTTGTACGCTTATGTCATTAAAGTAACAAATGGTAAAATTGTTTCCATTCTATCGGATCATCACAGTCAGTGTCCTATTGTGAAATAAATATGATTCGTAAGCTCTACTGACTCGTTAAAATTGCTACAAAATTTTTCTTACTAAAATGTGCTAAAAGCTGAAACCGCACTCCTACACAGTGGCGTAGCAACGCTTTCTGGCGCCCTGGGCGAGTAATAATAATGGCCACCCCGAACAGAAACTACGAACTTCAAACAAAACTTAAATCATTTATTGAATTTCCTTGTATTAGGCTTAATTATTTAAAAATTTCTGTAGGCAGAAAATCAGATTTTTTCATTTATAACACTTATTTTTAGATCTCTTTGTGCTCCCCCCCCCCCCCCCCCCCCGGTCTGCGCCGTCCGGGACGGCGGCGGAACTCGCACCCACTAGGAGCGCCCCTGCTGCTACGTACACGAAACCCAGTGATTCTAACAACCAAATCCCTACACCTAATTTACTGGGGTTCCTGTTTCTTCTTTAATTATTTAAACTATTAATATCAGTAACTATTTCAATTGTGTACTTGTAATTATTGCTAATAATTTAATATTATCCATGTTCCGTGCAGTAAGACAATTTTACAGTGTTTTTTCCAACAATTGCACAATACTTGGACACAAAATTATACAATTAAATAGCACGCCTCCTACATGTTTCGGCCTTTTACGGCCATCTTCAGGGCGGTATTCAACAGAGAAAGACACAATATTGGCTACATATGTCATAGATGTAGGCCTACAATTGTGGAGTTAAAAACAGATGTTAAAATTTTATAAAAATGACTTAAAAGTACAGGGCATATTGCATGTAAGTATATAACAACATTTACACTCTGAATGCAAAAAAAATCTATCGTAGAATGCCTTATTCTTTTTCAGGGCCCTGTCCCTGTGTCTCCTGTGGTTGTTTGTGTTACCATGGATGGGTGGACAAGAAGATGGCATCTACGATAAATGTTTGTTTCCGATCAAATTGCAAATATTACGATATACTTACATGCACTCTGCATTATATCTGTTTAAACCACATTTACACAATTTTAACACCTGTTTTTAACTCTGCAATTGCACATCTACAAGATAACTAGCCAAGTTTGTATTTTTCTCTGTTCAATACCTCCACGAAGATGGCCGAGAAAGGCCGAAACATGTACGAGGCTTGCTATATGATTGCACACTTTTGTATCTAATTATTGTGCAGTTGTTGGAATAAACATTGTAAAATGGCTAATCATGTTAATCCTTTGTCGAAGAGGAAGTAGACATCCGTGGAGCCAGTTTTAGTGACAAACCCAAAGCTGAATTATATGGCACTCAACACGAAGAGGAATCAACACATTCTGCTATATAAGAATTACTCAGAATAAAAAATTGATTCTTTTCCACAGTGAAGCTAAAGACAGTGTTCTCAACCTTACGGATTCGTCGCTGATATGATTTGTCGAAATGTAAGGTAGCCGCCCAGCTGTAAACGTAAATGCTTATATTTGTCTAAGTTACACATAAAAAATGCAGTTTTTACCTAATGGTGAACAAAATACGCACCTATTAAAAGGCCCAGCTGTTAAGGTCTTTACCAGAATAATCCCTGTTTATTGAGAATCATATGAAACACGTAAACACACCGGGTGGGCAAAATGCAGAGGCTTTTAATGTTGTTTAAGGGGTTACCTACATGATATGTTTGTTCTGCTGCCTACAAAGTAACCATCGAACCAACTAAATATCTGATTAATTAAATAGAACGGACTCTTCAGAAGCCAATAGTCAAAAATTCCCCACGTTTAAGGGACCCACATATTCACTGCCGTGTTCACACAGCTCTGTTACTAGACACACGTCAGCTACTGTCCACAGACCAGGAGATGATCTCTGTAAGGAATGCAATAAAAGCGCATGCACAAGATTTCGTAGCGAATGAGGAGTTGCTGCTACCATTTCTGGAAGCATTTACATAGTGCATTTGCTCACTACACGCTACTCGAAATGCGTAATGTTTTCAGTCTGTGTCTAGCACTAGAAGGCAGTGTTTGTCGCTTCTACCAATAGCAGTACAGCAATCCCTCCTGCAGCTAGCAGTACCGCGCATCGAGCCAGACACGCCCACACTCCGCGGGGATCATCTCGTTGTATGCGGTCTCTAGATGCATCTCATAAAAACACAGATTAATCTATGAGGTTTGAGTATCTCTTGACGGTGACCACGAGAACTCCCGTCTCCTTATTCAGTTCTCCTAACATGAAGACGGAGGCAGCAGGTTCATTTGAACGTTGGTAATTTTCTATCGCACTATAGCGCTACATCCTAAGAAAGAGTAATCTTCAGAATTAAAAGTTTTGTTCACAATTTCACCACCTTCCATTCCACACGAAATAACCTCTTGAATCGCCAAGACTAAACTATGTGAACCAGATCACACAGACACCACAAAAATAAGCAAACCTTACGCAACACATAAAATTCTACGTATATTCATTTGCACGTGTGTTAAAAGAAATTTCAATGTCTAAATATAGCAACACTACCGTCATCTGTGACATGACGCCCTGCAGTTTCATTAGAAGTTTACCATCGTTTCTCAAAGATAAATAATCCACTTTCTACCTTAAAACGACAGCTGTTTAATCCTACAAAACGCCACAATCCTGCTAGCAACAATGTAATAATGAGCAGCACACTTAAAAAGTGACGTACGATTTAACGTACCTCTCATTCTCACCGCTAAGAGTCCACACACACACACACACACACACACACACACACAC
>BLKM01002586.1:3270703-3313862 GCA_013340265.1 Coptotermes formosanus
GTTGTGAAATTATTTATAGCGAGTGTTACTGAGTTGCCTTAGCCTGGAATAGAGTGTCTAAAGTGTCTGTTTTCGCATCCATTTGTCACATGGATATAAGCATAACTCAACGTGAAAATATTTGTTTTCCCCAGCTGCTGCAGCTATGCATACAAAACAGCTGTTATTATATGTGTGTAAATTGTGGATGGTACAGGGAAATTACATATATATATATATATATGTAATTTCCCTGTACCATCCACAATTTACACACATATAATAACAGCTGTTTTGTATGCATAGCTGCAGCAGCTGGGGAAAACAAATATTTTCACGTTGAGTTATGCTTATATCCATGTGACAAATGGATGCGAAAACAGACACTTTAGACACTCTATTCCAGGCTAAGGCAACTCAGTAACACTCGCTATAAATAATTTCACAACGCTAACTAAACTGATATAATGCATCACACTGATATTAGCGTGAAATGCTCGACTGTTTAACCAATTAGGGTTTGCTGGTAGTTTTGACTCGCCAGATACCAGTAAAACCTGCGTTGTACAACGACCAGTTATTTGTAAATTTTTTGCTTCCGAAAACTCATTGAAACGTCTTTTGCATAACTCATCTCTACCTAAATCTTTTGCGTAATACATCCGTAAACATTCATAATACATTTAGCTTTCGAGAGGGTAGGAAAATTGCTTCCTATATGACAGGTCCTCGGTTCAATCTTGTTCCAAGTTCATTAACTTAAGCTTCAGATACCCCCTCTTTTGTTCATGAAATGTCTTATAGTTTCAGATCTTACACTGTTCAGACTACCTTCAGACTACCTCCATTAACTCAGCCTCGATCCTGGAACCACTGCAGTTTGGGCTCCTCCGTCTGATTTACACATTTTGAACGAGCATTCTTCATCAAAACGTGGTTTAATGCCGCTTCCATTCAAACAGACCTAGACTCTCTTTAGCTGAGATTCTGTTAGTCCCACTGACACCCTACCCCCATTTATATTCCCCTTGTCATCTAAGTTATTCAAAGCCGAAAGCCTGTTTGAAAACTAAAGTTTCTAACATTTCATAACTTCCATTTAATTTAGTCCCTTGAGGTTGAACCTCTCCGTATCATAGTTTTGCTCTGCTCCTTTACTTTATGTAGCAACGTTTAGTTGTTAAATACAAAAAACCGTGTATTCCCAAACTATTGTACAACATATTCCAACCGGCAGAAGAAACGTGGGTCGAGGAAGGAAAAGATAACAGGACCAATAACCATAAAGACAGAAAAAGCCACACGTTTCGCACTGTGTTGCTGTTGCTGCTGCTGTTGTTGTTGTTGTTGTTATTGTTGTTGTTGTTGTTTCTGCTGCTTCTTCAGAAGCTGATACTACTGCTGCAACTGTTCATGATGATGATGATGATGATGATGATGATGATGATGGTTTCTTACGTTAAGTGTCTCTACTCTTCTGCTAAACAAACCTCCCGTTCTTGATTTGTTGGGTGACTAAACTATTCAAGAATCCCCGCACCATTTCATTATAACAAATCAAATTTGTGTAAGGCAAATATCTACAAATTAATAAATTTGTACCAAAAAATTGTCCTGCTTAAATATAAAATAAAATTAACGCCTTGACTTGTGTTAGCTCAAAAATCCGTGCCATACAGTGCGCAGAATACAGGAGCTGAACTGGATCACACTGCGCACATTTACAGCTGTCATTATTATCAGACAGCGCAGCACAGCAGCACGAGGCGCAGTTTGTAAGTACCAACAGCGAGCAACTTTTCACACATTACTGATTCAACATTGCATATTTTGTTACGCTCGCACACAAGTAGGTAAACATGATACGTCGGCCAATTATACGACACACGGGTAATGAATAAAATGTCTTCATGTCTGTGTGTCACATTACAACAAAGATTATATCTTGTTTGTGTAAACTTTCTTGTTTAATTCCACAGAATTTATATTTCTGTCATATTAAATACGAACAAGTAGTGTAAATTAGCTGCTTATACTTACAAACGATATCGCTGATCTTGTAGAGCCTTTTATATTAGCTTTTTATTGCGTTTATACCTATTAACACCCCACTAAAGAGCCATGAAATATTCATAAAACGATCCAGACATTTGAGATGCCGTATATGTTACTCCTCCAGCCCACTCGCGCGGGCAGAGTCCCAAGTGGTGTACACTTATTTGTCAAGTTCATGTTATTTACTAACCCACAGCAGAAAGCCATAATCTGCACTGATTTACGACAATTCTTTTGCACGCGGTGTCAGATCAAACAAATATCCGCAGCGACACTTTTCAAACAATTCCAAATTTCAGCTGATTTTTCCAAACGCCTTATCTACGTCATCAAGTTAATGTTACTAACGAAGAAACTGTTGTTCCGCTCCTGACAAAGGCGATAGATTTCCCTGTAGCCTCCTGTCTCAAGGAACAGAGCAGTGTTTCCCAACTAGGATTTCGCAGAAGATCGTTAGGGGTTCCGCGAGAAATAGTGGGGGGGAATAAAAATTTAGATATACTGCGAAAAGTCTCTCTAAGTATGGCCGGAATATGTGCCCGGCAACTGGCAATACTGAAGTAATCTCCGTCCGCTTCTAACTGCCTCTTTGCTTTGTTTTCGTTTTGATAGGCAGGACTTCCTCGGGATATGAAAAAAATATTTTAGGAACTGCGCCATGAGGAAGAGAAGGTTGGAAGATCCTGGGATACAGGCTAGATCCTCGCGGTTAAAGCAACCGGAGCATGAAACTGACCACGCATCTTCTTTCACTGCAGAAGTTAACTATGCATAGAGTTACGTCTCCAATCTTCCGTAAGCTACCAAGGCGTGGTGACGCAGAGGAACGACCTACGCTTTATACCATAAATAGTTTACCCCATCTCACGGCAATGGTATTCTTTTAGACGTGACAAAACACTCTTAAAATACAACAACATCATGCGCAAATGAATTATGCAGTGAAGAGGCTGACGACTTCTCACGATTTTAGCCAGTTCCTACAGCCAATTTCTGGAATAGTGCCTCCATTAAACTACAGTTAATTCATTCCAAATAACAGATCATCAGTCATCAATTGTCCTAACATCGGACGACGATGAGGCACAGAGAATTTCGATATATAACTCCAAATCACGTTCAAATCAGGCATGCGCAATATAATTGCATGCGCAACGGTAAGTGAAATTAGCTGGATTTAATTACATATCTAATAAAATAATTTTGTCTGACTTTCACAAATACGTCTTTTCGAAAAGCGGAATCTGAATCTTTCATAATTAAAATTAGTATCATCCATTGGGCTTTCCAGTTTCCAGCGGATTTAAAATTTTATTTTTATAATTCCCAAAGAGACGAATTTGAACACCTTTCTATCAGCCAGGTGGAACATAGATGGGAACTGTATTACTGAACGGAAAACAGCAAAGTTATCAAGACATTTACAACCGGTAATTAAGTGGAATTTTATTAAATATTACGAATTTGGTACAGAAGTCGGCTGTACATTGCTCAAGATATCATAGGACGACTTCAGTAAGAAAACGTAGCTGTCATGAGTAAAATTAAAGTACAGTTTACAGAGCCTAAATTCTACGGAAAATGTGAGTGTATTAACATAATATTTTACAGGCCTATGTGGGAACATGATCATACAGCTTTGAACAAGTTAGGAAATATATCCTTCTGGAACCAGCTCCAGCGCTTTCGCTCCAATATTGCATGTAGCAGAATCTCAGTTTGTGAATGCTTACAGTGTTTTAATAATCACAGTAAAATACGCAAAGGTTTTGCGGCTTCAGATTACGATGAATTTTTGGGATGCAGGCTACAAAAGGAAGAACAAATTAAGCTTATTTGAATTTTAAAGAGTCAGATAAAGTGCCGGATTTTAAACGAGTGTGAACCACACTGTGTTCAGCATTTCAGGTTTGCCAAAGTTGCACAATGAGCCTAGCGAATTATAGCCAGCAGACTTATCCGCTCTGAAAAGAGAGTCCACGTGATTCTAGCTCAAATAAATAGTTAAAAAGGATCAGTTCTAGTACCACCTCACTTAAGCAGCAAATACTCCAAGAACTGAGTTTAAAGAACACGCCAAGTATTTTGTGATTAATAACTGACGTCACACATAAATCTTGTCTATATTTTAGTTTTATATTCCACTATAAGCGCCATTAACTTCATGGTGTCGGCGGGAATACCCCACTTGACTACTGTTCTGTGCTTAGCAGCCGGTATATGCTAAATATGGAACAGAGAACATGTTATTTATGGAACATAAGTTCTGAGGATAACATTTCGCTGACGGTCACAAATCACGTGAGATTTCCCCTGTACGAACGGAATTCTTGTCCAGTACCGAGAGATTCTAAAGGTTTAGGCTGTGGTAAGAGTGTCCCGTTAACGGATTAGTTTATACACAATGGGGAGCTTGTATAAAAAATAGCTTATCCTACAATAAATATAAACAACTGTGCACAATGTGCCAGAACAAAAAGCAGTTTCATTTTGCCTACATGTTTCGGCAAGGTTGGGCCATCATCAGGCAGAATACCTAAAATGGAGAACAGAAATTTCTTACATTTTACCTTAAAACTATTTCATTCAGTCATGTGACCTCTTATAGACAATAATCTCACATTAATACATTGTAAAAGTGTATATTAAACGTCCAAGCATTCCCAGTTTCTAATGCGTTATTGGATGCTGGTAGTGGGATGATATACTGTATTAGCACACAGATCTTGCTGATTATGTAGTCGAACCGCTGTTTTTCTTCCCTGTAGAATTACACAGAAGTGTATAGCGAATGATACATCAGTGTAAAAATGATCTGTTGTTTGTTACCTACAGTTTCGTATGGGTACAGTGTGCAGAAAGAAAATATTTTGAAACAATATCTGATGACAACGCAGTTCAAAGAAGCTCTTAATTAATCGTTTCAATTCGAATATCCCCCGCCGGTAGATGCAAGAAAGCCATAAATTTCAGGTTCCACCTAAGTGATTGTCTCAGATTATACCCGTAAATTGTAGCAGAGGCTCCTGGACTTTCCTTCAATGAATGGTCCGATAATTTAGGCACAAAACAATTAACACTTTGAACTACGATGATTACTGTATGTAACATACTACCTGAACCGATATGACTCAACTCTTTTAGTCTCCCACAGCCTAGTTACCTGTTTTGCATGATGCATAAAACGAAAAGCGAAGGATCTCCTAAAGATCACTTACTGAATATCCTTTCTAACGAGACGCAATATGTTTACTGTGAGGTACGAACTAAATATTTAAAAATAACTCAAATGAATTTTATGCTTTTAACAACTGACTGATTCCCACGTCTTTTCCAGCAATTCCTGCCTGCAATTAAAACATTAAATTCCATAGGCGTATGCACGTAAGCAGTCACGACCTTCGTTCCATAATCTGTCTTGTTACAGGTCCATAGCCCCGTTCAAAGCCAGTACTCCACACAGTGCGATCTAGAGCTGCCGGTTTCAAGCCCCCGTACCTTCTCTTTTCGCTATCCAGTACCTGCTTACATCTTCTTCCTCTTCTTCTGTTCCCTTCCATCTTGTGTCCAATAACGTGTTTTGGAATATAGTTTGCTATGCAAGATGTGACCATCCACTTTGTCTTTTTAGTTTCATTTTATATACGTTGATAATTAGGTCTACTTTAACAGAAGAGAAAATATCTGAAAAATCGTGGTACAGATTTAATCAGCCCGTCGGTAAATCGGAGCGGGTATTGACAGAGAAGAAAATGGCTATTTTTACCAATACATTGCAAGAAAAATAAATAAACAGTTTAAGTGCGGGTTTTTTTAGGGACACAACACTTTGTAGATTGGTACACGGGTACGAGTGCTGCTTGTGGGTACAAATCTACATGGCCTCATATCGAAGAAGACTGAAATCTTCAACACCGTCGATATAAGAACCTCAGGTCTCGCGTCATATGCGTTTATGGGAGTCTATTCTATTTCACTCTGCTCGAACCGCCCTGAAGATGGACGCTGCAAGCTCCTCTGAAAGTTTGGACTTACAGACCAGGCGACAGGGCGCAGTATCCCAGAAGAGTGGAATCTTCTGCAGCACTCTTGGGGGAATCTCGAATTTCGTTTTGATTTTTCACTTTGCAATTATCAGAAACTGGGATAAAAAAAGACGAGGAAAATTCTGCCTTCTAACCCCTAACTCAGAGGTTTTAAGAAGGAAACGTAGAGAGGAACAAACAGGCTCATTGTTGCTCACTTCTTACAAAATTTAAGAAATTAATTTCGATTATAAAATGATTCAAAAAGCGCCTGAGAATATCTGCACTAGAAATGTAATAGAGTAACATAAACATAACAACAAAAACATTTGTTTTCAACTTAATGCTCGAAACTGTTAAATTTGTAACATGTTCTTCCCGTGGCCTTATTTTGTAATGATGTCTTGATAATGCCACCTATACTCGTAAGCTGATGCTAACTAAGCCTAAGTCGACACCGTTATCAAAGTGTCACTTTCTGGTCTCCAGAGCAACAACTAAATTATCAAGTCTCTGGTTCAGTGTAATCGAAAATGTACTGTTGGAACTGCAAATGACACAGCGACGTGAGCGGTGAACGTTATAATGAAAGGACAAACGACTATCTCCAGCTTCAGACACAATAACAAAAGGCAGGAAATGCAAACCAAGCCGTTCTCCCACAATTTCAGGTCCCGGATCTATGTTTTGCTGACTGCGCAGAGTTCACACGCATAACAACAGTCACACAACTCCAGTGACCCATGACCAGGGAAAAGATTGGTATTATTTACAGTTATATGCAAGGGTAGAGGGACACACTCGATAATGCACGACCCTGCCGATCGGATCATAGGTTATTTAAACTTCTGACGCTTACAAATCGTCTAAAAAATACTTAAAAATCCAGTTTCTACCTCACAGAACACACTGCGTCATCAGTTGCAGGCGCCCATTCTTCTCTGTCCAGTACCTGCAGTCGTCAGCTTTTAACCTTCATCTCCCTAGATCCTTTTCAACAACATCCAACCATCTCAATCGATTTCTTCCCATTCTTCTTCTTCCCTCCGTTTGACTCTCAAGCAACTACCCTTCCATGAGCCATTCTTACTAGCTGTCCAGTCCATTTCAAACTTCTCTTCTTAATGTCTGGTACTATGTCTGAGCCCTTATACAGCGCCTGCATTTCCTGCTTAGTTCTTATTATTCTCAACATTCCTTCTTCTACTACAGGTCCATACATCCTCCTTAATATTTTCCCCTCCCATTTTTTTCCGTCTTCACATATCCATCTCTGTCATAGGCCATGTTTAAATTCCATACACTATCAACCGGTTTCACAATCGTTTATGTAGTTTAATTTTAACTGCTTCACTTGCAGCTCTGGACCGAAAAACTTGTCCTAGACTATAAAAATATCTACGACCTGCAGCAATTCTTGATTTCATTTCTTCACTTACAACATTTCTTGACATTATCAAGGTACCAAATATCTAAGTTCTGAACTCCTTCAGATACTTGTCTGTCTGTTATCAGATCTTGTTCTAAATTTGTTATATTTCTGTTTGTTTTCTCGTATTATGATAACTTACACATCGCAATGGGTAGGAGACGCCTTGTTAAAACATATTGTTTAGTATAAAGCATTTTCGATTTGAGTAGTAGCTGGAAAGTATTTTGCAAGGACATAACCTCAATAATTCTGGTGCAGGCAATTATCACAAGCGCCTTTGTTTACAAGTTGCCTACGGTAGTATGTTCTGAGTTATAAATAATACGATGGGATGATACTTAAAGACTGGAATGTTGCCCATTATAACCCACACACCTAAGTAAATTGTGACCATGTCACTGGGATAATAGCAGGCCAAGGATTCAGGTATACTGTTCGATTTACGCTCGAATACATAACTGAAGCAGCAGACTGAACTTGGTGTGCCGCCTTCCTGTTGTAAAGACTAACTAGCAGATATTTGCCGTTCTACTTATCAGTTTCTTTACTCGTGGCTGAACCTAGTCCTCAGTCCGTTAGAGTGCAATGCCTCCGCAGAATTCTGTTACTGCAGCTCACAGAATTGGCTACGGTGTCACCCAGCATCCTGAGGACTTTGGGAAAGGGTGGAGATATAAAATGTGCAGCACACATTAACAAAGTACGTGCTGAGTTCCCTTTGTTTCATTATGACAACGGCTGATATATTTTGGGTAAGGTAAAATAAACGCTGTGATGTCTTGGATAAGTTAAAATAAGGGCTGAGTTACTTGAATACCTAAAAATAAATTCTGAGATTTTCGGATAGATTAGAACAGGTGCTAAGATATTTTGGATAAGGGAAAATAAATCCTGAGTAATCCTCAGCAAGTTAAAATCTCATTCACGAAATGGATTTTCCCTTTTTTTTCTAGCATTATTGTATTTCTTATCAAAAGCTGGGATAGCTCCATTGGGGATAGTGTCTAGGCTACAAGCTGGACGACTGAGGAAACGGGTTCGATTCCTGGCAGTGGCAGCAGCGTCTAGACCGCGTTTCCGTTCATCAGCCTTGTTTCCAATGGGTACAGGGAGAAATATCGCCTGCAGAAAAGCGGCTGGAGCTTGAAGCTAATCATTCAGATCCATCTAGTGTTTAGGTTAAGAACGCGGAAAGCTGTACTCCCTCTCTACCGTCTAGTTTAGTGGTATTGTGGTCAATTCAGTACGGGAGTAATTTACCTTTTCCTTTATTACATCAATGCAATTTTGGTACCCTATTCGTCTCCTCCTTTATACATATCTCCTGCCCCCCCCCCCCTTAAAATCACTTATGCATTCACGCTGTTCTGAAATTGCACTCTATCCCTTGAAGATCACCTGTAATCCTTTGCTCGTCCATTCTTCTTAATCTCAACACCGTTATAGGAAAGTTCATCTCTACGACGAATAAATATTGATTGTTGTCTGTCACTAGTTTTCTAAACGCGGCGAGCCTTAGAATGTAATCCTCAATTTCATAATTCATTTATTAACAAACAAGTCAGCAAATTCTCAAATAAGCCTACTGCATAAGGAATACTTGCAGAAAATGCCAATTTATCTTTACATTGCTCAACAAATTGGTTAGTGAACGTTTACTAAAAGAGGCAATAAATTAAAAGAAAGAAATCCCGTGATCCATTTTCAGACACACAGTGAAATAACGCGAATACACATAAATTTGTCATAAAAGAAGAACAATTAACACTTACCGTTGCGGATCAATGACTGGTAACATGCATTAACACTTCCACAGATGTCAACAGCAAACTGCGGACGCTGAAACCAAGAAATCATGGATTTGAGCATTCTTCATTGCATCAGTGTTTCTTAAACTTGATGCCTTTGTAATAGTTGCAGGTGTCATTAAGTCAGATGTTACAGCTTGTAGGTTCTTCCCCAGGTGGTTAGGTGTGGGTGTAGATAATTGGCACTGTCCGGCTGTCAGACACTCTGCATATGCGTGACCTGCCCGCGGGACTGATCAGCACGATTCTCTCTCCATATTTAAGCAACGTAAGACGCTGTGAACTTGCCAATTATCTCTAAAAATACAAGGTCAGCATTACCTTACATGTTGCTTAAATAACAACAACCACTCAACCCTGTAAATCACTGAATATACTATGTGTAAAACCAGTTTTAGTGTTAGAAAACGCTGTATTTTGCCTATGCATTACACTTATTTCTTATTATTCACACACACACATGCGATATTTATTTCCGTAACAGCAATGACCGTTCGGGTTTTGTTTTGAGACTACTGCGTTTACTGCGCGGTTAGGAATAATCTTTATACACACACGTAGGATTCAGATGCTTCAGAAGTCATACTACTATCACTGATACGATACTGATGGCAACACCTTTTTTAAAATGTTGAAAACGCGAACATTTGGCAAAGAAAGGAGAATTTATTCACCAAAAGCTTTTGACAGTTTGCAGTAAATTTTAAAAATGTTCCCACAGTTAAAACACATGGATAAATGAGGGTTTAGCACCATGCATTCTTAACTTCGGAACTAGATGGAGGTGTTGTTAGCTTCACGCTCCAGTCACTTTTCCCGTGGCACAGAAACCCCTGGCACCCACTACAGAGATCCCAGATTTACTCTGGTAGTGCTGGCAAAGGCAGCAGTCCTGGTAGTCGAAAATAGGTCGCCTGAACTTGAAGCCCCGTCATTATAACGACTGGGGCTTACAGGGGATGATATTACAACGGATTTCACTCTTCACACATGTGCGTATGCAAGCAGGTTTAAATATTGTATTTAAGTAGGCCTATACAATGTAAAACAGCTCCATAATTTTAAAATATATATGAGAATGGATGACAGTTGTAAAAGCATACGAGAAGGGCTGCAGTTCAGAAAGGTTGTAACAGCACTGGTGTAAAGTGGAGGGGAAATTTTACGATAAATTACAGCCGCGGACAGCACAGGACAGAAGTACAGATGCTAGGACAGGATGGAGGTAATGATATCTTGACAGAGTAAATGCCCTCAGCTGCATCATCTTTTTAAATAGCACCCAACAGCAGCAGGCAATATTTGTTTGTAGGTGCAGTTCAACATGACTGTTCTTCGCAGATTTTGTGGTAAAGTACAAGGACTTCCAAGCAGGAACCAGAGCACGCCTTCCTGTTGCACAGGTTTCTAGTTCTACATAGCTTTAGTAGTAGTAGTAGTAGTAGTAGTAGTAGTAGTAGTAGTAGCAGTAGTAGTAGTAGTAGTAGTAAAGATTCCATATAGCCAGGTTTTCGTTCAACGAGGAATATTTTCTGGGAAAACTCTCTTCCATAATTTTCGAATTTCCATTTGTTCTGAGTAGCGTTATATGCACCCTCAATCTGTCCGGCTTAACATGGATCAAGATGTTATGGAGAGACACTAACACCGAATTTATTTTAACATAAGGCGTTCCACTTCTTAATCAGAATATCTTATAAGTCTACCTCGTGAGGCAAATATTTCTGCAATTTCTTCTTTTCGTCACAACTGCCACCCCAATGGTTTTACTGTGTCTTTTGTCCTGAAGAGCATCTTCTGGGAGTCTGTAACGCTCATTCCGTTGGTTTAGTCGTTTTTCCCATGTAACCGGCTTTTCTTTGTTGCGCTGTGACAGCTAATGGAGTACAGGGACTAATTACCTCATGGACTACCGAAAAACCGGCATTCGATTGTTGGTAGGGGCAAAGGTTTTGCTCTTGTCCAGAGCGTTCAGACTGGCTATGGGACCAACCCAATCGCCTGTCCAGTGGATAGCGAGGGCTACTTCCGCAAGGTTAAGGTGGCCGGAAGATAAAGCTCACCACTTATATTCATCTAGTTCTTATGTTAATAATTCGTGGAACTACAGGCCTGAATCCACTAAATTATACGCCTTCACGATGTTGCCTTTAAGTAAGTACATCAACAACGGAATAAATGTTTATTTTCTTCGTGTGCTTTCACTTTTTACGCAAACTTCATAAAAAGTTGTAAAATGTTGCCTCTTACCTAAGTCATGCCTGCCCCATGTGTCTGCATCTAATTAACTCACGAACCGCTGAAAATTACTGCAAGGAATTTGATTCTGGGAAGTTTTACTAAAATCTGTCGATATATTCCAATTTTGATTAAAATATGGAAGTAATAAATAACTGAGCCTGACGAAATAGAGATATTCATGCGTTCTATTTGTGCGCAAATAACTAAGCGCTTACCGGAGCGGAAAATGTGTATAAAAATGCGAAAAATTTGTTATGACTTGCCTCAGTTCCTTGTCTTCTCGATTTATTTATCTTACTGTTACATCCCGAGATATTCAAAAGCATCAACATAAGAATAAAAATGTAGGTTGACATTATAAATATCTGTTGTGTGATCGTGCATATCCTGTGAATTCTGTCAATCAGTGTGCGCAATGTAGCTAAGTACATATTGAGCAAAAAAGGAAAACTGTAGAAAATACTTCGAAAATCTGCAACGGCGTCTGTAAAAGTGTGAGATTTTTATTGCTTTGCAACACACAAAGACATATATAATCATGTCAAACACACGGAACTATTTAGCAGAGTCTCTTTTGTTGAAACTGATGTTTAGGGCGAACATTGCACAAGCAACATAAAAAGAAACTTTTAAGCCACACATAACGCTTGCTGGAGGTCATAGACCGACATGAACATATCGGTCGTTACGACACCAAGACCATGCCTAACGTGAGCTCCAAGCGCGAGGTTAACTGAGCTTGCTGCCTGAAACAGTCACGTGAATACTTCAAATGGAAATAGCGCTGTGTATTACTGCATAAAAGTACTTAGTCCAGTGGCAATCTTATGTAAAAAAAAAAAAGGTAAAGCAGTCCCATTACAGGCCTGGACAGGCCCACAGGGTTCCAGGAGGTCGAGGCTCCCAGATTTCTAGACAATCGGCACATGAAGGTGGTAAGGTTGTCAGCCCTACGCACCGGCCGCTTTTACTCCCCAGGAAATATTCCTGGTACTCATTCCTGTTAGAGGCTGAGTCGACCCCAGGGCCACAGTGCGACCAACAGGATTATGCCAATGAAAAAATCCACTCACACCATCGGGGATCGAACCCGCGACCTGCCGGTTTGTAGTCTGATTATAAAAGTATTTAGCCTAATGGTAAAGTTTCGTAGGCCTATCACTGCACAAAAGTATTTACTCTATTAGCAATAATTTTACGCAGTTACAAGAGGCAACCTCTGTAACCGTGTAAAAGTATTCGGGCCGGTGGCAACGTAACGTAAACTTGTTACTGCATAAAGTATTCAGTCCAGAAGCAATACCATGTAAGTCTGTTACTGTATAAAGTACTTAGTGCGGTAGCAGTATTACTTAGGCCTAGTACTGTATAAAAGTATTTAGGCCGGTGACAATGCTCTGTCGGTCTATCACTGTACAAAAGCACTGTGTCCATGTAACACTGTTGCATATTTCTCCATAACGTGTTCAGTCCAGTAACAATACTACCTACTGTTATATAATAGTATGTAATTTTTGAAATTTTGAAACCTGACAGTTATCTAAGTGATTTTGCTATTACTCATTTCCTATCACACGACAAACACATCTCTTATTCACTACACGACAAAGCGTTTAGTGCTGTGTAGAGACGTAATAGCTAAACATTCCAGTGTTTTGAGCATCTGCCGTCTTGTATTTCAGTACATACATATCAACATTTCGAAGGAACTTGCTGCCTCCATCTTCACTTAATTAACTCCTCTACAAGGCGTCATATACCAAAAGGCTAAAATGCACCTTAGCACGTCTCTGAGAATCTCACATCTTTACATAATGGCGGTTTATCACAAAAACCATAAGAAAATTCTACACTGTGCAGGAAAAGTGTAGATATTACAAATGTCAAATGAGGTGACCCATGTAGTTACAGTTTTTTCAAGAGTTACAGATATGATGCAGTTGGGGTTTTATGGTGCTGAAACTAGGCCTGGAGTCCAACGAAGACCTTACAGTGGTTTGTACGTTTTTGATAGCGAAAAGTTTTTTTTTTTTATTTGTCGAAGGATAGAGAGTTATTTGGTTATACTTAAAAACATATACATCACCTGCTTTAACATTAAAAACTCTGATTTTTCTCCCCCCAAACGCAGTGTAAGTGTTCCATATGATTCTCAGACCAAACAATCATCATTTCTACATGCAACATTAACTGGCCTCCATAACGGTATCTGTGAGGCAGGAAATGAATGTAGTGTAGATTAGCTGATTGCTCAATAGGGCTGTGCCATGGCTTAAGAAGTCAGTCGTCGTTCTCTCTCACCCTGAAGGCTCGCGTTCTATCCCGGGCAAATCAATGTAAGATTTGTGGTGGAAACAAGTGGAACTCTAACATCATTTACTTCGACTGTCCCGCGTTACTGTCACTCCATCAATGCACCTTACGTATAACACTTGGTACCACTGCTGTTACTAGAAGGATCAGTCAGCAAAGCCTGGAAACCTGTGCAGGAAAGTAATTTCAAAGCCATTTTGCTTAGTCTTCAAACACCTGAAATTCATGTTACTGCCTGACGCTTTGTATACGTAACAACCTCCATCAGCATAAGATGTAAAGCACAAAACGAGATAAGGAAAAGATAAAAATTATGGGAATGGAGGAAGGATATAGAAAAATGCGGCAGTCGTCTATTTCAGCGTAATTTCCTTGTAATATTTAACACCTCTTATAGAAACTTTCTTGTTGCTGTAAGTTAAATGTCAAAAGAAATAAGGTTTTACCGACGCGAAGGATCTCAACGAAAATGTATTTCTACCCAGAAGATGGAGGTATTATATATCTCTGAGAAGCTGATAACGAACTGCCAGACTACACGATGTCATATTCAAAAACCCATAATATAAGAGTGCTATTATTTGCAACAAGGACTTCTTATGCGATTCGGCAACCTAAGAACAAAAAAATGCACTGGCTGTCGTGTGCTCCGGAGGATGAAAATGAAATGCATCTACGGTATAATTTATGCTTTTCATGGCATTGGAAGTTTTTCAAGTGCCCTTGATTAAAAATCGGTTAAATTCTGCCAATGTTACTTAGCAGGAGGAACACGCAGAATACGGCGTCTCTGTAAGGCTTTTGCCAGGTTTTGAAAGACGGCTTGAAAAGGTAGACATCAGCGCGGAACAGGTTCAGAATACTGTCTGCTGGTAATTATACGAAACGCAAGTGGTCTGCCCCAACCTCTGAACCCTACTTCTAGGAAGTCAGAACTGATGCCAGTCTCTTAAGAACGAATTTTATGAAGGCCATATAAACACACGAAACATTGCAAGGAGCAAAACACATGAAAGAACCTTCCAGCTTGTTTTTACCCACATGCTTTTTTGTTTCCATAGGATTACAAAAGGGATTTATATTACACTGGAATTTTGAAGGAATATGTGTCGGTGTGAGTCGTAACGCATCAAAGCACAGTGGTTACTAGTACCACCTAGTTCAACGTTAAAGAACTCTGCATTTGCACGCTTTCTGTATGTTATATGATTCTAAAAAGTGTGGTTATTTCCGTAAACAGCATAAACTATCAATGACGCTGGTGTTTTATTCCAAATACTGCCCAGGACGGAGGGGTTTTAAATTTTATATTTGAATGCTTGCAAAACCGTACGGTACAACCAGGCTGGCGTTGAAGGTAACAGAGTGGTCTCTATAAAAGCGACAGTGTTTTCGTTCGTCGTTCGCAGTCCTTCCCTCTTCTACCTACTTGTTCACAGTAGGAGTAGAGGGGATGTTATTTCACTTATCACACTCAGACACACACCACAGTCGGTAGGATTCCTCTGGACGAGGAATCAGCCCGTAGCAGAGACGTCTATCTGACGACGCAAACACTGTGCAAGAGACAAACATCCATGCCCCCGGTGGGATTCGAACCCATGATCCCAGCAAGCGTTCGGCTTCAGACCTACGCCTTAGACCGCGCAGACACTGGGATCGGCGACCGTGTTTACTCTGAGGCGAAAACAGGTGTTTTAGATATTAAACAAATGGAATGCAGGCTTTAAAAACGCTAACAGGCAAAACGAAAGTCTCGGGAAAGAGACAAATTAAGACCCACGTCATGGACATGTACAGGGAATAAAAGGTGTACCTCCACACATTCATAACCTCGGTACCGTATGGGTACGAGTGCACCGAGTACTTTGTACAAAGGGAAAATATTCCTTCTAAGCAGTCTCGGGCCGATGCCGGTAGCCGTGCGGTCTCGGGCGTAGGTCTGAAACCCCTTGATTGCAGGGATAGGGGGGTCGAATCATTCTGAGGGCATGAATGTTCGTCCCTGTGTTTTGTTTTGTGCGGGCAGCGGCCTCTGCGACGAGTTGATCACTCGTTCAGAGCGAGTCCTACATTGTGTGTGCGTGTGTGTGTGCGCGCGTGCGCGATCTAGAATGAGGCGGCCTAGGCCTGATTTGGGTTGTAGCGTCACGGAGAAAAAAGCAGCCAATCTGGATGTGGTGGCGATAAAGGAACACCCCACATGTTTTGTAGTTGTTAGCCAGGCATTCAGTTACACGGATCTGAGGTATCCAGACCTAGGCCACCAAACATTTACAGAAAACTGGTAACTATTTGTACCGCTTGGTTTAACGTTCAACAAAACAAAATTTATTCCGCAGAATTTATCGGTAATGGTCGTTTGCATTTCAGGACGAACAGTGATTACCGACCTGAACTTTGGCAATAGTCACATCTTTGTAAGACACATGCGGTACGTCCTCTCAAAGCCAACGCACTTACAAAACATCACTTAAACAAGCTTCGTATTATAAAATGTTAAAATTTCATGACGAACATTAGCTTTCTCAGCAATAGGTATTATGAACATGAATTCAGTAGGGTCTCTCTTGAGAAGCTGACTCTAGCTCGGCTACCCAAAGATTTCCTGCTTTTATATAACCCGAAATTTCACTGCCGTGGTCACAAGAACCCTCCCGTCGTCCACATCGTTAGCCGGTTAGGTCCAGTCCATAACCTCACAAAATATTTCTCCAAGGTCTATTTTAGAATTAAAGTAAAACACGGAAATTGCGTAAAGAAGAAGTTCGTGAATGGTACTCCTAGAGCAAATCAAGGAGGATGAGATGATTGGGCCATGTGGCACGTTGTGGTGGTGAGGGGGAGTACAAATGCACACAGGGTTTTGACGCGGAAACATTTATTCCCTGAAAGACCTGAGCTAAGATTAGAAGATGAAAATGCGTCAAACGGATTCTGGCTCAGGACAGAGGCAAGCGGCCGGCTGCGACGAATACGGAAATTAATATTTGATTTCCATAAAAAAAAAAACGAGGCAATTTCTTAACTAGCCCATGATCTACTACCATCTCAAGAATGACTCTGGTCCATCACGTTAGTTTGTTGGTAATTAAATCATAGACACATTTATAAAATTAATATTAAATTGCGTCTACGCATAAGCCTCCAAAATTGCATTTTACATTCCGCTTTTACGATTACAATTTTGAATAAATTTCTCATCGTCCGCCGGCATGGTACGCGCTCCGCCCACTAATTGATCATTTTAGTAATATTTAGCAAAATTAAAAATTACGGAGCCCCTTATTATGCAACATTTTTTGGCCTCTTGTTAACTTATACCATTTACACTAAAATAATCTACTCAGCCCCCTGTTCTCAAACACTCGGGACGACATTTATGAAAATACTGACGGTCCATAAATCTCTCCAGTCATTTCGTCTCCTCACTCATTCTGGATGCTGTAATCTTTCTTTATAGAAGGTGATAGTACTTTCTCATGTTATTGACTGCCCTGAGGCAAAAAATCATTGACCTCAAATACAGCAGTTCTTTCAGAGAGGCTACTTCGCTTGTGTCAAAAGGTAATTATGCGCGCCATCATTTCTCTCTTAATGTTAAACAGGACTTGGAGGCCTTCAGAACCAGTGACATAATCAATTAGCGCACAGAATATAAAATTTGTACCAATAAAGTCGTAACGCATTCCCTCTGGGTAACTAAGCTCCATGTTATACAAAAGTATGGGGAATGGAGTTTTTACCTCCACGCATTCTTAAACTAGTAGCTTAGTCAGAATAAGGACTGGGACAGACAAACGAGAAATTTTAGTTCGATTCCCTGCAGGGGAAAAAGTATGCTCTCTATTCCAAAACGTCACTGGGGCCCACTCCACTTTCTATTCAGTGGGTATTGGTGGATCTTTCCATGCGAATAAAGCTTACTTCGAGTGAGTCTGACAACTCACCTCCTTCTAGTGCCGAGGACAAGACTGCGTGGTGGTGTACCTCCCATCTCCCACACGGCTTCATCAAGTGCAGAAGGACAACTTTTTTATCGGGCTATATGGCGGGATTTGTTAGCCTCACACTCCGGTCGCTTTAACCCTAAAGAAAAAGCTGGACGGGAGATTAGGTGAGGCTTGGAGCCGGCCAGGATACTTTGACAAGAGATAATTCCCTGTCCCTGCGGTCGATAACATAGCATCATACGCACCACTCTGACTGAAACTGTTCCCGCTCACAGCTTAGCGTTGTCTATGTTCATGTGAGGCTACGCGCTCCGTCTTTATCCGATTTGTGAGTCACGAACAACGATTTAGTAAAAATGCTCTCGTCCAGTGTCAGCAATATTTATCAGAAAGTTTCAATATTTGTCTCGAACTAGCAGAGGGTTAGTGCAGCAGAGTTCACATCACACACACACACACACACACACACACACACACACACACACACACACACACACACACAAGATTGCCGTCTTCCGGGGTAAAATACTTTTAATTCGGTAAATGAATATTAACCCTTTAAAGACGAAGCGTATCTGTTTTATATAAGGACTCAGTGCGTACCGCGCTGTAAACACTCTCCATTTCGGTTATAAAAACCAGTCTCTTAATGTTTTATAAGGCAAAAGTTGCTGTTTTTTCTGAGATCCGTACAAAACACATAAACGCAATGTGGGCACCACGTAGAATTTTTTAATGTTAAACCTGGTGATACGTAAAGTTACCGCTAGGCTTTAAAAGGTTAATGTTTCTTATGAGACCAACTGCCCACCCCTCATCTTCAGGGTAGGCCAGAAACTTCTGTACAGATGGAGGTAGCAGGCTCATCCAATACGTTGTTATCCATCTAACAAATTCAACATCACACCACAGAAGACTTTAACCTTGATATTCACAGTAGTAAGGCCCTTAAATCCCACAAGTTCTCGGCTGTAAGAGGTGCGAAGTGCGCATTAGTATCTCAGAGCCACGACAGAATAACCTGACGGTAGCCGCAGCGTAACGAGCCCCTCACACCTACGTGCATCTCGCTGTAATACGTTCCCAAGTTTTTAGAGTGGCTTCCGTATGCTATTAACGGCGAGCGCTGACCTCTGTGGATAATACATGCGCTGCTACTGCCATTACGACAAGTGCAGTGCATCTTTCACAAAGAACTAAAGAATATTAACTGAAATTATCCGTTAGGGTAGGTCATTATGTTGCGCCTTTATGCCTGCGCTTGCTACATAATACAGTATAGTAAGGTTACCCAACGCACGGAGCGCTGCACAGTGTACAAAGTTCAGATAACACAAAAAAATCTCTAAATTAACGCTAACGTCCCGATTCTAAATTTTGACTCAAAATCTAAGAACTTCGCAATTTTGAGAAAAAATTAAACTCACACGCAGGTAACAAATTATTTTTTATTTTTGGTGTCTATTTTATTTTTCGTATAAATTTTATCAACCATAACTCTATAATCCCACGGTTCATTAGCAAATAAAATACATTCCATTTATAAGTAAGTGAATTTATTCCAAATGTATTAATTGTGTGCTATGTAAAGTCACATGTCTTCACATACGAAAAAATAAAAGATAACACAAAAATCGCGTTACAAATATTTAACTGTCTTTTATTGATCAGCCTTCCTGATTCAAACAAACCAGGTTATGGCGTTCATATTACAGGAAAAGAATGTGCAAATCTCCAGTGCTCTCTTACCGGTTACAAATGACATCTCCTTTTACAAGTGTTGCGAGTCAGCGAATTTACCTGCCACTTTCAGTGCCTGACAAACGGCTATTTATAAAGGTGAACGAGGTACAACTAGCTACTGGCACCGAAAACTTTTGGAAGCGGTGTTACTTTGATTAATAAGTTGTAAAAAGTAACAAAAAACTGAATAAGGTACATAAAGGGGAGCTTCATAATTTTTATTCTTCACAAACTATTGTTACAGTAAAGAACAAATGAGACTGTGCAGGGCAAAGCATCTTGTGCGCATGGCACATCAGAAATACAGATTAGGGTGTCCACGACAGCTCGTGGAATAAGTAAACAAAAATTTTAAAATTCTGCTAAAAATTCCAAATATCCCCCGAAATATCGCGGGAATTTTTGCTCTGCAACTGGCAACACTGGAGTAATCTCCGTGCGCTACCAACTCCATTTTTTGTTTAGGCCATTTACTATTTAAAGTTACATAATACCAAAAGAAGAGGGAACTTTTAATTTCTTTAAGAACCTAAGCAAGCTGTAAGCTTTTTCACAGGTAGGGATTAATTGAATATGAAACATTACTGTAAGGGTTTATGGAACAAGGTTCGGGAAACACTGGTCCCTGGTCCCTAGCACACATACAGACTTGCGTGTCCCGTATCAAGAATGTAGTCACTAAAATAGCCAAACAAGACCTCAAATGCAAAACTGAGGATGACGAACCGAGTAATGTCTGGTCTCATCCATTTTCCTCTGTACTTTACTCTTAACTAAGTGATCCCTTCCCAGTACAGGGCATGTCTCCATGTCCTCAGCCTTACAATGTACAGAGTATAGGCCTGTGTATACTGTGCCTTATACACCCTGATAAATTCTGTACATGACAAGGCTAACAAGGGAAGCCGAAATCGCGCTCTGCGCACAAAATGTTTGTCGGAAAATCCGAAGGAGGGATATCACTTACAAGACAAAGGCGTAGATGGAGGATAATAGTACACTATACAGACGAAAATACAGACGGCAAATCACGATTGTATTTGAGACGATGCCCTTTATTATCCAAAACGCGCTACGTGTTCCGGCTTTTTCAAAAAGCCACCATCAGGACACAAGCATCAAAAGTATAAAATAGATAAGCTGTTTGTGTACAAGAAGCTTGTCTGCCTATTCAATCATCACAACAGGACGTTTCACACCAACAGTAAATCATATCTTAAGGGAATAGCGTGGCAGGATATTGACTGGACTTACATGCCTCAGGACAGAAATCAGTAGCCAGTTGTGAACACGGCAATGAAACCCCAGGTTCCATAAAACGTCTGAAATTCCTCGATCAACTGGGCTACAATTAGCCTGTCAAGAAGGACTCTGCTCAACCAAGTCAGTTATTCAATGAGAATGTCTCACGTTCTGCGTCTCGAAACATTTCGGAAGGAAAAGTAAGAAGTCTAACATTTGGTTGTAGGACAATCAAATACGTAAATATTTGTAACTTCAAGATTTCCATTTCGTTTCTCTCAGTTCCACAGGACGGTCAGCATGGGCAGTATAAATACAAATGTCTTTCTTACAGATGTGAATCAAGGACTGGCACGCATCCCACCGAAATCCTTGGCCTTGTGGTGGTGTTAGAACTTCAGTCGTTCTTAACCTTCTGCAGTGGATGAAGGTGAGCCGTTCTGTCGTGTCAAGGTCGCTTTTAAACGCGGGAGTTCTCTGCGCTGTGGATGGTGCACTTTGTAGGTACCAGAGCCGGTTTGGAACCGACGGCGAAGAGCCAATTCTGACGTCCCTACCCAGAATCAAATATCGAGGCCCCAGTAGTCTGGCTCATCATTATACTAACTGAGCTAAAGTTTCTTTCATTGAACCTGTAGAATATAAATTTAGCAAGTTTTAATCCTCAGCTAGATTATACTGCTTCGATCACTTTTAACGCCAGTATTGCGTTCATTATCGAACAGGATAGCGTAGTCTGTATAGATACTCCCTACAGGCCGGACGGGCCAGCGTTGCAAAATCCGTGACGGCCAGGTTTTCTGTGCCCGTCAAGGCACGCCCTGGGGCCCACCCAGCCTCCTGTACAAGGGATACCGTGTCTCTTTCTCCAGGGTAAAGCGGCCGGAGAGTGAGGTTCACCAACCACCTACATCTAGGGTCGAGGTTAAAAAAAGAGTAGCTACAACTCTACTCCCTCTCTGGGCCTTCATGGCCTGTTCTAGAGTGATTTCTTTCATTAAAAATAGTTTGCTTTTAAATATCATAAATTGCTTTTTGGATGTAAGACTCCTTGAAATTTTGTTGCACCAACACCATGACACTACTTATTTTTCCACATTATTTTCTAGACCAAACATCTGCTTCTCACACACTTTTTTACCAGCATGAATGTTGTGTTAAAGTAGTCTTTCACAGGTGGCATCAACGTCTCTTAAGAGGCTCATTCGTCAAAACGAGCACGGCAAACAGTAAACTGCGGATCTCTTAATATTCATGTGCTAATTAGAGTTCGTGCACATAAATTTCGCACTATGGACTGTCGAAAGAATGAAATAAGTGGACAGTGAAGTGATGAGAAAGCAATCCAGCTAAACATACATGTGCTTAGAGTAAAAAGAACATCACTCCGGTTGTCAACAAAATATGTTTGCAGGTCATTTGTGCAAGCAACACAGAGCGAGTACACGCAAATAATGTCGGGATCCCAGTGGCCGCGCGGTCTAAGGGGTAGGTCTGCAGCCGTTCTCTTGCTGGGATTGCGGGTTCGAATACCGCTGGGGGCATGGACATCTGTCTATTTTGGTTGTTGTATGTTGTCAGGTAGAGGTCTCTGGGTCCGGCTGATCACTGGTCCAGAGGATTCCTACCGAATGAGGTATATCTGAGTGTGATCGCGAAGACGTGATAATGAGGAGGCCCTGGCCCAATAGGGGCTTTGCGCCATGTAAAAAAAAAAGATACGTAAATGTTCTTCACACATGTAAATATTCTTTCTAGCAAAAGTATAAATAATTAAATTTTTGAAGCATAAAGAAGCCTCAAAGTTTTGCTTGACATGTATTGGTTTTCAACGTGAGCCACACTCGCTATTCAGTACACTTTGATAGAAGATTTGATACGAAACACCGCATTCCGGATCTATCTCCTTTAACTTTCTTTCTTTCTTTCTTTCTTTCCTTCCTTCTTTCTTGAATTAACTAAAGCTTGCTTTACAAGCGCCATCTAAATTTCAAGAAACTAAATTTAATAACCATGGAATAATAAAACCACAGGAAAAAACATGTTTGCTTTTTATGTGGTAGTTTCATAAAAAGAATTGTCTAATTAAGGTGCTTAATTAAGGACTACACTAAAAAGATGCATTGGATTGGAGGTATAGCTCCATGAATTATTAGCGTCAGCACTAGACAGATATAAGTGTTCAGCTTCTCGGACCGGCCATTTTGCCCCCGACGAAAGAGCCCTCCGTACCCATTAAATAAGCGGCTGGAAGGGACCCTGACCCGGTCTGGACGCTCTTCAGAATAGTCAAGGCTCTGCTCCTGCCTACATTTGGCTTCAGATCCCTTGACCTTTCGTCCTGTAGGCGACTGAGCGGTCCCGGCGACTGATAAGTGACCTAATCAAGCATAATGTTCTTGACATAGTAATGTACCTCCTGCCAAATTTTTTGTACTGTTTTAGGGTACAACCTTATGGCGGGCAAAATTACAGACCACTATGGCTATTTCAACTGTCTCGTCTCTATACTTTCCTTCGTTTAAGATAAATAGTAACGTACCTATAAGTGGATTAGGCACATGGCTTTCTTCTGAGCCTAAGATAGTCCGTTTGGCGTCTCCACAGGTACTTGTATACTTTGTACTGCATTGGGAAAGGAACGAAAGAAGTAAAAAAAGAAAGAAAATTTGAAGATTACAGGTGTAGAAGCTGATGGGATGCAGGAGAGGGACAATAATATTCTTAAAAGAATTATCTCTCGGTAGATTCGTTTATTAAAACGTGAAAATCGAGGACGGCATGCGTCAGAAAACGAATACCCATCAAAAGCAGGTTTTTTTCATGAAGATGTATGCAGAAGCCTAATTACTTTAGCCTCTTTCTGACCTTTGATTTTTTCTGACTTTATGAAAGAAATAAAAGCAAATGATGAATATAACAGAACACAGTCCTACACAAATGTAGTGCCGCAACAAAAGGACGCAAATTAGGCATATATTATCCTCCTTCCCCCTCCTTCCCTCCTTCCTCGATATTTTAACAAGAGGAAGAAATTTCTTCACAACACATCAGAAACTTCCGTTAAGAAGAGTTTTGAGTTTGGCGTGGGACTTTCTTGCACGCTGTAATTTCTTTCTATCTTGAATCAACAGTTACATCTTTTGTTACCATGTTTTCTCATTCTGATATGTAGTTAATTTCACATAACTGTTTCTAAATTTACGCACAGTTCCTGCTTCGTCTTTTTCAAATTAAAACCTACTTTGTACTGTCAACTGTAACTTAAGGGTCTTTTTATAGAAGTAAGATTACAGTCTCTGGGATAAAAATAACTACGTAACTCGTTTTCATTTATATCTCCCACGACACATGCCACATTGTGCCCCCTTATTACCACATTCTTTCGTGTATTCTTGACGCAGACATAGTTTGCTGGAAGAAAAATTTCATTAGGTCAAAGAATGTATCGCTATGGTTTATGCATTAAACAACTACACAACCGCTGTTCGTGTCATTATTTGTCATGCTTGTCTGGGCGATGATGGGCCTTCAAAGGCGCGTGGAGGTTGGTGTAAATGAAGTCCACTGTCCTCAGTTTTTCTATTTACGTTAATTTGACAGTAATTTGAGCCCTTAAAGCACGGTAGTTAACATTAACAAAATCTTATTTCTGTCCACACAGGCCCCAGCGAGTTATTCCACAAGATGATCAGACTGAAGAAGTGGATGTTTTGTACAACGAGAGTTAAACACGCATTTCTAAACCTGGCACAGTCATCACCTCATAGTACACTTGTATCCCTTCAGTATTTATAGAAATTTTTAAGAAATACACTCTACAAAATTTCCGGCTACTTGAGAAGTGAATGAACGAATCCATTTGGTGCTGTGATGTTACGTATTGCCCCCAGTCTTTACAGCACTTAAATTAAGCGACAGATGAGGGTGTCAAACATTGGTATTGGTACAGATTAAAGTTTTCTGGTGTTTTACGCCATGCCGATTGGGTAGCCGGCATGGCGTTAACACACCAGTGGGCTTAAATTTTCTTCAAACTTAAATAGAACCTATGTAATCCGCTACATTAACTACAATTCAAGAAAACACACACTGATTCCTCTGCCGTTCTCCTTCCTTGCATGATGTTAAACTACTGCACCACTAATTACCAGTCCTCCTTCATGCGCGAGAGCTTGTGATTTCAGATTTCGGTTCGAAACCCGGGTATCCCAGCGGAAATGTTTCAAGCTTTTCCTCAGCCCTCCTGAAAATTCCGGGATATTCCCTCAAATTAGGCCAAAAACACTTCATTCCACATAGTCTCCAATTAATGACTGAGAAATTATCCTATAATTCGATTCGATATCATGCGGGATGCTGACATCACCATTAAATAAATCACAAACAAATATGATTCACGTTGGCAACTCTAGTCACGGCCTCTCGAATATCCTGACACCCGCTGACTTCCTTTCCAAGTAACCACAATTTATATCTCAATTTCACATTTAGTAACAAGTTTAGTGTATTTCTTTACATATATAAGTATGTATTACTTATCCATACGTACAGAAATCGAAACTAAGAAACCTACGCCCACATACTTAATAAGACACAGAAGCTAAGATCTAAAATTTTGCACACTCTACATCAGCAGCTGGCCTGTTAGGACTAAGGGACAATTATTATCTCCAAAGGAACTGGGTTGGAACTTTGCTTAAATCTATGGAGCGGGAACTGTGTAAGTTACCAGTAGCTCTAAATGGGTCTCAGATACTTTTCTGAAAAATTTAACCTTTATAGGTTAATTTCAACCCTAAATTCTTAACTGCGTGTAGATACTACCACAGTGTGCCCCAACAGATGCTTTAATAAAATATCTCCTCCAAAACCAGTTGTTTCTGCAAGACGTTTACCTTTTTGGTAAGCTTCAAGGGACAAATGTTTAGAGGTTTCACAACCAGCAGTAAATATATAGTCATAGCAGAAACTAATAAATTCTTCGTCTATTCAAATGCGCAGTTGTATTCAAGCGAAATTAATAACCTTAAAAAAAGACAAAGAGCTACAAGCATGTCTCTTGGCAATGCAGGTAAACTGCGTGTTTCTGTCTTTATTATGCCTTCTCATGTCCGCACTTGACGTATTCTGCCGTCGCTCTTGGCTAGAAACAGAAAAGACCAAACATGGAGGAAGCTTGTTTCAATTCGGCTGGGCTATACCGGGTCCTAATGCGGTTCACTACACTACAAATGCACAAACTATCAGGTTAATGCCTTTTGTACCCATAGTTAGGTTTGCGCAAGTTGTAACTCTATGAAGCACAGGCCTTGGTAAAGCATCTGTAACCGAGGAAAATTAGCATTCACTAAGGCAGATAACGTTGGCAAATATGAACATGCGAAGTGACACCATCGGCATACAGTTGAGGGACGGCATGAGTAAACCTCTTATGCATTATTATCAAGTACCGGTACGCGACCTTCCGCTCTTCTGGGACATTATGCGGCACATGTACACATCCCAGAACAGCGAAGGTCTCAATCAAACGGCGGTGGAAGCCTGAAATCTCGTGAAGTACCAGTACGCTTCGCCTCAAATATTTCAGCCATAAAAGGTACAAAAAGAGACAAAGTGTGCCTACACACGCCAGGAAGGCACACACGGGGAATGGAGCCTAGTGGAGACAAGGCTCCACTCATTCTTAACCTCGGCGCTGGGTGGAGGCGAGTTGCTACGAAGACGATCCTGCACAAAGCAGTGAACTTCCCGAGGTCTAACAGCATGTACAGTTACCATAAATTACATGTCTTGTTTAGCTTAATTCAAATAACAGCTTCAAGAATATTAACATTATGGCTGTGTTCAACAAATCGTTCATTATGTAAATAAATTATTATTCCCATCCCAGTAAATTGTAACTTAAAAGGCATAATATATAGACAACTACTCGATTCCCGGCCGGGCATGAGAATTCATTTCCTCTCCATAACGTCCAGACGAGGTCTGGGGCTGACCCAGTCTCCTATTTCATGGACACTGACAGCTCTTTTTTGGGGGGTAATGCAGCTGAGGTGAGAAGCTGACAAATCGCCTCCGTCTAGTGCCAAGGTTAACAATGCGTGCAGCTATAGTTCCACTCTCCTGTATAACTTCTTGACGTGCAAAGGTAAAATTATAGCGCTTACTTCCATCTCGGTAAAAAAAATGTGAAAATAAAAGAGACGTCTTAGAAACAATTAACTGAAGCTGATAAGTAACTTGTCCAGTGCCGTCTCCCAGGAATCTACGCCATGTATTTTGGTAGAGAGGTACGGACGTTTCTAAGAAACCCCCTGTATTCATCTTCACGTTTGAGGCGTAATGGACCTAAGCAACTTCTTCTCACTTGACATCGTGCTGTTACACCAGACAGGTATAGCGTTCCCGGAATCGAATCCCGTTTGCCGCTGTGTATTCTGTGTCGTGCCATGATGTTAAAAGCTATGTGCTGGACTTATCCCCCATCCAAGGTGTTATCCTTCTAATTTCAAAAAGTAACAATGATATCAATTCACTCTACGGCGGAAAAAGCCGCTGTGATTAATGCGTAAGAAATACAAACAAAGCTGTCCACACATACTATCCGACAGCATGCCGTTCAGTTGGTAGATATCTGATGCGCTCGCAGTTAAAAATTGTAAAAATGCGTCCATTTGCTTAGGCATGTCTCACTCTTTCTATGGCTCCCAGTTTCGTGCCATTCAGCGCCGTGCGCACCTTACGCCGCGCAGTCAACAGATGCGCAGTCACTGTGCTCTGTTACGTAAATTACAACTCCATAAGTGTTGTCCATACTAACAGAATGCCGGGCAACCAGGAATTTACTATTCTCTCCGTAAGGATGTTATCTGTCCCATCAAGGTTGGTCGTATTTACGGACATGAGCAGAAGTTAACAACAATAGATGGAAATTGAATGAATGATGAGTCCTTTGCCGAAAAATTCATAGCGCACTTCTGAATAGCAACATCGCTTATTGCATACCGGTATTGCACCAACTTCTCAGTACAAACGTCTTCTCAGAAATTCTCAACTCCTTAGCGTGCACGTTTTGTGCAATCGTGACAAAAGTTTTCTCTCAGGGGCTGTTAGATAACAAACAAGACTTAATCATAGTGAAATAAGTACAGTGAATTATGATGCTGATAACAGCAATAATTTGTCACCGAAATTTAAAGGAGCTGCAAATTAGTCCACAAAAGTTCATAAATGTAACTACGGTACTATCTTCACAAACCTATATAACTAAGTAACTAACTAACTAACTCCATGGAGCAGAGGCCTTCTTGAGAAGCTAAAAGTTTCTCAGCTAGTCAAGAAATGGTTTATGCTGCTTCCGTTCAAGCAGACCTAGACTCTCTTGAGCTGAGATTTTGATATTCTCTTTCATGTTTTCCCAAGCCCTATTTATGTCCTCACTAACATTTAAGTTTTCCAGAGCTGCAAACTTGTTTCAGATCTTAAGCTGATACTGTTTCCTAACATCTAGTTCACTTAGCTTCTTGAGATTAAATCTCTCCGCATCAAACTTCTGTGCTGCTTGTTTACTTACTGCCAGTCTTTCCCTAACTTTTGCAACCACCAGATAGTGATCAGTATCACAGTCAGCTCCCCTGAAAGATCGCACATCGAGTATACCCGAATGCCATCTCCTATCTATCACAAACTTATACACTGCACACAAAACAGACTACACACAGCAATGCGAGTTTTATTCAGAAAGACATGGCTTGAGAATGGGTCCATGTAAAGTAAAAAAAGCAACCCCTGTGCAGGCCTAGACAGGGCCTGAGACCTCTAGGAGGTTGAGGTTACCAGAATTTCTAGAATATCGGCGAATGAAGGCTGTCAGCCCTACGCATCGGCAGCCTTTACGCCCCAAGAGATAATCCTGGTACTCATTGCTGTTAGAGTCTCAGTCGACCCCACGGACAAAGTACGGCAGGAAGGATTATATAGATGAAAAATCCCAATGACACCATCGGGAATCGAACCCGCAACCTTCCGCTTGTAGTGCAGCGCCTCAACCAACTACACCACCGCGTGCCCCATGGATCCTTATACATACACATAATTTGCGTTCAGGCACACAAGCTTGCGACTTATATCTTTAGCACTGCAGTTCACCGAAGCACGGATAACGCAGTTGGTGTGGTGATTAGGCAACGGGGTGGACGTCCGAGGAACTGTGATTCGCGTCCTGGCAGGGACAACCGATTCACTCGTCGTATCTATTCTGCACAGCGTCCAGACCGTCTCTGGAGCCAACCTAGCCTCCTATTCAAGGGGTACTGAGAGTTATGTGCCTGGCCTTAAGCGGCTGGGACGTGACACTGCCAACTCTCTTCGATCTACATCGACCCTAACATTGCATGGAGCTACACCTCCGCTACTCATACACCTTTATGGAGTGCACATGAACAAGTATACTTTTGCTGCAATTCAGTTCAGTATTTGCGACACAAATACCAGGTCTTGAAGCTAGCCTAGTCCATTCAACATGAAAGCAGGAACGTACAAACCTAATAGCAGAAAACCAGACGTTCGTTTGTTTGCGTCGGTAAGTTTAACATAACACGCCTTCACCTGTTTTATGCATGACATAAAACATAAACTTTAGTGCCCTGTTACAACATATGTTGTCTTACGATGTATCGTTACGTCAAAGTTACAAGACTCTCCTACGTAAGAAGATGATCGCATAATCCGTAATCAGAGACCCTCCTGTTCTAAAGGTCGTACTAGTCTGCCTCGACCTTGCAAAGAATAATATATTTAAAAACTTGACAAGGTTAACTTGAATCGATAGACACTTAAAATATACACATACATCTCACATACAGGTGAAAGTGTAGACTCGGTCTGTACGAAATATATAATTAAGTGCGATGAAGACATTCTAATAAGTAAAACATAAACATGACTGGTCCGTCAGAACATAAGTTGATAGAATATAGCCCCTTAAAAGAATGGTTATTATACGCATCAGTTACTGTTATATTCAAGAAGGCAACAAGTGGTTAACACAGTGAATGTATGTCTCTCGTATGGTTCTCACAACAGACAGCACTTCTTTTATGAAACAGCATTAACAAGTTTGTCGTTGTACAACAGAATTTAAGGATTTCCCGCGAGGTAGAAACTGAATATTTAAATGTATGATACACTTGCCATGGCAAAAGCACCATTCAATAAGAAGACGACTATGTTTACGAGCAAATTGGACTTAAATTTAAGGAACAAACTAGTACAGCGTTACACTTGGAGCACAGCTTTTTGTGGTGCTGAAACGTTGACACTTCGGAAAGTCGACCAGAAATACTTCGAAAGTTTTGAAATGTGGTGCTGGGGAAGGACGGTGAAAGATGAGTTGGCCGATCGTGTGAGGAATGAAGAAGTATTACACACAGTCAAGGAGGAGAGGTGTATCCTACAAACAATAAAAAGAAGGAAGGCTAAATGGATTGGTCACATCTTGCGTAGGAACTGCTTTCTAAAACATGTGATTGAAGGAAAGTTAGAGGAACAGATAGAAATGACGGGCAGACGAGGAACAAGGCGCAAGCAGCTACTAGACGACCTTAAGGGAAAGAGAAGAGACTTGACACTGAAAGAGGAAGCACTAGATCGCGCCCAGTGGAGAACTCGCTTTTGAAGATTCTACGGACCTGTTGAAGACAGAGAACAGAATGAATGACATACAGTTTACCCTTCAAAGTTATAGCGTACTACAGTGTATCCTAAAATATTCAAGATTCAATAAATTGCCTGGCTTGTATGTAAGTGGAAGATTAATAACTTTGTTTACAAACCTCGACACTGGTCCACAACCCGATATAAATACAGCCCCATACCCTACATTGTCAACAACTGTCTAAACATTACCCTCTGTCTTATTCCCTCCCCCAGAAGATCATTCAGCCTCAGGATTTTCAGACTAACGTTTATGAATTTGTCATCTGCACGAAATTCGAAATTCTCACGGCGCCGACAGAGGCAACTTGTCGTCTGAGGTGTGACAGCGTACAGTCTGGTAAACAAAAGTTCACCCTACAACAGGCCATGAAGGCACAAACGAGTAGCAGATATACAGCTCTATTGTGTCTTTAACCTCGGTGCTAAATGCAAGTGTTTGGTCAACGCGACGCCCCGGCCGCTTTGACCCCGGGACAGGGACCCGACAGCCATTGAACAGGGGGTTGGGTGGGCCTCATGGACAGTCTGGATGGGCGCAGAAGTCTCGCACCCACTGCAATTCGATCCCCAGACTTTCCAGCCCGAATCGAATCGCAATACTGGTTACGCTGTTCCGACAGTTTGGTTAAGAGACACTAATATTTCTAAGGAACCTTTCATAATGGTATCTATCTACCAAACTGCACGGCGTCACATCCTAGAGGATAGTCATTCTCAGTTCACATAGCTGTCATGCCTCCTACCTCCCCCTGGCATCTCATTCTCCTTGACCTCATCTCTCTGACAACAGTGGCCGCTCACGATAAAAATAACACTTTACCAAAGTTAGAGGGCCTCGGACTTGGACAAATTCTTGCCGCCTTTTTACGGCGCAACAACTTCTACTAGGCCAGGGCATCCTCATTATCGAGTTTTCACAATCACCCTCAGTTAGACACAACACACTCGGTACGAATCCTCTGGACGAGTGATAAGCCCAAAGCAGAGACCCATACCTGACAACACACAACACTTACAAGAGACAGACATCCATGCCCCCGGCTGGATTCGAACCCACAACCCCAGCATGCGAGCGGCAGCAGACCCACGCCTTAGACTGCATGGCCACTGGGATCGGCATTCTTTGTCCTTACCGAATATAATTAAGGTGTCGAATTAAAGTTCAGCGATCGAGGCATGTAGCACTCAGCCGTAAGATGCGAAAAGCATAGGGAACTTCTGTCCGAACTGTTGAAAAGAAGTAACTTCATTGGAGACACAGATGTACAGGGACGGGTAATATTAAAAATAGAGCTTAAAGCTGATATCTGTGGCATTACGCATTTGATTCATCTGGCAGAGAACAGAACCAATGACTGTTTCTTATGAATATCGTAATAAATCTAGAGTTTCCACGAAAAGAGGATCAGTTCCTAACTTGCTGAACATTCTTCCACATTCCTAAGAAAGATTCTGTTCCATAGAGATAGCGCCCTTTTTAAGTTGGACGCTCCACATTTAATTTAACGCAGAGGAGATATTCACCAGATCAGTTTTACAACTGATGGATATGCGAACAAAAAAAGACTCAAATAGAATACCGGCTTTTATGACATGACTTTCCGAGACCACCATGTTATCCTCGGCGCGCAGATGATGTAGCTTTGTAATAGTACGCTAAAAGTAATTTACACAATAGCAAAATTTGTAAGGATGCGTACCGCTGACATCATTTTGGCCAGGTGAATGTTTCCAAGAATAAGAGTTCCACAAGTCACAACACAAATGGGAAAATGCCAAGAAAGTTGTGTTTTTCTTGCACTGTAGTATTCAACATTCTGAAACCCTCTCCTGGTGAGATTACGAGACGAAGGTCTTGTTCTCACTCCACCAGGAGTTCAACTCTCCACAGGGTGTCTAGAAATGTGTTAAATCCTCACTTCCACCTATGATTTTCATATTTGTCCCCGGATCCTACTGACAGGGTAAGTTTTATGCGTTTTACCACCGTGGTGGGACCACCATGAAAAAGGGCTTAAGATAAAAATTCATTTAGGGAAGAAATATTTTGTTAAGATGGCACAAAATATATGCCAGACTCGTAAATATTTTATAGGTAATATAATTTTGTTTTTGTTGCTTCGGCTTTCTAAATGCTTCCACGTTTACTGCAATTATATACACACTGTGCGCGTCTGATCATAATTTTACGTCTCCTATTTTACGTCATTAGAACTTCGATTTTACATCACTAGGAGGTCGTCATGTCATCCTTCTGGTTACATAAGTCACATATTATACGTAAGCAGGGAGACAGAGAATCTCACTTCATATCTAACTATGATTACCCATTAGATGTGTCATAAGACAGCATAGCAAAATATTCTTTTTCAACAATTTAATTCGGTCATTGGTAATTCTCCTTCTAACAGAAGTGACCCTCCATTAACGGGCAGAAAGCTGGATCGTTGCCATGAAAAATATTAACACCACAAAGAATCCCTGTGTAAAAATGTAAAAAGGAAATTTTGTTTACCGCACATGATAAATTCATTCTTCTGCTTCTGGAACAAGTGCTTTATCGCCATCGATTTTGATATGCTGTATCACCACTGCTTTTGAGACTATCACCACTGATTTTGATGTGATTTACCACCATTGCTTTTAATGTGCTCTCTCACCATTTGGTCAGATATACTGTATCACTGTTAGTTTTGATATTCTGTATCATCATTATTTTCATATTCTGCATCACCATTGATTTAATATTACGTATAACCATTGCTTTCGATATGCTGTAACACCATCGCTTTTGATATGCTTCACTTCCATTCCGTTTGATGTGCTGTATCACCGTTGCTTTTAATACACTATATGACAATTGGTTTTCATATTCTGTATTACCACTGCTTTTGATAGGGAGTATCATTAATAATTTTGACATGCTGCATCACCATTGCTTTTGATATGCTGTAACACCATCAATTTTGTTAAGTACCATTACCATTCCGTTTGATATGCTGTACCATCCATGCTTTCAATATGCTATATCACCAGTGATTTTCATGTTTTATTACCATCGCTTTTGATATGGTGTATCATCAATAATTTTGATATGCTGTATCGCCATGGTTTTTGACATGCTCTCATCAATAATTTTGATATCATCATTGTTTGATATGCTGTCATCAATATTTTTCATATGTATCACCATTGCTTTGATATCCTGTGTCATCAATAATTTTGACATGTATCACCACTGCTTTCCAACTTTACTTCAGAATGCGACCTGAGGAGGGTCGTTGAGAACTGGAGTCGGAATGAGCACAGTGGATTGCAGTGTATATTGATGTTAAGTTACTGTGCGCAAGCATGGTTATAAAGGCGATAACTGTGAAGATAGTTTTCCCGTCGGATGTGACACCGTGTAGCTTTTGCATAGGTACCAACATGCTGCCACCATCCTCAGAACAGAAAACTATATTCACGAAGGAATTAAGAGCAGGTTCATTTCGGGAGCTACCTTCTGTCACTTTACAGTTCCGAAACCTTTGTCTCTGTGTCATCTATGCAAAAACATAAAAAGCTTAAAACATAAAAAGCCATAATTTTGCTTCTGTTTTGTGTGGGTATAAAATATAAATATGCAGAAGAGAACAATCTGGACCTAAGACAGGACAGGAGGAAAGTGCATAATAAATAGCTTCATAATCTGTACCTTGCACCAGATACATTCGTATTGCATACAGTGGTGAATACGAAGGGTGTAGCACTGCGCCGCTAGCTCTTGTGACATTTTGTTTTCTTCTGCAAGTAATGCTCAGACGTTCTGATGAAGGAATTTTACGTGCGTACCCACGACCTACAGCTTTCCGTAACCGCGAGCAAGGTCTTGATCAGAGCGGGCCAAACCAATTACACGTCATCCTCAGTGAATGAATGCGATATTCAACAGAACGTAGATTCCAGTATCACGACCTGCAAATGACGGACACTTTAACGGTGTTCCGCAACTGATTTAACCAATATAGGTACATAACTGTATCACAATTACAAAGAAATATGTTCTGTTGCTTTCTGTTAGCGTAACAAAGACATTTTGACTGTCAGCCAGCTAATCTGCAGGTTCTCTTCCCCGTCCGGTATCTGAGCCCTATTGTATTCGTGGCTGAAAGCGTCCTCAGACAAAAGACGGGATCGCATCTGAAAAGCAACAGATGTCAAACTTCAGCTGAAGTACAAAACATTTTGGTTAGGAAAGAGCATTTGCTTCTCATCCTGCAGTTCTCATTTTCGAGGCTATGGTTTTCCTCAATCCGTCTCAACAATAATATCTTAAAATGAAGCATGGCTACTTCCTTCCGCAGTTTTTCCGGGTCGTCATTCACATTACACCTCCCAATACACATTTGAGAAACTTTGTCAAATAGCCTAAAGAATCAAACACATAACACTAATTGTTTACTGCATAGCGCAGAAGTCTCACTGCAAACTAACATCCCCTAAGCCTGCAAGAAATTCGCGTACAGGAGAGTTCATATCTGTCTGTCTGCATGTTTAAAATCCAGGACCACTGTACAGATTTTCATTAAATCTGATACGCGCGTTTTGCCGTAGAATGCCACTCCGAAGTCGTAGCGTTTGAATTTCCTACGATCGGTTATAAAAAATGTGGCGGATGCATGAAGTGTAAGACACGAGCGACAACGGCACAAACACCATAGCAACCATAAAGTAACGACAGTAGTCAGTTTTCGAGCATGCACTTAAAATTGTTAAGCTCTTCACTAAGTTATTCGGAATAGCTAGAAGCATTCAGAATGCCAAGACGCCAAGAAAAAAACGTGTAAATTCATCAGAAATACGTTTAAAATTTACGTACGTGTATTTTTGTTTACAAGGTATGAGGTTTTCAGAGCTGTCTTGTTGAAGAATAAAATCTTCTGGAATAAAACGCTGAGCCATTGGGCATATCCTGATATTTCGAAGGAAAGTAGTGCCTTCTTCTCCAGAACCAAGCTATATTTTTCGACTGCTCGAAGCTGGAGATGAAAGGCCTACGGTACTTCAAAACGTCCCGAAATACCGAATCAAAGAGGCAGCGTCACGTTTCAAGAAGACTTATATCTTCACATGATTTCGGGTTCTTTACTTTCAGCTGTTAACAAGAACTGTTGCGACTTACCTGTACTGTTATCTCACTACTCTCCCACATAGTCCCCGTCAAAACTGAGGCATTTATGATAATGCGACGTGTGTTACCAGGCAGGGCCGCACCAAAAGGGGGCTGCCAGGCTGTAGCCTCCAAACCCCTCAAAACCGAAATTCAAAAACAAAGATTTGGTACATACATCGACACGATTTTCTCTTCAGCCGAAATCAGCCAATGAAATCGGCTGGTGGATAGTACATTAGAATTTTGAAAAATAAATTAATAAAATTAAAAAAACAAGAAGATGTGACACTGTGATTTAGTCATGGAACATGTAGTTGTATTCGTATATATATATATATATATATATATATATATAAACGCTGTTGCAGACAGTATTATGTTATACTTACAACATGATTTATAACATAATTTTTAAAATCAAACATAAATGATAGGCCCATATAGCCTCAGAGTCGGCCCCCCCTCCCCCCAAGGAAAAATTCTGGGTGCGCACCTAGTATCACCTCTCGTATCACAACTGTTTCCACCTCGCGATCGCCTTCAAAATCTGTAACCGCCAATATTTTGCTTTATCTCTGGATCAGAGCTCTGCGGATGTCCCAAGTATCTAGTATACGTCATGTAAATTTATCCTCTGACCGGCGCTCGCGGAAACTGCATGTACCGCGGAAAGTACCGCACCTGTTCAATTTTGTTACAATCTTGCCTGAACACCCTATACTCCAGCTGTGCTATAAAGATAATTAACATTACATCAAGAGTATCATCATCGTGGCACCGGTTGCCTATGTAGCAACATCGGTCAAGGTTGTCGCCTACGGAGGTCACGACGAAGAATTTGGCGCTGCTGATCGTTATGCTATATATAGAATCTGACTTCAGCAGGTTTTCACGTCTTGTTTACTTTTTCACTATTAATTCAGAATTAAGTAATATTCCGTGGTAATTACTGCAACATACTGCCCATTATAGTTAGAGATGTGGTCACAGTGTTTCAGGATGTCAGAAAAAATTCTGCATTACTCAAACTGCGCTATAATGCAATCTGCAGCGTGCAAGGTTTTATTACGTGTTTTGAACAATGTGCATAAAATGAGTTCGTAATGGACATAGCATGCTTCTCTGTCATCCCCTGAAACCTTTCTTTATATACGGGGTGGCCCACGTTTTAGGACTTTTCGGAAATAGACGGAGAGTTACAACAAACTACAACTGTTTCAGCTCTAAACATACGTTGAAATTTAAACTTCATCATTCTGTGTGCAGCCAAGTGCCACATCAAAGGTGAAGCCCCTGATTTAAAGACCGAACATATGATGTTGCCTGGTCAAGGCTATCTTACGCCACAGAGTGTGGCGAAATAATTATGGGGCAATGGTGGATTCATGATTGACGGCAGCAAAACGAAGGAAACTGAAGGAATGTATGCTCTAGTGCCATTTCGTCCAAACCTGACTGATCCCGAGGTTTCTCTGCAGCTGCCTAAGCTAGACTGCGGTCTACACGGATACAATTTCGACCAAATTTGGTTCCTAGGGTTGCTAATATGTACTGTCAGGCGAATTAAATTTTAGTCGGTACCAAACATAGAAATAATTTATATAAATCTCAAATCTAAGTAAGCAGCTGACCCTATCCTGAGCCAAATAAATACGCCCAGCGTCCTCACATACGATTTATTTCAGATCCAGCGTAATATCATATTCCCATCTCCGCTTAGATCTTCTAATATGTCACTTCCTTTCAGGTTTTCAAACATTTTAAATACTGCTCATCTTCGCAAAGAGCGCTATCCATCACCATCGCAGCCTTCTTCTCTAACAACCCTAGAAATATCTGGTGGATTACAAATGGGATACTTTTCATTATGTAATTTTCACTATCCGCTTGTAACTTCCCAGCTTAGATGCAGATATTCTCCTTAATTACCCCTTCTCAGACACCCTCATTTTACTTTGTGCTTCTCTTTACGGCATGAGACGGAACTTCACACCCATAAAAATAACATAAACTGGCAGCATCATAAATATCCTTTGTACAAACCTTTGCTATCCTGAAACAGCGGACTTAAAACTCACGATACGACAGCGTTGGCTGTCGCAGTCACAACATATTGAAGAATGGGAAGTAAAGAATGCAGAAAGGGAACCACTACATTATTTTTCTGGTGAAGGGCCAAGCAGCAGATGCTGAGGACGCACCGCAGCCTTGAGGCTTATTGTGCAACCCTGTGATGAAGATGATTAGTTGTTTATTTTTTTTTCGTTTTTCTTTGTAATGGAGCAATGGAGGAATAAAATTGAGAGGGAATAACAGAAGTGCTCGGGGAAAAACCTATCCCAGTGCCACTCTGCCCACCACAAATCCCACATGGACTGACCAGCTGTTGTTAAGTATTTATAAGCCTCAGTTGAACGTCACGTCGCGGCCCTGTCAAATCTGTCACAGGAGTCAACAGCAACGTTGGGATTTCAGAGAACCCTACAGCCGATGTCAGCAGCAAAGAGGACAGAGTGGACGGGATGGCAAGCGACAGGACGTTCACTGAGAGGGGAGCTAAATAAAATGAATATTTTAGTTCCATAACACGCAGAGAATTTCATGAGCACCTAAACAACTATCAGCGTCTCAGAGACTTGGGTTCCTGGGGTTAGAGTGTAATTAGTGTAAATGGTATTTTAAAATGCAATTTTTACGTGACAATGAAAACTTGGCTCGGGATAGCGTATTCAATATAGCAACTCTCTACGGGATGAACGGTTTGGGGTTCGAACTCCGGTGGGGGCGAGACTTTCCTCACCCGTTAACCACCCACCCCTCTAGCGCCGAGGTTAAAGAAACAGTTGAAATAACTTTCCCCCCCTCTTTTTTTTCACGACGTGTCATAGGGAGAACTCACCTTTTTTGCCTTTATGAATAATCTTACAAATACCGGTGGTTAATATGGTTAGGGTAATAACCGCTGTTTACTGTGACAATCGTACGAAACTAACGAGGGACTGAAACTCGTCTTTCTTGATTTGCAGTTATTTATGTCGACGTCAGCTAGTGTGGCCCTACTTTTTTGTGTATGAGATACTAGATGCGTGGGCATACGACGGAAACAAGCAGAAGTACGGACAAAGTTTGAACATAGTTCTTCAGGACAAACAGTAATTATTTTTCGCAATCACGCAATGAACGGTGCGTCATCTTCACTTGACTCACACTCGACATCACGACCTTCACAAAAAAAACTCTAAGCTACATTCACGTACACATATTTGCGGAAGTGCACTTTTTTTTTGCATTAGATTAGCAATTCTGGTTTCAAGGCTACTTTTACTTACTACGTAAAATTAAACTTGTTTCTGTGATACCCTGCAAAACTCGTTGCACATTATACAATAAATATTTTCCAAAAAAAAGTCTTACTATTTATCAGTTCTACTATTCACAATGAGGTGTCTCACCCAAAGACGTTTTGCCATCACAATGGACAACACGTTTGTCTTCTGTGACGCAAGCATATAATTTACACGAACTTAAGTCTACAAAGAGCAATTTACATTACAAAACCACAAATTATTTTTAAAAAATTCTGAAAATTCCTTCACGCGTCCTCTGTGCGCCTGCGATTAACGGACGCGACTGCACGTTGTGCACCGGTGCTGGAGAAGTTGCAGTTACAGCAGAACGGGTTTGTCACGCTTAGGAAGAAAGAGTAACGTGCATATTATTCTGAACCCTCAGATCACAGCGGTTGCTGTAGGTACCGCCTGCTTTAACATTAGTAAAACTCTGCATTTTAGACACAGATTGTACTGAAGTTTCGAATGATTCTCATAGGTCCCACTGAAGCATTAAAAGCTACCTAGCATTAGCAACCTAGATTTGGGACATATATGAGAGGAATGCTTTGGCTTTGCAAAGGGTCCAGTGATGGGCTGTTTTGAGCCCAGTAATGAAGTTCCAGGCCGATTCCGGTGGCCGTGCGGTCTAAAGTGTAAGTCTGCACCCACTAGGTTGCTGGGATTGCGGGTTAGAATCCCGCTGCGTGAATGGATGTTCATCTCTTGTCTTTGTTGTGTGTTGTGTACGTAGCGGCCTCTGCAACGGACTGATCACTCGTGTAGAAGAATCCTACCGGGTGTGGGTGCGTCCAGTTGTGTGTGCGGTACAGGAACAACAATGAGGCGGCCTAGGCTCGCGGGCTGTTGCGCCACAAAAGAAATGAACTTTCCAGCTTCAAAATAGCGAGATGAAATTAAGTCCAACTAACTGTTAGCAGCTCCGCAGGACAGAGTATGCTTCGGGGAGTTCGTCATTTTGTTGGTTGTAAGAAACGTTAAATGAAATCAGCATTTAATATGTAGATGACACAGGTTGAGTATCATACCCGAAGCCAAGGATGACTGGTGATACGTAACTGCTCACCGAAATCGCACAAAAACACTTCATGCCTCAGTGTCCCATTCAGAAGTACCATGATGCGCGCAATATGTCTAACCGGTCATTATCAACATTTCGCTCCCAGATCGCATTGTATTGGTACCACGACACCAACAGCCTGACACACAGAATACCGACATGTAAAAGTAATGATTGCCAATCCCAGTGGCCGCGCTGTCTACGGCGTGGGTCTGAGGCCGTTCGCTTGCTGGGATTGCGGATTCGAATCGCACCAGGGGCATGGATATCTGTGTCTTCTGAGTGTTGTGTGTTGTCATGTGGAGGTCTCTGCGTCGGGCTGATCACTCGTCCAGAGAAGTCCTACCGAGTGCGGTGTGTGTCTGAGTGTGATCGCGACACCTCGGCAATGAGGAGGTCCTGGCCCACTAGGGGCTCTTGCGCCATGGAAAAAAAAAACATGAACTAAGAGATCATGCAAAAGAGCGTCAGTGAAGGAATGAGAACGAAATCAAGAGGGAGATGCTTAAATTTGCTATAATGATGTGGTACAACGCGAAATATGATAACTATGGCCTCACGGTACACACTTATCACTTAACAAGTTGGCCACCACATAATATCTGAGAGCATATTAACCCTTTAAAGACGAAGCGTATCTGTTTTATATAAGGACTCAGAACCTACCGCGCTGTAAACACTCTCCACTTCGGTTATAAAAACCGATCTCTTAATGTTTTATAAGGCAAAAGTTGCTGTTTGTTCTGAGATCCGTACAAAACACATAAAAGAAATGTGGGCACAACGTAGAATTTTTTGATCCTAAACCTGGTCGTATGTAAAGTTACCGCTAGGCTTTAAAAGGTTAAGGTCTCAGAGTCCCCGACAAAGCAACCAATATCTGCATAGTCTTAACACAGAAATCAAGCAACCTCAAAAATTAAGCAGTCGGTCTCCTTAATTGCCGACGAACGTATCTGATGCAAGTCATTTGACAAATCATGGACCATGCGAACTCCTGTCCTCCCTCATGAAAGTCGCCTCTGCCAAAAAAAAAAAAAGCGTGACGGACGGACAGACAGACAGCCCATTCGAGCGTAAACCGAAATCATTAGGCCTTACAGACGAACTAAAGCACTAAAACATAATGACGTATATGAAGAGCATCAATCTTCCTCTTTGAGAGTCTATTTTGTCACGTAAGACTTCATAAAAACGTAGGTTTTATAACCCTAACCACATTGTTACGGTAATTCCAACACTTGCCAACACGTTAGAGCGATCAAAATGCGATTTGCGCAATTTATGACTAATCAATATTGAAAATTCAGCTTAATGATGAGTGTGCTGGTGTAATATGTACGGAAACATAAAATCGTTTTAACAATTTATTACTTTAATGCAAATATCTTCAGTCTTAGACAGCGATGAGTTTACAAGTCTGCAACGAAGTGAAAGCGATGTTGTGGTAAGGCACTTATCGCTTCATCGGAGTTTAAATATATATCAAAATAGATATTTACTTGTATCTTACAAGGTTAATAACTCATTTACCATACATTCTGTATAATACTCTTTATTTTCTTTATTGAAGTATTTTAGCCTATTTAACTACTTCATAAATTTCTAAAACGGTAAAAAATACAACACACCCTTCTGGGGCTGACAGCCGCGTCAGATGGTTGAAATACACCAACGTTTCACAGACCGACTCCGCCTGAATTTTGTCGCCGTCAAAACTTCAAGACACACAGCAAAAACACAACTGGCTCATGAAGTCGGCATGTTATGTGTGCGTTCGTTTCAACTTCTGAACCAGCTGACCGATTTTCCCGAAACGTCGTGCAAAATTATAACACTGGTTGACCGCCCTATTTTCTTAACTTCCAGCAATCAGCAATCAGCAATAATCCATGACAGACACTAGATCAGGTGCGTCGGAACTGACATTATCGTCACTTACTGTATGGTCCTGAACGATCAAATACGGCAGCACATTGAGGGAAGTTGCGGAACTTTTGTTAAAGGAATGGTTTTGGATGTTATATGCGGATTGCCGGAAAAACTTCATTCCGCTTTCACTTTGATGGCGGTAGCCAATAAACCACAGGACACAGACAAGTAAAATTGGTACATAAATCGTGTACGAATTGGTGTTAGTGAGCCAATAATTAAAAACAAGGCGATAATGCGAAGCATTGAAGTTATTTTGGACAAATTTGACACGCAGAATCTGTACTTAAGAGGTGGATCATCGCGAAGTCAAAATAAAGGATAAACAATTAGCACAGGTAGATATTTGATACTAGAAATACATGCAACAAGAAGGTGCGCTTTATCAGTCACAATTGGATTTGGCTGTTGTTAATATGATGGTCAATACACAACAGCGCTTTTCAGACAGTCTCTTCTATAACTACCTAAGCATTTACTCCGATAAGCTAGTAAAGTCAAAGTAAAGTTGTTCCTGTGCAGGGTCTTAAGGCTTATAGGAGAAATGGAAGTATAGTTCCACCCATTCTTACTCTAGGCACTGGATAAAAGCCAGTAGTCAACTTCACGCCCCGGCCACTTCATCCTCGGGGGGAAAATACTAGGTGAGCTCCAGATCGACTCCGGACGTCTTGGAGGAGAGAAAACTTTTCTTGCCACCCCGAGAATCGCACCTGCCGGAAATCGTTCGACCCACAGCACAGTCGCTGTACTCACAAGCCTACACTTGCTCCGAGCTGCCAATTCTATTGACTATATGTATGGACAACGTCAAAATGAATCTTACAGAAATAAAATCATTTTGGACCGGATTAATGTGGCTCAAGTTACAGACCCGTAACGGACTCTTGTGAAAATGTTAATGAACAGTCGGGTTCCATAAAATGAGGCGAGTTTATCAAACAGTTGAGCTTGTCAACGGGGACACAGCTGATGGATGGATGGATGGATGGATGGATGGATGGATGGATGGATGGATGGATGGATGGATGGATGGATGGATGGATGGATGGATGGATGGATGGATGGATGGATGGATGGATGGATGGATGGATGGATGGATGGATGGATGGATGGATGGATGGATGGATGGATGGATGGATGGATGGATG
>BLKM01002586.1:3314262-3487356 GCA_013340265.1 Coptotermes formosanus
TGTATGTATGTATGTATGTATGTATGTATGTATGTATGTATGTATGTATGTATGTATGTATGTATGTATGTATGTATGTATGTATGTATGTATGTATGTATGTATGTATGTATGTATGTATGTATGTATGTATGTATGTATGTATGTATGTATGTATGTATGTATGTATGTATGTATGTGTGTTGCTTTATACGCCTTCAGTGCTTATATTTCAAGCAGCACGCAGAACGTGCAATCAGTATAGGGACTAGAAGAGGAGTTTGACGACCGACGAAACGGCTTTCAATTTCCGGCAAGGCCAACAGACTTCTCTCTTCTCCCCAGTGTTCACACCAGCTATGCGTTTCACCCAGCCTCCTATCCAATAGTAAGAGGAGCTCGTAACCACGAGGTAAAGCGACCGGTCTGTCAAGTAGACCACTCACCATACATGCTGCCGGGATTATAAATATCGAAATGCACCTCTAGTTCCACACACGTCAAAGTGTGATGCTTAATCAACCACAGGGACAACCTTACCTTCACCTCCATCAATCAGAATAATGGGTTAATGATCTGGAACTCGCTTCTTGCACATTGATGGACAAATAACGCTGACAGCCCGGTATACACCAGCTATGTGCTTACCCCACAACAGTATTCTACACTCGCTAGCGACTTCATATGCAACCTAACACTCATGATTTGTTTTTTAAATATTAATTAAGAAATGCACTCAAACTGTCATACATTCACGACAATATAATTAAAAAATACATTACATGGTCACATGTTTCTAACCTTACCGGTCCATCATCAGGCAGTACATAAGTTGTTGTATAAAACAATTACTGGATAATGTTTGGTCTAATTGTACGCGTAGAAAAACTGCTGGTAATTTTTCCGATTCCTGGACTGTTACACTGAAACTCAAAATGTTAAAATATAAATACAATTTCGTGCACGAAATGGAAAATATAAAGTATAAACCTCATGATTTGATCTTTCATTGACTTGCTCGTGAATAAAAAGTACACTTAGAGTGAGTGGATTTAAACCTCCTCGTCGCTATGTCTCCAACAGCTTCCTTTCACGGACAGACAGTACAACTGCTAGCAAACCCATCCGAATTAAAAGTTACTTAAAAGTAAATAAGACAATGCTGCCATTGGATTCTTTATAAAAGACAAAACTGGATGAACAGGTAACTCGACACCGTATCCGATTGATGACTCCATCAGTCAATGACATATTTGGTTGCAAGGTTACAGTGGATGCGCTGGACCGCTAATTACTCTCAGCCTTGCCGATTCAACGCCCGCACTCAGAATCCAGTGCAGTGAGTCACAAATTCAACAAAGCGATTCTCCCACTCCCATACGTTTTTCGGAATTATCGAATTATTCACGATGCTTGATTGGGCTCAGGCTTTGTCGCTCCAATGATTTAGAAAGCCGGGAGGGGCGGGGGGGGGTGGAGGAGGAGGACATATTTGAACGATGAGTAGGTATTCGTGGGGAGGTCGAATGAAATGGGTGGTACAAGGACACTTTCTTGTGGCACTTGCGAACAGGTCAACACTTCGTCTTGTTTTGAATGGTCCTGCCAGTATACTACCATGCAGTCCGACGTCCTTCAATCCTGCAAGGTTTATTAAAAGCACACCTGCTGAGCGCACCTGTATCTTCAATTACAGGGAGCTTACACGGGGCATGCATTCGGTGCTTTCAACCGAAATGTCACTCTTCAGACTCGCTGGCTCCACAGCCCGATATGGCATTTTTCACATTGTTACAGCACAAATAGGACAAAGAATTAATAACAACGATTCCCCAATCAGGCTGAACAAATGAACCTATCAAAGCACAAAGGTATAGATATACACACTTCCAACGTTGTGAAACTTCGTCTCTCAAATGACTGAAAGACGATACACTGACGGTGTCTGGCAACAGGATGGTGCGAAGTAGCAAGAGGCTAGGTAAAAATTGCTTACTGGAGGCTTCGTCACTGGCATTCCACATCAAATCTTCTTCTTCTTCTTCTTCTTCTTCTTCTTCTTCGGCGCAACAGCCCGATATCGGGCCTTGGCCTCCTGTTTCAGGTTTCGAGACCTGTGATGCTTTATGCAGACAGACTGCCAGCCTCTAGCCCTACACCCAACCTAGAGGAACGAGTCTCTGCATTTATGACCCCTGGAGACAGGGTGACCCAGCTACACTCACAGACATGGGGTAGCTCGGGACCTCGGGAGCGTCACTTCCCGCACTCACAATTATTGTCAGCCCCTGAGGCGCATCGAATATTATTAGTGTGATAAAATCAAAGAGGATTAGATAGACGGAGCATGCTGCACGCCCAGCAACGGCGATACGTTTGTACAAAGTTTTGGTAGGAAAGCCTGAAGGAAGGAAACGGCACGTAACATCTCTATGTACAGGATAATATTTTTACATTGGCTTCAAAGAAACAGGATGGGAGGTTGCGGATTTTATTCACCTAAGAATTGGCGGATTCTTGTGAAGCTTCCAAGTTCGATAAAAATTGGAGAATTTTTCAGCTAAATGTGGCCGGTGCACAGGGCTGACAACCTTAATATCTTCATGTGCCGATTGTCTAGAAATTCTGGGAGCTTCAACCTCCTTGAACCCCCAGGGCCTGTCCAGCCCTGTAATGGGATTGTTTTACATTTTAAAAAATAATATATTACAATAGGAATACATATTTTATCGTAGCTATTTCTGCAGCTAAGTTCAAAAGAGGAACGTTTCATAAAATGCGTTTAGAATTCTATATGCTTACTATAAGGCATTACAATAGTGTTTATATATTATTTTTAGTGACTTCTGCAGCTAAATTCACAAACGTGGTTAAAATTCTATACGCTTTGGTACATCGTTGTAATGAAGTTACCTCCTACACAGAGCGCGACACATAACACAGGGACAAGATCCATGCTGCATCAAGAACAAGACAGATGCTTGAATACAGTGACGAAATCTACAACGATATATCGAAGCATATAGAATTTTAACCAAGCTTTACGAGATCTTACATTTGTGAATTTAGCTGCAGAAATCGCCACGGTATAATATGTATTACAATGGTAATATATTATACCAAGCATACAGAATTTTAACGACGTTTCCCGAGATCTTACGCCTTTGAATTTAGCTGCAGAAATAACTAAGACATACTATGCGTTCCTCCGTGTTAAGTGGGTCCCAGTCACCACGGCATGGTGCGTCCTCAGGTTGCGCATGGAGGAACGGCCTCCAGTTATGGAGGGCAGCTGCGAATACATTGAATACGCAGTCGCGGACAGCCAACAAGGGGTGATCTTACAGCTTGGGGGTTGGGCGAGGTGCTAACAACTCCTCACCGTAAATTTTCATGTTACGAAACACATTACAAAGCCTCGGACGTGGACCGTTTGATAGGGACAGGTGGCGGGCTCTTGTAAATGCGATAATGAACCTTCGGGTTCCACAAAATGTGGCGAGTTTCTTTACTAGCTGAGGACCCGTCAGCTTTTCAAGAAGGTTTCTGCTCCATGGAGTTAGTTATGTATTCCTATAGTAATGTATTACATTTTATTAAGTTTTAATTATTGGTATAAGACTCCCTGAAGACGGCGGAGTTTCGCCAAAACAGGTATGAGTATACAAAAAAGATATTGTTATGTATATTACATGTGCTTTCGTTGGTTTTATACATGAGCAACTCAATAAAATAATTTGTCATCAGCTTTTGGTCTGCCCATTCTCCTGTATTAAGAATTTGTATTGTGTTAACTCATATTTATATCCTAATGTCTATAATGGGAATAATATTTGCCTTCAGGATTAAAAACGCAAATTTCGTTGTTGTTAAGAATTAAAAATATTTTTTTGGGGGGGGGCGTCTTTTAAGACGCTTCGGCAAAGAGTCATACTAAAGCTTTTCTTCTTGACAAACCCTTCTCGTGTTCCTGATGGACCGGAAAGATAATTCGCAGTCATGCTTCAAGTAACTCAATCCATTCTCTATTCTTTTGGTCGATGCTGCTGTAAGGTCTGTCAAAGAACAGTTACACTACCGAGACAAGACAGAAGCTTTGGACCGCTTCGTATGAATAACATTACTCTGATGGAACAGGGAATGTTCTTATTTACCAGCAGGCGGCCCGTCTTTCTGTATATGTAACGAATACGAAATTACACATAAAGAGGCTCCCTTTCATGAAACCTCACCTTATAAGTCGTTGTGAGTTGCTTTTTGTATCTTCATTCACCAAGTTCTGTCGCTCCTGGGGATCTTTCTGAACCCGTTATAAATTTCGAAGATCAAAAACCCCAGCAACTACGTGAGAAAAGAACAATCAGGTATTTGCCAACAATAATTTAACCCACCATCACAATGACATCACACTTACTGAAATAGGCGGATCTATGCAGTGTGTAAATCATTGCAAGTCGTGATGAAACGTACTCCAGTAGTTGAGAGCAGAAGTCATAAAGCATACTTCCCTATGGTACAGACTTCCTGTTCAACAGGTATATTATTCTACTAATATTGCCGACACTTTATGTTATTTCTATGACTAACTTCCAAAGTACACATTGACTTTTTATCTTTGGTAGATTTCTCTCATATAATATCAGTGTTTCCAGTGTTCACTATATACGTAATTTTTGACTTATGACGTTTCGTGTACCATATGTAGATACAGACAGGAGCTGTTCCCAACCCAAAATTTCATTAGTTCGCCAATTATAGCTACCAAACGGAAAGCAAAAGAAAAATTTCGCATGGTCGCCATCTTCTTACATCACATTCTACAAAAATATTACTCCAATAATATTTGAATGTTTTTTTCTAACATCTATTACAATATGTTAAGAACATTAACGAACGAGCCGCTAGTGTCATTCCTGCTTCACAAGTTGGCGCGTCCGCCATGCCGTTATTATTGAACACAGGATACACAGTAGCCTGGCGTTACAACGTCCGTAGATGGCGTAACGTTCATATCTGATTTAACAAAAATTGATCAGTTCGTTAAAACTGAAATTTGGACAGACCAACACACCAGGAGTGTGATGCTCTATATGCCCACGCTTTACATATTCCTAATTTTCTGTTATGTTCTAAACTGATGACAACTCTCAGCGCTGCACATGCATGCGTCCACATTTGTGGTACTGTAGGTGCTCAATTAACGTTCATCTAAAGACGCGCTTAGTAAGTCAAGACTATAAAGTAGCGTTTGCCATCCAGCGTTCCGCGGAACATCGTAAGGGGTTGCGCGAGGAATCAAGGAGTGAATATATAAGAATTTTAAAATACCGCAAAAAATACCAAAAGTCCCTCGAAATATCGCAGGAGTTTTTGTCCGGCAGTTGGCAATACTGAAGTAGTCTCTGCACGCTAATAACTGCCTCTATGTTTGTGGCCTCGAAACATTTTCATGGGTAGCAGGTCGTCGGGATATGAAAAAGGATTTTACGGGTTCCTTTACGGAAGAAAAGTTGGGAAAACGCTCCTATAAAGTGTCGAATCGTAGAAAGATTTGTAGGTAATGTGGAATGACGCGGCGGTGATGTAATCCGAGGAAATATTTTGGAATTTTCTTGAAAGGAACTGACGAAAAAACATTCTAAGCTTTTATCAGGATAGTAGGTGTTCGTGGCAAGATTCGAACCAGAAACTTCCGGAATATAAATTAGAAACGTTACCGTTCAAGCCGAATTGGTACTCTCTTGTTAAGGCATCCAAGCCCGTCTCATGGCACAGCGAGAGCAAAGATTTTACGACATATACAAAAGAATTGTCTTCCTTCTTGCTGTGGACTCTCCGCAACTTTCCACTGACCTATAAGCACGACCAATTAATCAGCGCGTCAGCTGTACTTACACACATCTGCTTGCTATCATGAAACCAAATTAAACTTGCAAACTTCTTTACGTATAATATACGATGTTGAAGAAAGTTGGCAAAACTTGCTTTCACACATACAGGATTAAATTATCAAGACGTGTTGTTACTGCCTGATTTTACGCTTGTGTGATACCAATTGAATAAATCCATGTATTTTACTGTGATTCACTTTTCTGACTATCAAGCGATGCCTGACGTTTCAATAACAGCCAAAAAAGGTTATTCTGCAATGTTTGTAAAAAAAACTGCAGAATAGCTGAATTTGTAAGAGATATGCACTTTTGAAAACCTGACCACTGACGATCCTCTGGGTAATTTGTAAATTGTTTTCATATACCAGATCTATTAGTAAAACAGTAAAAAGTTGACCCTGCGCTTAAATAAGCACCACGCCATGAAGGTGCATGCGTGAGGTTTCTTAACCTCGGCATTTGACGGTGGTGGGTGGCGAGATTAACGCCATGGCACATTCACCCACGCGGAAATAGCCTACGGTTTAAGAGTAGGCTGGCTGGGAAGGCAAAAGGTAAAGAAACCCCTGTACACTCCTGGACAGGCCCTGAGGGTTCCAGGGGTTTGACGCTCCCAGATTTCAAGACAATCTGCACATGAAGGTGGTAAGGTTGTCAGCCCTACGCACAGGCCGCTTTTACGTCCCAGGAAATATTCCCGGTACTCATTTCTATTAGAGGCTGAGTCGACCCCAGGGCCATAGTGCGGCTGGAAGGATAACGTCCATGAAAAATTCCAATTGCAACATCGAGAATCGAACCCGCGACCTTCCGCCTTGTGGCGCAATGCCTCAACCAACTGTGCCACCACTGTATATTCATGAATTAAACAGCGATTACTAATTTTGTATTATTTATACCGTGTATATTCTCACAATTATAGATCAATCAACTCACGCACTGAATAAAGTGCGTGAGTTGGTTCATGTACTAATAGCGACTGCTAAGTTGTCAGAGAGTCCCAGTTGTTTATAACACGGCATTTACAGAGTCGCTGGCCAACATCCAAGTTCGAATCCCGACTCGAATACAGATGTCTTACTTTTTTCCACACTCCGCTGAGCACGCCTCACATGTCGGGAATTTTATTCCCAGTCTAATTAAGGCCAACGTCATAACGGGCTAGTTGCTCCGTCACTGAACACCTCGACTTCAGTTACGTTTATGTCAAAACTTCACAACTTTAACCTTGAGAAGAAAGACAAAAGTAAATTTGTCCCTATGAATGACACGAATGCATACAAGGGAATGAAACTGGAGTTCCTCTAATTCTTAACCTCGGCACTGGATGGAGATGAGTGGCCAGCTTCACGCCCCGGCCGCTTTACCCCCAGGGAAATAGCATCGATAGCTATTCGACAGGGGACAGGGCGAGCCTCAGGGGCGGTCTGGACACTTCGCAGAAGAGAAGAATTTCTTGTCTCGCGCCAATAAGCGAACCGTATTTCCTCAGTTGTCCCTGCTGCAGCTGAGGTATCCGATGTCCTGACTGATATTCGAACACAGGGGTTCCCGATCTATAGCAGAAGTTCTACCCACTTGACCCCCATGTTCAGTGTGCAGCTGTTTCTAGTACACGTTTGCTTATACGGTAAGGTACAGAATGAAGGTACGGGTGCACGCAGATAAAAATGAACACCAGACTACTGTTATGCACTGGCAAGCGCGGACGTCAGACGAATGTTTGATTGCGCCTGCCAAGCGCACAACAAAACAGATCGAGCTCCAACACACAGAAGCAGGGTGTGGTGACTACCGCTTGCGTCACGAACATCGGTTCTCACGACAAAGTCTACTCCAGCAAACATACTGTCCAGGGTTAGGAGGTCTCTAGCCAAGCTAGACAATTCAAGTTTTCGAAGCATACGAGAATACGATCGTGACGGAACGCATGTTCGGGTCCAAGAACCGACGGAATTCTAAAACAGATGAGACAGAAATAAATTGCAGCAAAAAAAGCAAGAATGAACGTGTTTGGTACTATGGTATGACATGAAGGCGTATGGAGGAGTGGAGGTACACCTAGCGTAATCTAAACCTTAGCTTTAGAAGTAAATTAGTAGCCAAGGTTTCATTATAGTTCATTTGTGTTTGCGGTTTTCGCATTAAAATATCTATTTATTTTGTCTTTGATCCTCATAAGGATCTTGTCCTGTAAATATTTTTAATTTAATTTTTAATATTTTTAAAGGACAACATCCACATTAGGATTGAAGACAACTATATATGGTTGTTTGAATTCGAAAAGCGAAAACACAAATGAACCGTAATGAGACACTGGACATAGACATCAATACCTTAACGTCTTTTAAATTTAATTCCAATACCGATAAATACACAATTATTCATATTAATAGAAGCTGAACAAAAAATGCGTGGCCAAACCTGCAGAAGGCGAATCTACACCACAATACAAGAAAAAAGTTTCATATGAACATAGGCCTTCTGAAGCCTGGTTCCCGAGTTACGATTAAAGAAAATGCTCACCTTGAGTTTTTCGTGCTGGCATTGCAGCAGCAGACTACTGGAACCCCACATCTGACTGAGGCTATTAACCGCGATTTCCTACGACACGTCCTTCCAGAGCTGTTGCAAGATGTGGATCTACAGACCAGGATTCACTTATGGTTCATGCATGATGGTGCTCCACGCATTTTCATCTTGCAGTCTGGGCATTCTTGAACAAAATGTTTCCGGAACAATGTGCACCAACAGCATGGCCTGCTCGTTTGCTTGATTTAAATCCCTTAGATATTCATTTCTGAGGACACCTGAAGTCTACTGTTTATGCTACGGAAGTCAGTGACGTCCAGGACTTGCAACAGCGCATGCAGAATGGATCTGAGATGATTTGTACGACACCTGGAATTTCCCAGCCACTCAGGCAATCACTGTTCGGACGTGCAACGTCGTGCTCAAGGTGGACACTTCGAGCATTTTTTTTAATCGTTAGGAGGCCGTAATGCGGAAACCATGCTTCAGCAGGTCCGTATTCATATGATATTTTTACTTGTATTGTTATGTTGATTCACTTTGTGCAGGTTTCGCAGTGCATTTTTCGTTCATTTCTTATCATATAAAATACTGGTATCCTATTGCAAGACACCATATTTTTATATTCTACATACCTGACGATGATGTACGCCTATGTTTGCATATGTCTATTATCCTTTATGCTTGATTCTTCCCGAGGATGGCTTATTTAAGCCGAAAAATGTAGGAAAGTATATACCGTGAGTCAAAACAACATATGTTATTTAACTGAAAGCGCATTTAGTTGGAATTATTTGAATAACATGCTTAATGCAGGGTATACGAATAATGTTATACTCGAAACGACCTTACAATATCTTCGTACAACTTCCCCTGCAGCTAAAAACAAAAGTCATTATGCATGACATCAAACAACATGTGAACCAGGCCGTGTAATAAAAGGCACCGGACAGACCAGGAATACCAGACCGGCCAGGCGGCAGCAACTTACAGAACATACGGATGTCCAACGACAACAGTAAAGACATAACACTGTATGCAGAGATTAAACGGATCCACTGTTAAAACCTGGTTCTCGTGGTACAGTAAGATATCGTGGCAGTAGTTCTCTTTGTAACAAACATACAAGTTGAATAGATCCGTACTTCTGTTGCTGTCCTCTCCGACATTTAAAGCAATCAATAACAGACAGCACCCGTGTTTCCGGCAGCTTGTCGTGTCCATTCTGGTAGGTAAGGCACGCACAACCTAGGGCATAACCCCTACTCAAGTCTCGTTTCGTCTATCCAACAGCAAGCTTTCGTTCATATTACACTACCACCTCGCTAATCAATCTGCACAAAAGTTTATATGAAAGGCAGATGTAACGCTATGCCATTTCACCTAAAACATGGCGGTAGTGCAAAATGTATGGGAGACAGTAGTTGTGTGGCTTTTTTTACGACGCCATCAGTAGTTCATATAGAGTCGGATGTCAGAATGATCTGTCTGGGCTTAGCAGCATCGTGTGTTGAAATTGTTCTAGTGTTTCAGCTTACTTTTCAGCAGATATCTTTAGGGTGAGTGCATGTGAATGACGGACACCAGCAAGGTGTATCGAAACACTGGAATAGCTTCAAGACTCACTAAACAATGAAGGCGTAAGTGATCATACGCCCGACTCCTCTGTTGTAAGATTGTAATAAATACGTTGATCCATTCTTCGGGTGACAGTACATGTGTAAGTAATCAAGGATAGCGCTCACACAAGAAAGTGCTGGGAAGAATTTTCTATTTTCACAAAATACGAAGCTCGGTACGAAAGTAATGTTTCCTATTTTTTCTCAGAAAATATAACTACAATTATAATGAAACTTTATATATATATATATATATATATATATATATATATATATATCAAGGTACGTCTTTCACAAAGTTGAGATTTTTTTCCCACAAAGTCTCCTTTATATCAACACATTTTTCCCATCTTTGTGTGAGACGTTCTATGTCGGTTGCGTACAACCCTGCTGAAGCGTCGGACCTCTTCATGCGTGCTGTGTTTCAACTCGTCGTCGTCCGCAAAACGGCATCCTCTGAGCTCATCCTTCCAGGGGCCAAAAAGATGGAAATCGGAGGGTGCTAAATCGGGACTGTAGGGAGGGTGCGGGAGAAGAGTCCACCCTATTGTTGTAGCTGCCTCTCTTGTGCACAGACGAGTGTGCGGTCTGGCGTTGTCATACAACAGGAGGGCTTGATTCATCTTCCTGTTTGGCCGAAACCTTCAAATTCGTTGCTTTATCTTCTTTAATGTCTACACATCTCTCTCTACATTGATTGTGACACCTCACGCAAAGGTGAAAAGTGTGTGTTGATAATGAAGGAGACTTTGTGGAAAAATAATCTCAATTCTTTAAAGGATGTACCCACAACTTACGTAAATTTCATTATAGGTGTAATCGTAGTTTCTGACAAAATAATAGGCGGTATTACTTCCGTACCGATCTTTGTAACAGATTATCATTTCTTCCTGCATGCATGCGTGCTGTTCAATAAATGTCCACATAAATCGCAAGAATCATTTAACACATAAGTGCGAATTTCATTTTAACTGATGTGTTTGAAATGAACGGTTTGTTTGTATTCTGTTTTGAAGGTAACATTTATGACACCTATAAAATTATGAATAGATCCAAAACGTGTTTCATTTCGGTTAAAACTCCAGCCAAACTAATGCTGTCCATGTAGGCTATACACATCCCAGCAGCCTTGCTCCTGTCATCATACAAATAATAATAATAACAATAATAATAATAATAATAATACCCCGGAAAAAATATACATTGTCCTCCACACTATCTAATTCATGAGAGGAAATAAAGCTTACATTGCAATAGTAAGGGGTAAATGTTAAGAAGAAAACCATCTTATGAGACATGACGCCGTGTATTTTTGTACACGTTTACCAACGTCTGTAAACTTCTACCGAACTACACGGCGCCACATCCCAGAAGACATTAGCCCTCACAATCGTCGCCATGGGAACTTCAATTGTCACTTAGTAATTAAAAGTTTCCTGTGCTTAATTAAGCACCACGCCATGAAAAATTTCTTCGTTAATTAAGGGTCATGCCATTAAGACATAGAAGAAAATGGTGTAATATATTTCTTTTATATCTTAAATTTTAATATTAAATTGAGATTGATAGCTTCAACAGGTACCCTCTTTACCCCGTGACAGAGCCCCCGGGTACCCACTGTTTGGTAGCGGTGGTGAAGAGACAAATCTGTGCCTCCACCGGAAATCGAGTACCGATTCTGCGGGTTGTCCAGCCCGTAGCCAAATGGCAATAAGATATCGAAAAATTTTTGAGCGAGGGCCACAAAGCTTGTAAACTGTACGTGAAGGCCTCTGGTCGAAGTCAATTTTTCCAAGTGCTAGACCGGATATTACGGGAGCTCCACAAGCGATCGGTCTGGTTACAGATAAAACGACATTGACCAAATAAAATTTTAGGCATACATACCGAATTCATGTCCAGCAGACACCTGCAGACAGAACAAAATCTTTGAAAGAACAAATTCCAAATTACTGTAATCAGGAACACATACTGTTGGCGCGGTCTAAAACTGATACATTCAGCCTTAAAACACCAAGCCATTACAAGAAAGCACAACCAGCACCAAGAACAAAAACAACAAAAACAACATAATCTTTCAAGGGTTAGATGTACTTTAACTACAACCCTCCTATCAGCACCCGAAGAATGAATATCCTAATACCGTAGCCAGCCGTTAGATTCGATACTGGACCAAGTCCATCCACCTCCCGTCGTAAGAACCAGTAGTTTCTCTACGATCCATTTTAGTATCATCCTACCGTCTCTTTTCCCATTTATGAAGTGACCTGTTTTGAAGAAGTCAAGTTCCTAATGGCAGATTCGAAAGTAAAGCTGAAAAACAACGGCGATATAGCATCTCCTTGTTTCAGACCAATCTGAGCAAGAAGAAGTTCAACAGACCTACATATTCCGAATTCAGTAAGAAGGTTATACAGGTCATTCGCAATGAACCCTTTAAAGACGAAGCGTATCTGTTTTATATAAGGACTCAGTGCGTACCGCGCTGTAAACACTCTCCACTTCGGTTATAAAAACCAATCTCTTAATGTTTTATAAGGCAAAAGTTGCTGTTTGTTCTGAGATCCGTACAAAACACATAAACGCAATGTGGGCACCACGTAGAATTTTTTAGTGTTAAACCCGGTAGTACGTAAAGTTACCGCTAGGCTTTAAAAGGTTAAATCAGTGGCCGGCGCGCCGTCCTACTGCACTCATGTTTACACTCCTTCACATCCCTATTACTACTATAACAACCTACTATAACAACCTACTATAACAACCTGAAAACCGATGAGGGGATTTTCATAAAACTTCATACTTTGAATTTTACGAAAAACTATTTGGCTCTTCCAGTTTTAATTTAAGTCAGGCACTTTTAATGACGTTACATAAAAATCTGCTTCCGTTTCTGCGTGCATTGAGCGTAACATCTTAAATATTTATCACAACGAAATTTATGTCCAACAAAAATAAATCACACCTCTCCTAAGGTCAGTACATTTTTCTTCCACTAGTCGTACGTTTGGTTATGCAGCGTAATTGGACTAGGCTGCAGGCTGGACTTCGAATTCCGACAGGCGCAATAGACTTTTCTCTTCTCTAAATCGTCCAGACCGGTTCTGGTGACCACCCAGCCCTCTATTGAATGGGAACAGGAAGCGCTTTCCCCGGAGATACAGTGGCCGGGGAGTGGCGTTGGCCATTCCTTTGCATCTAATGCCGAGGTTACAAACAAATGCGGCTATACCTCAGCTCCCGCCATATGATCCCACGACATGCACACGTATGGTTTTCGAGATAATTAAACTAAAGAGACGCTACGCATACATTTTCAAACTTGTAGTCTGTACAGAACAATGAAAATGGTCTTGTAACACAACCACCGTCCCACCTGAAAACCAAAAACTTAAGATTACGTTCAAACTGCACAGAAATTATATTTTTTTTTATCCCTGTAATGTAGTTCCAGTACAACAGACCACTAAATAAGTGATAAAAATATTTGATTTTCTTTGAATATATGTAATAACAGTGGAAAACAAATCCTTTCCCTTGACTGTTCAGTCACTCAACAAGCAATTTCGATTTCTAGACAAGTGAATAGGCTAAATATCAACTTACAGTGAACAGATACACATAGATTTAATGTCTGTGCACTATGATCGTCTCTATAAACAAACACGTTTTTTCTCAGTTACACAACATCACTCCTCTTTCTCACACTAACCGCATTTCCTTTTCTTGTAAGTAGTTTGGAGCGCGATGTTAGCATGTCATTCACAACGCCTTGCACCGAAAGCTGTACAATTTTACAACCCTGCTCCTCCAGTTTGTGCTTCCTGCTCTCATCGGTACCACAGTTACGCCTCCTTGAAATTTTAAACATCCGGTACGTTGAACTGCCCGTGTTTTTGAAACGCTAATGTCGGATTCTCAGATCCTTCGCTGTGTGTCTCTGTGAAAGGGATCGTACTTGTTTTCAAATCGTTTAAATATGAATACAGTCAGTTCTGCTGTTATGCGTGTTTCATTAACCCGAATTAGCTATAAGCGATTGATGAACAGGTGAACGCTGTTTGTATAACGCTAACATTCGCATACGCGTGTTGGCTACCACGCGATTTCAGAGACGACTGTGAAGATGTAAGGTTGGATGACGAGACCAATTTTTTTCTGATCTGAATTGATTTTTATTACGCCCTTTTCTGTAATGCAAAGTCTCCCAAAATATGCAACTATCGCGTTATTGCAGAACTGACTGTACGTCACAATGCAGGAACACAAAAGAAATCCGTGAACGAAGTATTCGACTACTACCTTTGGCCCTTCTAAGCTTCCGATATACACTTGGAACTTTGTGACTGGACTGTATACTCGGCAGCAGGCAAGCAGACAGACGTATGGTTCACTAATGCCACAGATATTGGTAGGCTATATCATTTCAAATGGGTAACATTCACTATTCTTGTAAAATGTAAATAAAACGTGAGGGATTTGACATGGCTGTTGACTACAAAAAATAGTCTTCTGGGATGTGACACCATGTAGTCTGGTATAAATCTACCGAAGTTTTGGAGGAACCTGCTACCTTCATATTCAAAATATCTCTGATTAAAAATACAGGGCTCTTTTTTCAGTCAAAACACAACTTCACTACCCAAACAAATCAGCTATATCCGTGATTTCAGGCTTCCGCCGCGATGTTGATGAGATCTGCTCTCTTCTAGGATAGTATGCAGTGTCTTGACGTCATCCTTTACCGACGTTTCGGGACAACGTGTCTGTCCCATCTTCTTAGACTTCTTGATCCTTGACGATGGGACCGATACGTTGTTCCGAAAGGTCGCCGAAAGACTGCCACACGACGCTGCGTGACACCCCAGAAGAGCGCAGATTTCAAATCAGCTACATGTTTCGGCCACTGTTAGTAGCCACCATAAGGCCGATTCCAAGAGCATAAAAAGCATACAGCTGCAATATTGGTCGGAAATCTGCTTAAGGTCCAGGATCTCTGGCCAATATTGCAGATGTATTGTTAATGTTCATATTCTTGGGATTGGCCTGATGATGGCTGCTAACAGTGGCCGAAACATGCAGCTGATGTGTTGGACAGTAAAGTTGTGTTTTGACCGAAAAAAATGTATTTTTCACTTGTTGCAAAACGGGGTGGCTCAAATTAAGAAAACTGTATCTGTGAACAGTCTATAAACACCGAGGCAGCAAGTTCTTTGGAATCATCGGCAATTCTGTGCCGGGATACAAGGTGTCACCCTTCAGAAAACAGTGATTTATGCCAGAAGAGGTTCTTACAGCAGCAGTGCTACAGATTCGAGTCTTATAGGACGTTATGCCGTGTTTACTGGTAAACAGTAAAAACAATCATACAGTCCAACCCGGTTATAACGACATCAGTTTAAGCGACACCTCGTCTATAGCGACACATGTTGTGTGGTAACAATTAATTCCTCAATGTTAAGCGTAACATTATACTCCTAGATTATAACAACACTCGTGTATAACGACACAAAATATTCAGTCCCTTTCATGACGTTATAACCGAGTTCGACTGTATTATACTCGTATAATAACAGTTTACCAGTCGACACGACGGCAAACTTCGTGGCTTCAGGCTTCCACCCCTGTGTAAATGACGTCTTCGCTCTTCCGGGACATTGCGCGACGTTGACTGGTAGTTATCGACGTTTCGGAGTAACCTATCGTTCCCATTTTAAACGTTCAAGCCGTCCACGAAAAATACCAGGTACAGTTCGGTACGTAGTTATATGGGGGATGGTGTGTGCTTGACCCTTGCAGATGGGACTGGCTGTTCCGAAACGTCGATTACTACCAGCAATCAACGGTGCGCAACATCCCAAAAGCACAAAGACCTCAAAATGCACAGTTATCACCATGGTTTAGGTTGCTGGGGAAAAGTTTTCACATTTTATGTGAAGTGTACGAACAGTGGCTATCAGTATATCTCTTTGCACTTATTTAGTAGACTACATCACTACGCGCCGCTGAAATGAATACTTTCTTTTTCAGAATATTCTGTCTTGGTGTTCTCTTCTTATCAAGAACGTCCTATTTCAACTTGTCTTTGAAACCTGACACGTGACGTCTTGCAGGGTGTTTGAAGTTTACAACGAAGACAAGCGTTTGCCTGGGTTGAAATACAGCGACAGAGCGAGGCTTCTCATTCCCAATCGAGTGACAGACAAATGCGGCATATTTCCTGACGCGAAATAACACCACACGTTCAAATTTCTTACCAAAATATTTCAACGATGAACAAGCCACTATTTTGATCTTTCATTTTGATATAAATTATCCTTTTGTTAGCTATTACAGCAGATTCTCCCTTTGCAAAAGTGAAACAACAATATGAACTTTACACTGTTCATTCCGTGCACTGTCGATAACCAATTCACAACAGTCAGAACAACAAATTGATTTGACTCCCCCATGATGTTCCCTTAGGGCTCGAAACATGTAGGAGTGTTCAAAGTGATATTGTAATACAAAATATCTGGGAACAGTATTGTGCATTTTGTTGGTCCGAGTGCTGTGAACGACAGTATGACATTCCACTTCGTGTCCATGATACTGTTGCACATGGCCTCGTGCTGTAAACAAACAAAGGGATGCACTCCGTACAAAATCAGTCAATGCAGTGCCCCATATCAAAACTCAAAATGCAGCCACACTAACTCATCTCAACCCATAATCCTTCTGACTTGTATTTGGGATGTGCCCAATTCTACTCTCAGCTGAGACACCGATATCCTAACAGAACCTAATAATGCATTTATTAGTCAAGCCTTCCTGTATGTTTCGGCCTGATGAGTGCTTTGCTGGTTGCATTATTAGATACAATTGCAGTACAATGAAAAAATGATTTTACAAAATTATTACCGCAAGCTGGTCGTGGTTTTAATCAGCCCCTTAAAAAACAAATGTTGGGATAATCTTAAGTTAGTCGAAGACCACTTCCTGCCACATCCTTTCCAGATGTATTTTCACTAGCATCCAGTCAGTCTTTAAGCTATTCAGACGATGACTCAATTAACAACAAGTAGAACACAACTTTTTACCTCAAAAATTTTAAATATTTCTGCTTTAGTCTGTAATACAGAACACCATTGTCTAAATCGTCTCTACACTTGCAGTACTTACAGAGAAATTAACTTATAAATAGGTTATAATATGTTCGTCATATATAAACCCTCGGCCATCCCACTCTTGATTACCCGCAGTAACAGACTCGCACTTCGAACCCACCGAAAAAAAAAAAAAAGAACGATTCCGAATTATTGTGCGTAAAAACTTGAATTTAGCATTCCGGTAACACACTGTGTTTTTGTGGTAGCCAACAATGTAGCCTACAGAGCTACATTTATGAAACGACACCTGGGCTAGCCTAGGCCTAGTTTGGCCTACCTCACGCAGGTCAACTTCGTATCGTGGCGGAAGTTGCTGACACATACTTAGGCCTTAAATACGTTTTAGAAACCTTTTTTTATTCTGTATCAGTATTATAATACGAGTATATTATGTATATATGTGTTGTAATGCTAGGTTAGGCCATTTGGCTTCCTAAATTTTCATTCTAGGCGAGCCTATGGGCTAGGAAGCGGACCCAGAACACCCGACTTACCGTCTTTTCTGATCCAAACTTCACCCACTTTGAGAGGACAATTAGAGTTTGTTATTCCACAGCTCTTGTTCGCTTCGAGCCTGTCACAACTAGCACGAAAGTAATCAAACTCGATTCGACAGTTAAGGTCAATAATTCGCCGCAATTTATGACGCGGTAATACTAACACAACTTACATTTTTTACTTTCATCTGACCCAATACAGTGCCCCACGAAAAGAAAAAAATTTGTATAGTACGGGGCTGTTTTACAGATGCTCCAAAAATTAACAGGGGCAAATACAACGCAAGCGACATTTAGTTGCGAAAACGCTAACGTAATCGCTAGCTTCGCACCTGCATGTGCCCGCTGATAAAGACAAACTGCTGACGACAGCCATGCTGACAACATTGGCAGCGTGTGTGACGTAGTCAACGATCGCGAACACGTGGCAAAATACGGCGTCAAATACGGCGCAGACACATTCGTACGTAGTCTGGAATGGTGGAATGCCATGATGCGTATACATTGGTGGATTATGGGAAATGACTGAATTTCTACAGGGGAAGGGGCTACTAGCAAGTACAATAACATACCCTGTCCTAACCTGTCCCGGGTCACTCTGCATGCTTGTAAAATAACGCGCCGTACTAAATTTGTGTGACATGGTGCTACTTCTACTGTAGGCTACGTCACTGTTGCATTGTCAGTCAATTTCTGCGTCATAATGTTGTTGCGTAACCACTACGATTGTTGTACGCACACGCCATGTTTATGAAATACGAGTACTTCATGTTGTGGAAAATGTGGGGTAATAAACTGGAATAGGCCCGTATAAGGATTCTTTGAAATGGTAACGTTTTAAATTCTTATACGAATTTTCACTGCAGTATTAGTATTACGCCATTCGCAGACCGGTACCAACATGCAGCATGATTCTCAAGATGTGAGGACAGACCTACATCGCACACAACCGTAATCACCAGTATCACCCAGTCCCCAGTACGACGGGTTTGCTACACACACAGGCAATTACAGACCTCCACATTTGGGGACATAGTATTGGTAGTGGGGGTGGTAGCAGTAGTAGTAGTAGTAGTAGTAGTAGTGGTGGTGGTGGTGGTGGTGGTGGTAGTAGTAGTAGCAACAGCAGCATTAACAGCCTACTTCATATCCTATTTACAGCCAAATCATAGGGTTAACTTCAATGCCACTTCACTTACATAAAAATGCAACTCTTCATGACACTCCTTACCTGGGACTTATTCCATATGCAGGTGAATTCGTACTGTCAAGCCTGAAATACAGACCGCACGTCTTCCATTACAAACCACACAAAAAACGGACACACACTCACTGTGTAGGTTACAAACACTCGCACATTATTATGCATCACTCAACACAAACTGTCTGTCGTTAGTTACAAACACACGCACATTATTATGCATCACTGAACACACACTTTCTGTCGTTAGTTACAAACACTCGCACATTATTACGCATCACTCAAAATGGCCACCCCACGCCACCACGATATGGGCACGAGTTAAACGGAGGGGGTAAGAGCAAGTAGCAGGCGTACCACCTGTGCAATTAGGCCGGAGGATAGGGTAGCGAGTGTGTTCTGAAAGTGTCTCCCTCTGCCACCACGTCAGGGAAACTAACGCAACGATTACCCTGCAAACCACGTTGTCCAAATATAGTGTTACTTAATGCGTAACTTGCCAAACGCACGATAATAAGTTCGTACGTACCAATGAGCTGACTGGGAGTTATTTAACAACGCTGTTTGAATATACATTATTATTGTTAGTATTTAGTGTATATCACACAGAGATGTACAACCACACACCGTTAAGAATTAAATTTAAGTTCCTTCTCACTCATACGTGTCCATTGAATTACAACTACAAATATGTTTACTTTGTAAACTACAACAAAAGTGAGTTTCTCGGTCAAAAGTACGACCATAAAACTTTTAATCTCACATCCGTATAAAAATGCATGTGGACGAGATACACTGCGTTCCCATTCAATACTGTACCATTCAGGAGGGGCAAGAACATAACAGATTCTGGAGGGAAAACCTGAAGTCAAAAGAATGCTTCGAAGACTTTGCAGTAGACGGGGATATAATATTAAACTGCATTTTAAAGAAACAGCATAGGTGAGAATTGGCTTCATCTGGCTAAGGAGCTCTTGTAAAAACGGTAATAAATCTTCCAGGTTTAATAAAATGCAGGTGGACTCCTTGACCGGCTGCTCTGCTAACCACTCGATGGTAACCTTAAATAGCCTCGTTAAAAAGAAGTTTGTCTAAAGGATATTATACGTTTTGTGTTTGTGGGAAGATTAACATAATGAAACTTGAATGCAGTCCGGATGAAAAGTAGTTCATATTTCTTATTTGTTAGAATCCAACTAAATACACCGATTAGTCTTTGTATATCTTATAATTCACATCCATCTATCTCCAACATGTTTCGGCTTATACTTAGCCATCATCATGGAGATATATATCCTATAAGGGAATATATGTGTAAGGTCACAGTTACATTCGAGAGTAGCACACATGCATCTCCAGGTATACACATCACAGCGGCTATAGATGTAATATTTGTTATATCCCTCTGTTATGCAATATTATTGACCATGTAGATGAATGTGCCGATCCCAGTGGCAGCGCGGTCTAAGGCGTGGGTTTGCGACCGCTCGCTTACTTGGATTGCGGGTTCGAATCCTGCGGGGGCATGGGTGTCTGTCTCTTGTGAATGTTGAGTGTTGTCAGGTAGAGGTCTCTGCGTCGGGCTGGTCACTCGTCCAGGGACGTCCTACAGAGCGTGGCGTGTCTGAGTGTAATCGTGAAGCCTCGAAAATGGAGGCCCTGGCCCACTAGTGACTCACGAGCCAGTATAAAAAAAAGTACATGAATATTAATACCTAAAATTGAAAATTAAAACATAAATATAGCGATAGATTTGCATACTGTATTCAGATGTTGCAAGCATTCAATTAGCGCATTCAAACATCTCTGGGATGCCGTCTGATGTTTTAAACATTCTCATCCCGTGATGCAAAGTTTTCAACTTTATTTCTACACTGCAAACATACTGTACATTAAGTTTACGTATATGACAAATAGAAACAGTCGCTGGTTCAGTGCTCCAGCATTACCTGAGTTTCAGATTACTAATGTAAACACTGCTCAGTCACATACAACTGATGGACTGAAAATTAGGCTTCTTTCAAACTTCGTAATTTTGTCAGTACAAAGTCCACTTGGGTACTGTACATTCACCGTACGTACATAAAATAAACACAGACATCCGGACCTGTTGGGCATTACTGGTGTTACGAAAACAATCGGATACCTTGTACTCTAATCTCATCAGCTGATAGTATGTTGTCTTACACGTGGTCACCAAAAACTGCCAACTCCATCTTCCCTTCTACACCAAAGATAAAAAGCAGCAGGCTGCTCCAAAATGCTGATAAGCACATAAGACTATATTTGGTTTCACAGCTCAAAAGACCACAATATGAAGCTTAACACTGATCAAGACTGCAAATCTTGTACCGGTACGATCCCACTGCACTGTGCCTCGCCTCCGCGTCTTTTTTTGCGGTCTTACGTATCTGACAATTCCTACAATCCAATATTTAACTGTGTTAACCTCGTGGAGCTATCTTTTGGTAAGGCAACGAACATCTGTGCTATGAAAATAAACTGGGTAGTGCAATTAAGCCATATGCAGTACTTGGAGTACTAACAGGCAATGTATAAGACCTCACCTACAGAGCAGCAATACACATACCACGGATTATTTTCTTCTGACTCTGAAGATCAACCAAAATAATGAATTGCAGTAAGTTTAGTAATTTTCATTCGGTAGGCATCTGCCAGCATAGCTGAGGGACGGTATAACAGCGGATGTAGTGACTGGGCTATGGGCTAGACGGTCACGAGTTCGATTCACGGAAGCGCCCACGCCGGCTCTCCCCGGCGGAATGCGGCCGGGCCGTGCAGTTGGCCACTAACCTCAATCTAGCACTGACATTAAGAATAAGTGGAGCTGTACCACCATTCCCCCTATGCCTTCACGGCGTGGACAGGAAAAACTATACCTTGATCACACACACCTTTACCATACATAACACGGACGCTAAAAAAATTACCCCGATTAGCTCCATATATCACACAATAACATGTTCTGATCACATCCCAATAAAAAGGTAATCGACGTCATGTTTTGCAAAATTTGGCTTTGAAAGTGGTTTAAAAGTCACCTTCTTTATATATAGAACCCTTTTATGAGTACAGCAGAGGTGGGCCAGGCTATTCCGCTCACTTTAAGTTTCGGGCAATGAAAGTAGCGTAAGAACACTCCTCAGAAGCACACCTTGTACAAAATGTAGGTAATCTATTGTTGTTTCCACATAAAATGAAATTTTCTTACTGTATAGCCACAATCAAATATCGGACAAAGCGACTTGATAAACAGAAATATCAGAAATAGCGGGGCTGCTCCACTTAGCTGTGGGTCTATTCTGTCAAATTTGGGCTGCAGTATCACAAGCATTTTCCACACACAGGAACTGCTTTCAGCCTCCAGCACTGACGCCCACTTCATGATATGACGTTCTACATTTCTGGCATCCGATCCAGGTGAAATTTTGCACCGACTGTACTGAACAGCACTTCAAGCCACGGAATCCACACGGTGTTTGCATTACTGCCTTCAACGAGAAGGAATGGAAAAGGCGACCTTGACACTGGAAGCTCGTTGTTGTTTCTTTTGGGAATGGGACTTTGCAATGCTTTCCCTCTCCATCTTCGGTCTCCGTTTAGCCAGTGCCTGTATAAAATGTGATTCCGAAGACGGGGTGTCTTGTCTTTTGCCTCTTTCTGCATTTCTTCGTAGACATTTTCTTTCCTGGTGTGGGAATTAAGGCATTTAAAAAGTTATTTCTCTCCGTTTCAATTTCTCCTTGGGTGGCAGTGAATAGTCCTGCTTCATTTAAGTCTAATTCCACTGGATAACTGGTAGTCCTGAAGGTTTGCCGATTTCAGAAGGGATCCGATCAGGAGTGTGTGTGTGGTGACAGGGGCTGGGATGAATCGTGTAGAAACTACGTACAGAAAAAAAAATGTGTCTTCAGGGAGAGTGGAGAGTGTAAAAGGGTACATGCCTGTGCACTCAAAACCTCTGATAGCGTTCCCAGCTGTGTGGAAATGTTTTCTGAAACTAAATTTCGTGATTGCAGCACTCGGATTGCTCTGCCTGAAGTTTACTGCCGCTTGATAATAGTACGTCTTGATGGGCTTGAAAAAAGTTACGTCGAACGGTGTAGGACAGATGTCAGGTGACGCCGGCAAGCATTATATTTCAATGCCTCTCTCTCTCTGTTATAGTTCAAAACTTTAGAGTTGAAACGAAGGATGTCCATCGAAGATCGGCAGACACTTTCCTGGAGACTGGCGCTCCTGAAAACGTGGAAGCCATTCCAGAAAATTACCGTCTGTGATATAACCCGAATCGTTCACTACGATTTCAGATCCTGCGGGTAAATCTGGTAGTACTTTTCCCTGAAACAACACCCCCCCCCCCCGAAAATAACAGGGGTGGGGGAAATAAATTCAGCAGTTGCTCTGCAGCTTGTAACAACAGTCACATTCTCATCCCTTGCCACACTGGGAAACTTAACATCCCTAGCTCTTTGATGGTGAAATTTTTCGGAGTTACAGTATTCAGAGGAAACTGTCTCATCCGTGCTGAAAACAAGACGTGGTTTGTCACGGATATCGAGTTCCGTACACCGATTTTTGTATTAATCAAAATAATCGTCAACTGACTACTGATTGCGTCCCTGTGTTCTTGCTGTCGATAAACCTTCTGGCTTTCCCAGTGCGATGTCTCTATTCCATAACCTGGAAATCAACCTTTAGTTGCTGCAGATACTGCCTTTAGTGCAAGGATGATTTACACCTCTCGTACATGCAAACACGAATGCCGCTCTAAGGATCTGCTTACGAGTGCATTCGAAACTGCTTCCTCCTAAATCCTTTCAACCTGACTGCCAAATTTTGTCCTCCTCCCCCCCCCCCCCCCCCCCCCCCCCCGCCCACGCTAAAAACTGCAGGATGACCAACCGGTTTAATCTTTATTTAGAGTCTTAACGCCTTCTGCCTATTAGCGGTGTTCATTCAAAATTTTAGTGTAGAATACGGGATTTGGAAAAAAGGTGCTGCACCTCTCAAACTCACCCCTCATTTCATGACGCTTGAAACTGCTCGGTCCATCCTTATTTGCTGCCTGCACATGTCCTTCCTTACCTCCGAACAATCTAGAAGACAGCTACAAAACAATATCGCAATGTTATGTGGAGCGACAGCAGGAATAATATCTCCAATCAAGCAGAACAGTCCCTCTTTTACTCGGCGAAATAGCCCCAACTGCTGTTTAAAAATTACGGGCCGTTTGAAGGCAATGACAAAAGACAAATGCCATCTTCTATACACAGTAAAGTTACAGGCCATCAAAGTGATTTACCAAGGACTACTCTGAAAGTTAGACTGAACCTAAGAACACACGCTTATATACGAAGAGCAAAATCCAGTGCAAATCGCTTACCTTCCAACGTCTGCGCTCTACTGGCCTATGCTTAAGATGACAACTGCAAACCAGCAAACAAGGACCTGACACTAACGCACAAATACATCCTCTGAAAAATGTATGTGGCTACAAGCATTTTTAAGAAACTGTCAAAATCCAACAAATACATTACTTTTAAGACTCAAATATCGGAACAGGAGTTTAATTAATTAATTAATTATCACTATAATGTGATTTATTAGTCATTAAAAATTTAATTTGTATTTCCTGAGACATCCTTGTTTTTACAACAAAATAATCATTATAGCTTATTACACAATAATAATGATAATAATGATAATAATATTATAATAATTTAGGAGCAAAGGAAGGAGCAGAACTTGCAACTAGTCAACAGCAATTTAACAATGATACAGGTGTTTTTAACATATCCCCAAGTTCAGGTCCATCTACCCACGCTCAGAGGTAAGTACAATAATGCACACAATCTGAAGGAAAGGACAGATCTTTCAACAATAATTAACAATGACAAACATGTGCAACATTAGTTGACCATTCCTGAAAACTCAAAGATACCTGTCACCAAGGAAAAGGAAAGATATCTCATAGGACATTAATCCAACAGAGCCCACATTCCCTAAGGCTACGAAAGGTGTTATAAAATGTATGTATCAACAATAATTATCACAAGAATCGGTGTCGTTCTGAAAAAGTAAATAAACGTCGTACATATTCAGAGAGCTGTAAAAATAAGAATGAAAGTAAATACCATATATCTTGTGCATAACAATGAACTTCCTACACAATTTGATGACAGAGCAGTGAAAAAGGTTCAGAAATCATAACCACCACAATCCATCAGACATTAAGCATTCAGTTTTTTGCTTCAGTCCAGTATAACGTTCATTGTTAATAATACATCAAATATTTGTTGTTCTTCAATCTGACCTTTGCTCTAGTAAAGTGTTATTTCTTTCTCAAATAATTTACAATTTACATACTATTGCTTCATAAAGCGTCGCCTTATTAGTATTTTGAAATTAAATACGAATTACATGCCTCTCTCAGCAGGCAGGTTAACAATACAGAAGAATACTGTGTTTACCAGAATATAAGATGAGAATTGGTTCCTAATTCTTTACCTGAAAAATGGGGGATCAACTTACAATCACACACAAAGTTAAACATGTTTCATTTAGGTATTTTTCCGAAAACTGAGGAGTACGAAAAGGGTCACCTTATATGCAACATCATCTTATATTCGGGTAAATATGGTAACGCACACTAACATACTTGTTTTAGTAGTCAGTAAATTCGCTTCTCAAACTGCAACAAATTCACACATTAAATATTTATATACATATATTAACTATAAATTTTATTGGTGGGAATGTGTTCTATCTAATTATTTTCACAACCAAATGCAGAAAAAATGTCAAGAGGATTCATAAAGAATTACACACACAGCAATAACGTAGAGACTTACACACATTGTCTGAAATACAGTAAAAAAGTAACCCCCAAGTACTTACATGCAACTATTTATTTTAATTTATAAAATGGTATCATAATTTAATGTTATCAAGTGCATTTTAAAATTTCAGGATAGTTGTCAAAACTCTTAAATTTAAGGACTATGATTTTCACTGCTAATCCAAGCAATGCAGTTGTATACACTGCTGAACACCCTCTTGGTATTATTCTAAAATACCTGAGGTTGCGGGCAACAGGGGTTTGTCATGGCCCCTGAACCCTATAATTGTGAACTTGAATAATGAGGCTATGAGAAACAGAGGTAAAAACACACAAGAAATGGTTTGTTGGTACAAATTTTTGGGTTGTTTGAAATGTTTAGATTCAAGTAGCCTGTGACCAATCAGAACCGTAGGCTGAAAAAAAGAGAATTTGATATTCAGTTAAAAATTATGTCATTGTGATATGCATAATAAATGGCACAGCTAACGATTAAGAGGCATACATACAATGCACTTATCATCAGTTTCAATCCATGGTTCATTAACATAATTAATGAAAAAATCAAGCCTGAGAAGATCATCAGAGGCTACATTCCAATCCAAACCAGCATCAGTGACAGTTCTAGTTATTTCCTATAATGCGATAATGGCTTCTTGGTCACGAATTGCTTGATTCTGAAGGTGTGGTACTAAGCTGACATACACTGGGACACTTCCTTTTGCTTATTTTGGTTATGGAAACACAATGTTTCAGATTCTGGTTCCAGGGCTGTCCTCATGGCAAGGTTAGTGGCGCAGCAACCCCAGGCCCCACCCACTGATATTGCAGTGTATGACATATTTCATGCACCATGTCACTTTAAGGCAAAGAAGTAAAACTGTAAAAATATAATATAATATATGCAAATGGAAGAGAAACAATACAGAAATGGTTACATACAGATGAGTTGTATTTTAAAGCACATACGTTAACTTCATTAGAATCACAGAACAGCAATAGGAATACACTCTTTAATAAATAAACACCTTCATGTCATTAATATTAATTAAACAAACAAAAACTGCTGGCTTTGATTTTGTTTTTACTTGTACAAATTTAAGGGGGATCCTGCACCCCTCTGGGGATGGTCCTGATGGTTCTGTAACCATCAGGTAACAGCAGAAACCTACTCTACTGGGCCAATTACATGGAATAGGTCTCGGTCTCCAGAGATGAATACACGCCTGAGTTTAATGAATTGTCTATATGGCGCTTTTATATAACACACTCGGTTTGTGAACTTTATATTGTTACCACCGTGCATTTTACAGTATATAAATAAAATGTACCAATTAACGCAGCTTTCTTTATTAACAGTAACTATTATTCACCGACATATGTTTCGGCGTTATAAATCGCCATCATTAGGGGGTCGCTTAGTGTGAAGTTCACATAATCATCCATTGGGTTCGGGAACAGAGCACTTAAACTCACCAGTTCACTCTATCACTTTCAGAAGCGCCGACTCCATTCACAGTACACACATATATCTTAGCGATCACCAAGCTAGGCTAAAATGTAGTACAATAATGTCATGTGCACTTGCCTTTAAAATTGTTTAAACACTTTTGCTCACAGTTAAAAATTGGTAAAGTAAGATTATATAAACACTGTATGAATATTTCGTGTACAAGCTTGATAAACATCATGTTCTGCTGGTACTATAGGATGAATGGTTATATGTCCATAGACGTGTAGCTGACTTTGGAACTATTATCCTGTGGCTTTATGAAGTCTGTATTATGTTGACTTTGCATGGTTGAGTCTGGAGTGATGTGTATTGTGAATGGAGTCAGCACTTCTGGAACTGATACAGTAAACTAGTGAGTTTAAGTGCTCTGCTCCCGAACCAAAAGGATTGTTATGTGAACTTCACACTAAGTGACCCCCCAGATGACGGCCACTTATAACGCCGAAACATACGTTGGGGAATACTAGTTAATGTTAATAAAGAAAGATGCATTAGTTGGTACATTTTATTTATATACTCAGTTGGCGTTCGCAAACCTAAAATATCCACATGCAGCGGATGAAGGCATTTATTTCATTCATCTGAAACTTTACAGATTGGAACAGTTCATACAGTTCTCATAATTTTAAAAAATTTTAAAATAATGGAAAGAGACCGCCTTCCACAACTGGCATCCCATTACTAATGGAGGGAATAATGAGGCATTAGGATACCTGCTTGCAATTAATAGGCACAGGCATTAAGGACTCTGTTTTACAAAATTCATAATGATTATGAATTACACACCAATAATATGGTGTTCAGTTGCACATAACAATGATCTACTGACTTACATGCAATAGTCAAATCTTTGATTTCACAATTCAGCACTTTCTTGCTAAGTAGCCTGCCCAGACCACTAGAAGGTCATACTTTATTAGCTCATAAAAGTAATGAAGAACTTAATCATAAATTTAATTATAAGAAGACTGCAAATGATGTACTCCACAATATAGTACACAGACTTCACAAAGGCATTCTTTACTTTCAATATATCATACAGTTTCACGATATATACTTAAATGTACTGTTATTTGTGCCCATAACAAAAGTACAGCCTTCCCTCCATTGATTCTCATGAAATCCACAAATGCTCAACAGCACTATGTGCCAATCTTTTGGAATTTAACCCAGATCAGACAATAATAGTGCAAACTACAGACAGAAATTCATTTATGCCCATAAGTAAAGTATGGCTTTTACTATGTCAATTTTCACAGAACTCAAAAAATTGAATCAATATAAGGCTATCTCCAGTACCCAATTTTGTACAAATAGGACAAAAAAATATACAACAAATGGATGAAATTTCATGTACATCCTTCAGTAAAGTATTTCTCTCATTGCACTGATTTCTACAGAACTCACAGCTACTCAAGAGCATTATGTAGAGATCTTCTACACCAAATTTTATCCATATCGAATCACAGTTGTAGAAAACACAGGCAAAATTTAATTTATTCTCTTAAGTAAAGTCCACCTTTCAAAGCAGCGATTTTCACGAAACTCAGAACTGCTCAGTGGTACTATGTGACGATCTCCAACACCAAACCACATATGAATCGGTCAAGAAATATGGAAATTATAGGTAGAAATTCATTTACACCCTCAGAAAAATACAAGTGTTAATGGCCCAATTTTCAGAAATTCACATTTACTCAACACCTCCCTGTAAAGTACTCCTATAATGAATTTAATGAAAATCCAACAAATAGTTTGGTCACTGATCCTAAGTCACAGATGGGTGGACAGACTAGATGGTCTCCACATGTAACATTATCTTCTTACTTTGTAAAGAATTCCTATGGATGGATAGTGCAACCACATTTTTAGAATGGATCAACATCACACTCTGCTCAGAAACCAGTAATATACACCTACAGGGAGAAGAAACATCAGACAGATGAAATGCTGAGTTGACTAATTTTTAGCCAATTTTAAGTTTCACAGAAGTCATAACAGGTTTTATGGCCTAAGCTATGATATCAATTATGATATGTCACAAGAGTCTGCAAATATATTGTGAAAAGGTGCACCAAAAACATTCTTATTTTAGGAGTACTGATGTATGAACATTTTTATATCCATACGAGACAGTTTATTATCATCACTGATACCTAACAGTCATATGTGTACAGTGCTGCACCAAAAATTTAACCACTTAAGTTCATGTGCAATATAAATTACTCATTGTTTTTAATGACAAACAGCAATGTGTATATGTACAACATATGTAAACAAAATTATGAAAAGCTGTGAAAGTAGTGTTGCAGTGACCAACTCTGTGCCACAGTTACTTTCCAAAGGTCATCATACACACACACACACACACACACACACACACACACACACACACACACTATTGTCAAGGGTGTGAAAATGGCCGCTCATTTGCAGTATCATAATAATGTATGGTTTCAAATTAAAACCAACAAGAACAGAACTTGAAACGGATAAAGTCTGACAATGGTTTCATGTAAGTTTTGTCAGTTATATTTCTTCAACTGTCACACAACACTACATCAACACAACATTTTGGAAACTACCCGTTTCTGTCTTTGCCTCACCAGAACACATAAGCAGGTAAGTTCCAGGACAGTGTGCGGTGTTCTGTGTTGTGACAGTGGAAAAGTCCTATTAAACATAACTGACAAGACTGACCTTCCTCCCAGACACAGTAACAATTTGGCACACAAATATAAAAATTCCAAGCAGGCACAAGAAATGAAAAAACTGGAGACATAAGCATCATATCTCTACCTATAATTTTCATTGTATAATCTAACGACTGCTAAATTACGAAAGAAAATGCCATAAAAGTTGCACTAAGTCACAAACTGAAATATTTCTATTTGAAACCTCTTCAATGCCTAAACTATACCAATCCATAACCCTCAATCCATTCAGAGGCAATCTGATGAGGGTTGTCAAGATATTTACATATGTGCTGCGCCATCCTATCCCTGGCTGGGAGTGGTTCCTCTCCTGACACGAAGCAGATTGACAGACAGACCTACCTGAGTCCAGTCTGTGTGAGCTGCCTTCCTCTATACACTCACGTGTCTTTATCCTCAGCATTGTAGTTCATTATTTTCTTGCTGGGTCACAAGAGCCGGGGGGTTCAGCCCAGACCCGCCCACTGCATGAAGTCGGGCACCTCACGTACAGGAACATGCCTTGCCAGTGCCTTCACACGCAGGTTACGATCTTTGGTAAGCAGTACCACTTCTCGATACAAGCGGCGTGGTTCACCTATGTTCAATATCATGACTAGCTTACCCAATGTATGTATCAGATTTTTGGAAATGTGTAAAAAAAAACAATTCTGACTTTGGGTGAAGATATGTATCAAACCACTAGTACCTAGGATTTCAGTCACTGTAACTAAGCAGTGTATTTCAGCATGTATACTTTCCACTATATCAACAGTATCCTGAAAATGTCACTAAGTTTTTGACACACTGCTGCACCTCACAAAATACAGTACTATGTAATTAAATGCTCCCTGGTGTAAATTATATCCCCAAAAAATAGCAAATAAAGGCCATTTAAAAGTCTGATAATGAATTTAAATGGCATGACCCGTGGTTAAAACCTCAGTGCAATACAGAATTATTGTTATGATTATAGTCTTCCAGAATGTGATACAGAGCAGTTGGCTACAGAGGTAGATGCCTTTCAGGAAAACCTGCTGTCTGAGTCTTCACAGTAGAAGAGCAGCAGGTTTCTCCAAAACACTGATACCTGCTACCGAACTACACACTATCACTTTACCAGCAGACAATACTTTTAATGCTCACTGCCATAAAATCTTCAAAATTTTACTCAATTATTCTGCCCCACTAACACTAACAGCAGATGACTAAAAAAAAGTGGATCAATGCTTCAAAATGTGGCCAAACAAACTGTTAAAATTCTAACTCCTACTTAACCTTTTAAAGCCTAGCGGGAACACTACATAGCACCTGGTTTAACTTGAAAAAATTCTCCATTGTAGTGACATTGAATTTATGTGTTTACTACGAATCTCAGAACAAACAGAAACGTTTACCTTATATTAAGAGACTGGTTTTTATAACCGAGGTGGAGAGTGTTTACAGCGCAGTACGAGCTGAGTCCTTATATAAAACATATGCTTCGTCTTTAAAGGGTTAAACAACTGCACACTAGGTTTCCTCATTCTCTCTTAGATAAAAATCAGAACTAGAATCGCTAGTCTGAGGAAGGTTACATTACATATTAATTTAGTTTATAAGAACTGCTGTTACCTGGTTTGCTTTGGTCCCTTCCTGATGATCGACACAGGCTCAGACTTGTAGTGAGGATTTTATCATCATTCCTTTCATCCTGCAACAACATTTTGCATAAAGTATGAAATCTCCAATGTCTGTGACAAGAATCATAAAGGCTTTTCACTACGGGCTATATACCTGCCAGCTCAGTAAAAAAAAAAAGTACCTGTTCTGAATCCTCCTCCATTGCAAATGCAGATGTGTGGATTACAGTACCACGGGAAGTGACACACCGCACACCAGGACTCCGAGATCTGAGGAAGACAAGAGCCAATTTGGCAGCTTCAGCGACTTTGGCAGCATGTTCTGGATCCACAGGTGGTAGAGGAATATAATCTCTGTCTTTCCCTCTACGAGCAAGCCCCTCCAGTTCTTTCAGAACTGCAATGAATAGAACAGCATTAACAACTAACAACGCTAGCAGTAGCGGTGGTAAATCAAGTTCAAGATGACTGTGTTTAGGATGTGATACCATGCACACCGATGGATAAGTATCAACTTTTTGGAACACAGGCGGGCAACAGGATTTTGAGGCATGCCACAGGCATGGCAACTGATCCAGGAAATTTACCAAACTAAGTAAAAAAATGCTTTCTTATAGTATGGTAAATTACCTCATTAACCCTTTAAAGCCTAACGGTTACTTCAATGCACCATCAGGTTTAACATTCAAAAATTCTACATGGTGCTCACATTGTGTTTATGTGTTTTGTATGATTCTCAGAACAAACAGAGACTACTGCCTTATACAGCATCAAACGATTGGTTTTTCTATAACCGAGGTGGAGAGTGTTCACTGCACAGTACGCACTGAGTCCTTATACAAAACAGATACATTTCGTCTTTAAAGGATTAAAGACAAACTCTAGAAATGGCTTGAACAAACTTCAATCTAGCACAGTCGTGAGTCAAACATACATAAATCATGCATTTCCAGCTACCTCAAAAAATCAGTGCGAAATTCGGCAATCTTTTTCCCCGGCTGCAAGAACTTCAAATCAGGGTTTATTGTCTACCCACATCGAAATTTGTAAACAAAAGTTGCACTTTTTCTAAGATCTCCAATTCCACGTCCCTTCAGGATGTTAACTAAGTGGCCCTACTAACGTTCCGACTTCAGAAGTTTGCACATCCGCCATGATGTTATTATCGATTGTAGGAAACTGAAAATTACGATGCTGGGGTGGCATCCAGGACAACACTCACTACCCCCCATCGATCTATTCCCATACATCACAGCCTTTGAGGGACACACTAATGTCACTTCAACGAACATGCATGCTGTGCATCTGATCTGGAAAGGCAGCTTAGTTTGACAATGATTATAATTATGATGGTGATGACGACGACGACGACGAGAACAGAATACAATAAATAATGGGTCAGCCCTTGCTGTCCCGATGCACGCAGGCCTTTCACAGGCTCTTTGTACCCCTATGTCCAAGCCATGACAGCCCTGCCCTTTTGAAAAAGTTCCAGATCGTCCCCAGACTCAGACCTCTAATGTCCTGAGGGTCCAAAAAGAAGGGACGCAGATAAGTATGTCTGAGTGCCGCCACGGCTTCACACTCACACAAAACACGAGATCAGGTCTCCTCCTCCGCTCCGCACCTCCTATGCAAGGAACTGTCTGTCAGCCCCATTATGTGGAGGTGTCTTCTTAGGGTGTTATGGCCGGTAAGGACGCCAATAACTGCCCTGGACTGCGTCCTATTAAAGGACAGTAGCATGCTCTTAGCAGCAGTATGAGGGTCCGACGACGACGATAATGATCATCATCATAATGGTGAGTTGAAAATACCCTTTTCCAGCAAAGAAACGCCGATGTTCTGTTCATCACTAACTGATCCGAATTCATGTCATTTAGCATCTTAAACAAACCCACCGAATGTTCGTAACACTGAAAAAGACTCTTCGATAGTGTGAAGACAAGCTGACAGAATGCACAGTGCTGTTACTTAGCAGTAACAGCAAAATTCGATGTCATAATAACAGCCGAAGCGCGGACTCCACTGCCGTTTATTGGCGCCATTTTGTGGTGCTATTGCATTTTTAAGTGGGAAGAACAGACGCAAACCACTCCCTGCGTATTAGACACTATATACACTGATACGAAGATAGACGTCCAGTATTCTGATACTCCTGTGAGTGCAATTCACAGTGTTTTAAGTCTATTTTTTGTCATATCTCCTGAGGCATTAATTTCCTTCTTCTCTGCCATATCGTCACTACAGCGTTACTACATGAGTTCTCAGGCACATACAAGTGCCATTTTTTTCCATCTCTGCAGGAAGACATACACCCGATTACGACTTTATAATTAACGCTGTCCTCTATTGGCATACTGCTCACACCAAGTTTCGTGAAAATCGGGCAACGGGTTCAAACGTTGCAACTGAGGGAGACACACAAAACAGCTATCTTATAAGCCTACCTTTCCTTCGTCCAATTTCCAGATAAGCAGATATGTAAAAAAAAAGTGATTTCACCCAAACTTCTTCCATTAAGACATTTTTCTTTCTCGATTGTTCTGAGGGAGGACGTACAGGGCAGTGCCGTTGCTCGAACATTTAAAACGACAGATGCAGTTAGCCCGGACACACTGTAAACCACGGTGCAACATATGAATAACAGGCTATATGCAGCCATAAGTAAGCTGCAAGGCTGACACTAACACCAAACATTGACTTCCAGCTAGGCCGATCCCTACATCAAGGCGTCGAACCCGCTACAGATCTATGGCCCAATATATACACCTAACCTACGGGTCTTGACGCTAGTTTTAAGAATTCTACCTATTAATATTCCTGACAGCATCTAAATCCCCCCCCCCCCCAGTGGCGCAACAGCCCCTAGTGGGCCAGGGCCTTCTCATTATCGACGCTTCGCGATCACACTCTGTTAGACACACCACACTCAGTAGGACTTCTCTGGACGAGTGATTAGCACGACGCAGAGACCTCTACCTGACAACACACAACACTCACAGGAGACAGACATCTAGGTCCCCGGTGGGATTTGAGCCCACAATCCCAGCAAGAGAACGGCCGCAGACCCACGCCTTATACCGCGCGGCCACTGGGGGAACGGGGCACCTAAAATACTAAATATAAACATTTAGTTCCAACCCAACGGAGGATACAGTACAGTCCGCCTCCATTAGGAAGACCGATCGGCTAATGTTGTTTAACCCTTTGAAGACGAAACGTATGTCTCTTATGTAAGGACTCAGTGGGTACCGCGCTGTGAACACTCTCAACCACGGTTATAAAAACCAATCCCTTAATATGTTATAAGGCAAAAGTTGCTGTTTGTTCTGAGATTCACGCAAAACACATAAACGCTGTGGGAGTACCATGCAGAGCTTTTAATGTTAAACCTGGTGGTACGTAAAGTTACCGCTAGGCTTTAAAAGGTTAAGGAAACAACCACCGTGTATTGTGAGACTCACACAGAAGGCTTCAGCAGGCCAAGTGCACAAACTGCAACGCTTCTTAACGTTACTGTAGATAGTACATACAGAAACCACTGGGTTCTATGGTTACAACGTACACTACTATTTTAAGTCGTAATTTCTTTGTTTTCATCTTCACACACTGACAAGGATTTAACTCTGAACCAACCGCATTGTTTCGTGGTACGTTTTGCCTCTTCTGTCCCTGACAGATCTTCATTTCCATCCGTTACGTCATCAGCAGCTTCTGCTTCATCGTTATGCATTTTACACACGTGGCCGTTAGGATAATCTGCAGTCCGAATATCGAAACGCTGTCAACGTGACCAACTAAATCCAGACCTTGTTAACAGGCTGACGGTCCATCTTTTACAGAACCCAAAGGTTCATTACAGCGTTTACAACAGCCAGCCTACACCCTACCACAATGTTTGATATCCTTTAATAACTCTTAGTGCATTCCCATCTGGGACCGCGGCTTCCAAGTGGTCTCTTCCCATCAGGATGTCCGACCAAAACTTACTATACATTTCTCATTGTCCCTATGCGTACTGCATGCACTGGTCATATCATTCACCTAGATGTGATCATTCTAATGATACAGACAACAGCCCTGCATTAAGAAACTTTCTCCAGCTTCCTGTTACTTCCCCCCTCTTGGTACCAAACAATCTCTTCACTAAGTTCTCAAACGTTCTCAATCTACTCAGTAACCAAATGAATACAGTTAAACTCTCGGTCTATGATATGTTCCTAGGAAGAGAGAGACCAAGTTCCACACAAACATCTAACATTACATTTTTTATATCTTTATCTTTGCCGATCCTAGTGGCCGCGCGGCCTAAGGAGTGGGTTGGTTTGCAGCCGCTCGCCTGCTGGTATTTCGGATGCGAATCCCGCCGGGGGCATGGATGTCTGTCTCGTGTGAGTGTTGTGTGTTGTCAGGTAGAGGTCTCTGCGTCAGGCTGATCACTTGTCCAGAGGAGTCCTACCAAGTGCGGTGTGTCAAACTGAGTGTGATCATGAATCCTTGTTAGTGAGGGGGCCCTGGTCCACTAGGGGCTGTTGCGCCATGGGGGGGGGGGAATTTTTTTATGTTTATGTTTTTAGATAGCAGAAGCGGAGACTGAACTGGATGGTATCGACAAGTGCTCATAAATACACATGTATAAAACAACAGTCATTTACGAACTGTTGGACAATACGACAGCACACGTCGCATGTCACTACCATGTGGCTGAAGAGAGATGAGTTCACTTCCTACAGTTTACCGCGAGACGCTACACTGGCGCCGTCGCGGGGAGGGGGACAGCGCGCGCTTCCTGCAGTAGCAACAACGCCAGGAGCAAATGTCAACGTCCTCCTTAGAAACCTGCTGCTCCTTTTATTGAACGTTATGTCAGGTATCCGGTATAATCAATCTGTAGCTGCTTAGACCATCTGCGGCATCATTCCTCTCCTATTTAATGTTTTGTGGCAGACTGCTGTAACCAAGCTACTTACTGACGTAATGACAATCGATGTTAATCGATTACAATTTATTCGACCACAGCGAACGAGGTATACGAGCTGTGGTAGCAGTAACCGTACCTAAATAGATATTTCAGTAGTCTAGTTATCTCAAGCGAAGTTAGATGGAATCTGAAACAACGCCGAACTCACCTACTCGAACATAAGTGTAGTGTTTCCATGTTTGTAAGTAGAGCAATCAAGTAAGCGGGTCATGTGGCGCGTATGAGAGAGATGAGACGTACGCAGAACTATAACCGAAAAATATGGGAACAGGCAAGTTGGAAGCCCGGACAGTAAATGCGAAAATATTTCTGTATTTGTTCATGGTTTACTCAGTAGCAAACCGCGACAGTCGTTGCGTAGTAATTTCTACAAACAGGACATGAGGGCATGGACTGGATTCATCTGGCTCAGGATTGTATCCAGTGGCGCAATCCTGTTCCGTAAGTGGCAATGAATTTCTTGAGCAGCTCGGCAACTATCAGCTTCCCAAAAAGAACCGTGCTATGTAGTTAGTTGTACAATATCACACACTGCCAACTGTAAATTCGTATTCTGGTCTTCTTGGTTGACACCGCTAAGTCTCGTAGACAGGCACCGACGTTTCAGGGAATCCTCAAGATGTATATCAGGAACGCTCAACCCGCAGTTCACGGGCAAAATTTTGCCCGCGATACGGTGTTATGTTGCCCGCGAAGACATTCGAAACGAGGGGTCCACGCATTTCAGTTCAACGTCTTGCAGTTAATGTTACGTTTCCACTCACCACATTTAAAGTAGATGCTGGAAATGGTTTCGTTTGGATCGCAGACACGCGTCACATCTCACAAACATGTTTAATTCACGCCGACGTTCTGGTGGCGAAACTGAAGACACTAAACACCGACACTTCTTTTTTACATCATCTGTAGTGCGAGGTTTATTACTACAACCTTCACGCATTAAAATAATAATAATAATATAATCCTTACTCCTATTTAGAACATATAGGTCATCTACAGTTTTTCGCCAGCGGACTCTATTCACGGCTCCACTCTTCGTCACTTTCCAACTCTTGCCGTATTATTTTTTCAACTGTTCATCGCCATGGATTCCATTCCAAAGCATTTCTGGGTTTGAATCCGTTCCTTTACTCAGGGTATGTCCTAGCCAGCTGAATTTTCTCCTTCGAATTTCCAAATTGATGTCTGCCTGGTTAGTTTCACGCCAGAGGTCTACATGACTAATTTTCCTGGGTCAGCATATCCTAAGCACGTGACGAAGACACTTGTTGACATAAGCCTGCAACTTCCTTCTTATTACTTCGGTAACCACGTCTCAAAGCCATATAAGAAAACATTTTTTACGCAGGTATTAAAGACCTTAATTTTCGTTTTCAAGCTGATATTATAGCTTCTCCAGATATTTTTCAATCTGGGAAAGGTTCCTTTTGCCTTTTGAATTCGTCTATCCACGTCTCACGCATTAAAATGCCCCACAAGTAAAAACTCGATCACACGGGTTCAGATCGGGCGAACGAGGCCACAATCCCCTGATTATTATGCTGTCCCAAAAAACGCTCTGTAAACGCAGAGAATTGCTTGTGATCTGAGCAGCAACACTACCTCGCTAAAAAAAAAAAATAAATAAATTCTCCCGTAATCGGACGGGTGTTCACGAATGATGTCAATGCGTGTCATCGGTGTGAACTTACGGTTTCACACACAAAAATATTGCCCAATAATCCTAGCTGCACCCACGCCACACCATACACCAACTTTAACATCGCGTAAAGGCACTTCGTGGATCAACAGGGGACCTTCTATAAAACAGTACCTGTTACTCTGAGAGTTCACATATGCACTGAGATGAAACCAACATTCATCACTAAAGAGAATGAGTGTGACGTCTACTTATCATGCACCCGATGAAGGTACCAGTGCACAAAATTCAGTCTTGCTTCACGATCTGTGTCGCCACGTTTATGAACCACAACTGTTTATCCACAATGGATGCAAATGCAGTTCTGTTGCATTTCACGATGATGACAAATATACGCCCGTTTGCTGTGAAAGTCGAACCAAATATTTGCCTGCACGCGTCTCCAATCTAGAACCAATTTCTTCTACTTTTTTCTCAGTTAGGATGTGTCTTCTGTGTGCTCTCTTCGTGTCTAGAATTGACCCTGTTGCTCGAGACCTTTACATGTATTTGTAAATTGCTATCGTGTTTGGAACAGGAAAACTTCCGTCCGAATTTACCACAACATTTCTTGTATGATCTACAGTTTGCAGTATACAGAGTAGTTCCAATGATACTGTCACTGCGACTGACAGCGCGCGCGGAGGGTGGTTCACAGAGTGAACGAAGTTGCATGAGATAATGCAACCGACAGGAAATTACAAACGCCATTTGTCAGATGAACTTACGGACCCTGTATACACTAGCTGCAATTCTGTCTACATAAAGACATGCTTCTACACGTGAACGTTTCATGCATACAATCCGTAAAGTCGGTATTAAGTACAGTACTTATACGCTTCCCACAATCCCTAGGTTTACATTAATCGTGGTTTGATTCCTGGAAGGGGCAGGAGATTAAAGCTATTCCCCAAAGCGTCCAGACACGCTCTGGGGACCATCTAGCATCCTAGTCAGTGGGTGTCGGCGGCGTTTTTCCTTAGGGTAAAGGAGCCGACAACTCACCCCACCTACTTCCGAGGTTAAGGAGTTATGACTTCACGCCCCCCACATGCTTTCAGGCTGTGCAGAGGAACAACCTTACCTGTATCTAAATCAAGTACATATACCCTAAATTATTAAAATATCTATGTACAGGCTTATGTACACCTCACAAGCATATGAAACATATACAGTACCGGGTGTCCCGTCAGTCTGATCTCATAGGGAAAAGCACTAGTGAAGCAAATTTTCAAATTGACGTTCTTCCTGTTGCTCGCACAGGTGGATACAATACTGCACACTTCATCGCACACTTTCCCAGTCTGAGGTGTTATGTTTGTAGTAGTGGCACGGATATTTTCTCCAAGGTCGTCAATTGTACATGGGCAACTATGGTACAAAAGTGGCCTCAGATCACCCGACAGGAAAAAGTATAGGGGCACTGGCTAAGGCCAGAGGCATGCAAAAAGCCAATTTCCGTCATTTTTAACAGTTTACATCTCATTTGTATCACCCACTATGTGTTACTCCACCTGCAAAAAAAAACTATTATGTTCCCTGTGAGACAGGACTTATGGGACTAACTACTCGGAGCAGAGTCCTTCATGAGAAAATTCACGTCCTCAGGCAGTCAAGAACTATGGCATGGCGCGTCCTCTGGTTGCATATGGAGGAACGGCCTCCAGTGGCTGCAAATATATCGAATAACCAGTCGCAGACATCTGACAAGGGCTGGTCCTCCAACTTGGGTGTTGGGCTAGATGCTAACCCCTCACCGTAAAAACTTACCATGTTACGAGCCATCTCACAAAGCCTAGAACTTACGGACACCTGTACGTACTCGTATGTATATACAAAACAAGCGTCTAACTCCTTACGTACAAAATACAGATAATAAAGGTGCAGAAAGGCTAATTGGATTGGTCACATCTTTCGTAGGAACTGCCTTCTAAAACACACTCCTGAAGGAAAGATAGGGAGAACGATATAAGTGACGGAAATACGTGGAAGACGACGTAAGCAGCTACTGGATAACCTTAGAGAAAACAGAGGATACTAGAAATTGAAAGAGGAAGTACTAGATCGCACTATGTGGTGAACTCGGTTTGGAAGAGGCTACGGACCTGTCGTAAGACAGACGAAAAGAATGAATGAATGAATGAATTAATTAATTAATTACTTAATGAGCGAATGAATGAGTGAATGAACGAATGAGTGAATGAATGAATGAATGAATGAATGAATGAATGAATGAATGAATGAATGAATAAGCGTGCGAATTACCGACTGTATAGGTAGTATCACTAGTGGATACTTCACAGGAGACCAACGTGTATTATGCTTTCGTGACACCCGTTGTGCTGACGACAAATCACAAACCTGCTACTTGTACTTACCAACCAACGGAACCATGAGTGTGTAGTAATGTTGTTGTGCCGGGCCAGCCTGAGCTATGATCTGTAACTGACTCAGATAGTCGATAAAGCAGTTCGTATCTGGAACCAAATTGTGTGGTTTGACCTCAATTTCCACACTCACAACTGAGTCCCGAAGAATCGCCTGTAATAGAAGAACACAGCCGTTCAGATATCACATCCAGAGACTTTCACAGCAGCGAACATTTAGGTGCGGTGTTTAGTTCTGACATTGGGTAGTCTTATAGATTGATATCATCTTCAACTTTAACCCTTTAAAGACGAAGCGTATCTGTTTTATATAAGGACTCAGTGCGTACCGCGCTGTAAACACTCTCCACTTCGGTTATAAAAACCAGTCTCTTAATGTTTTATAAGGCAAAAGTTGCTGTTTGTTCTGAGATCCGTACAAAACACATAAACGCAATGTGGGCACCACGTAGAATTTTTTAATGTTAAACCTGGTAGTATGTAAAGTTACCGCTAGGCTTTAAAAGGTTAAAGATGGACGTAGCAGCTTCCTACAAAACTATGGTAAACTCACAGACTGTACAGTATCAGAACCCAGAAAACCACTAATTCAAAAGCAAGTTTGACGAATTTCGAACGGAAGCACGCTCTTGTATTCCACACAAACAAAACTCGGCAACCACACCACCACCAGAATTCCGATTTTTGATAATCACATAACCAAAAAAACAAAAAACAAAAAACAAAAAAAACACATACCCAGGAAAACACTCACTGAACAGGCAACACAATTCAGTATACACACCACATCAAGAACAGCTGTCATGTCAGTACAACAAACAACCACAATTTCATTACGTTTTACAGTAACCTGAAGATGACCTATACAGCTCGAAACATGTACTAGGAGATAATTTATGCGTACAATTATTACATTTACATACAATAATATAATAAAACTCTCATTGTGCAGGTAAGAAACTATTACTTTCATTAAAACTCGGCAGCTGTATAAATATAGTCATCCAATTACAGAAACGTGACGAAGACTATCAAATGCAGTGTTCATTCACATCCGAATGTTGAGGGTATAATCTCGTTCAGTGAATTTGAAAGGATTAAAGGGAGAGGAACCGTGGTCTGTTTCCCGGAATGGGCTTTGAGTGACCGACAAAAATTACGAAAAAGTCAATCAGAATAACCTTTCACCCCATCGCTAATCGAACAGGGCACCTCCCTAACACCGTGACGGCTTCAGCCAACCTGTTCAGTAATAGCTCACGTTACAGTAAGATCAAAATTAAACCAGACAGTGCTGCAGGTATTACAGCAGGCTGCAAATTCGACAGAACACGGTAAAAACGAGCGTCTTCGTGTGAACTAGCGGTTCTATACTACAGATACGAAGCAAAATTAAATTCACCCTACACCTTTTTGTGTAAATCCATAACACAAAACTTCGATCCAATCCGGAAACACGAGGTCATACACGACCTTGACACTTTGCGCTAATTTTATGAAGGGACACAGACATCGACAAACCAATACAAAGTGATAACAGGGAAAGGCATTAGCCATCAATATGGATTCAGCGTCTTGGAAGTGTGGTGTCATTTATTCGTAGCACTCCAAAGCAGCCAATAAAATCTGTGAACTGCAGATATTCTGTGGACAGGTTTCTGTTACCATACGCGTTATCATGAGGGAAGAAATTTAACCATGATTATTGAGTAAGGCAAACAAAGCGATATTAGCGCACGATGTTGAAGTCCAAGTTCTGTTAATTGAACAATGCAATATGTTTTAATTCTACGCGATTCTTGATATCGCAATTTCAAATAAACTGATTTTTAATAAACACAAAGGAAATACGCAACGTTTACGACCGAATTTAATTAGGCAGTTCAACTTCTTAAAAGGGCCTAATGAGTAACACAACAACATTTGATCTAAATGTCATCCACATCGATAACACAATAAAATTTGATCTAAAGTTACCCATGTCGATAACACAATAAGATTTGATCTACATGTCATCCATATCGATAACACAGTAAGATTTGATCTAAATGTCACCCATACCGATAACACAATAAAATTTGATCTGAAGCTACCCATGTCGATAACACAATAAGATTTGATTTACATGTCATCCCTATTGATAACACAGTAAGATTTTATCTAAATTTCACCCATATCGATAACATAATAAAGTTTGACCTAAAGTTACCCATATAAGCAACACAGTAAGATCTGATCTAAATGTCACCCGTGTCGATAACACAATAAAATTTGATCTGAAGCTACTCATGTCGATAACACAATAGGATTTGATCTACATGTCATCCATATCGATAACACAATAAGACTCGATTTAAACGTCAGCCATATCGATGGACGTTGTTAACATGCGCAAAAAACGCTACATTAAGACATTCATAAGGCAAATCCGCATTCCATCCACCATCTAAAAACAAATTACATACTTTAATCCTGAAAATCTCCTTTATTATCGTGCACCGGCTACACAGCTCGTTTTTACTAACGTTTCGTGTAAATCAAGTTCGTTCAAACGGGAAGGTGAGACTAAAATGGCAATGCCCTGCCTAAGTTTCATGAATCGTCACCCTTGGTTGCGTGTGTCCATGGGTGCAGACGATGTCTGGTAACCCAGACGGACTATCGGCAATGGGTGAGTGATGGGCCCCACCCACACTGCAGTTCAGTCGAGTAAACGGTGAGCAGCACGCTGATGGCTCTCGTCCAAGCTGCACCTGCAGCATACGCAATGCCTTGTTCTCACGGCTGCCCCAACCAGACCGCAAACGTATCCGACCCCAATACAACGCAATGCAATCCTAACCAACAGTTCACTGATTACACCTCGGAATTCCGGTAACAAATCTGGGGATCCCTCTTGAGAGATTGACACTGTAGTTATTACCTATGCAGTGAAAACAGAATTCTTCACAAAGACAAGAGGCTATTCTAAATCGTACGACAGTGTTACGGGTGAGCAGTTCTTAAATTTCTACAAAAGCAACAACAGCTGTAACGGTAAATGTTCACACTGCCTAGCTAGGACACCACCATACGTTTAGCGGGAGACAGCCAAGGGAAGTTCAAATGGAAGCACTGATACATATTGCACAAAAACATACATGGTTTTACACGAATGCATTAAACACACCTCGTACGAGAAAATGAAAAATGTTCATACACTTCATGTGAGTCTATCAGCTAACTTCCTGGATAAAAGTATGTCTTGTGAATCTAACAATCGATTAGCTAGTCAGGCAATTCCTTGTCTTTTATTAAACTCATGGGTACATTACTGTGTTCACAACAGACCACCACTGGATCCTACCGTAAGCTGGTCGAATTCAATCCATCCAGTGACATAAAAGTTTCTTCACGATATATTTTAATAAGCTGCGTATGCGTCACGGGGGAAGCGGTGGGGTCATTGGGATCATTCACCGACTTAATCCTTCCGGCCGCACTATGACCCTGGGGTAGATGGAGTCTCTAACAGAAAGGAGCACGGGGGGGGGGGGGGGGGGGCTGGGGTTAAGGCGGCCGATGCGTAGGGCTGACAACCGTGGCACCTTCACGGGCCGACTGCCTAGAAATTCTGGCAGCCTCAACCTCCTGGAGCCCTAAGGGCCTGTCCAGGCCTGTAATGGAATAGCCTTACCTCTTTACATACATGTAGCAGGACAGGCCTAGTTAAATGAAGGATGTAATAAACGGAATATGCAGCACGCATCGAAATTAGTAACACATCAAAATTTGGATCGGACGGAAGGATATTTCTTTACAAGCTGAAGAACTAAGCAGGTGGAAAAATACAGTAATCACTGTGTTCTCAGGGGGTGAAAACACAGTGATTATTGTACATGCCGCATGATTTGATATTAAAAGGTTTCGTATTTCACCCACACATAGTATTTGTGTGTTCCGTATGACCCTCATAATGGACAGCGATTACTTCCCTAAACAGTTGCTTCCCCCCCCCCCCCCCCCCCCCGTGGAGACGCAGTGTTTTCTGCGAGGCAGGAACTAAATTTTTAAATATACACTCGTAAGTCAGATGTGCTTTGAAGGGTTAAACTACACTTGACAGCAATATTGCCAGCACAAAACGAAGTGCAATTAAAGGTGTTATCATGTAACAGTGCTGGCAGGATGTACATTTACGTACCCTCCATCCTCATCCTAATTGTACACGCTTATCCTAAGTGAGATCACAACATGCGTAAGGAATGAGTCACTCTTCCGCAGTGATATTTACGTAACGTAACTGATCTACAAGTACAGATTACGTACAAACTCCCTGCACGCGCAAGTATCCATATTACTTCCTTAGATAAAGCTGCTTGTTGGCCAAGTGTCGTGCAAATACTGATCATGCGATAATTGACCAGCAAGGCAATTCATCCATAAGAAAAGACAACTTATACGTCACAGTATTCAACATTCAAAACGGCGTTCTTTGCAACTTAAAAACTTGAGACCCATTTATGCGCAACAACCTTAGGCAAAAAGACCAGTGATAGCGTAAGTAAATGGGCGTTATTATAGGTCAACCATAGGTACCATTACCCCATAAAGACGTGTGAGCGGATGGAGGTGAATGGCGAACTTAACGCCTCGGCAGCGTAGTTCCAAGCGAAAGACAGCGCAGTCCCCATTAACCCTCTAAGGACTCAGCGCGTACCGCGCTGTAGACACTCTCCACTCCGGTTATAAAAACCGGTCTCTTAATGTTTTATAAGGCAAACGTTGCTGTTTGTTCTGAGATCCGTACAAAACACATAAACGCAATGTGGGCACCACGTAGAATTTTTTAATGTTAAACCTGGTGGTACGTAAAGTTACCGCTAGGCTTTAAAAGGTTAAACAGGTGGCTGGGTAAGACCCACAGCAAATCTGGGCGCTGTGAAGAAGAGAGATTCGAGGTTCTAGCAGCGGTGACTTTAAATATTACAGACGTTTCAGGGAAACGTCTAGCTTCCACCTTCTGTGTAGATATTGGACACAGGCAAAACGTTCGTCCGCAGCACGGCTAAAATTTACCAGACTGCACGATCCATCCAAGAAGACAACGACCTTCAGGAAAAGTGTGCCCTTATAGGATTCGTACCTCGAATGGTCGATCACTCAGTCCATACCCCAATCACTTATACTGACTGCTGTATCCCGGCACCCACAGTTTTATTACTTTCCCTCTCTGATCGTCTGTGAAACGAACGAACGAACGAACGAACGAACGAACACACACAGAGACTCGGCGAACATACAAGATACTTGTGCCTCCAGTTCTGAATCATGCTGGTACCTTGGTTTCGGGTTATGATATCTACAAAGCAGCTGCAATCAAATTATGTTCTCCTCTAGTTTTACACCTGTAGGGTGACATGTTTGTTCCTAGCCAGACCAACCCTGTGACTCTGAATATGGAAGCAGCACTTCGGATACACCGGAACAGTTATCATCCTGCACGGTGAAAAATCCAGACGACCATGATCCGACGAACAACCGCCGTAAAAAAAAACTGAAAACTTAATTGTGTTCAAGTTTGTAACGCTAGCCTCGAAATTAACTTCTTTCACCAATCTGGCCACGTCTGACCGTAAGCATATGATTGTACACGTAATGCCAGGGAAAGAAAGAAGGAAAAAATGTGGGCGCCATCGTAGGCGCGGGCGGCCTTGGACCTGCTGCCATCGCAGGTTCAAATCCCGCCCGTGGCATTTATGTGGATATTTCTATGCCCAGTAGGTCTACACACAAAAATCCTGCACTCCTCCCCCTCAAAGGAGACTTGCCTAAACTGATAACGGATATGCTCTCCTGGTGTGACTCGACAAAGCACGGTTGATCAGTAGCCCTGCTAATGTATTACTCTAAAGTTGTCCAATCGGTGCACTTTTTTTAGATCAACGTATTCAATTTATTAGACAAACCTAATGCACGTTATTAGTTACATATGAGTGTTAAACACGCAGCTCTGACATGTTTCGGTACAAACGTGACATCTTCAGGGAGGACAATGCGGCAAGTTTAAAACCAACTGCCAGTGACTAGCCACTATTTACAACGTTCCACATCTGTTGTAGGCTCCGTTGTTGATGTAATTTATACATAAAACGTACAACGTGTACTGTTTCTAAAAATATTATGGTTAAAATATGATTAAACATTTCTTACATAATAAATATGATTTATACAAATTAAAATTACTGTTCCGGCTGGTAATGGAAACTTCTAGTTTGTGGCATTCAGGTCTCTAGTGCGTATCTGAATCCAAGGTGGATCGTGTCCCTGTGTTTATGCTGTGTGATGTACCGCAGCCAGCAGCATTAGTTGGTACAATAAATTGAATACATTTAATACAAGGTTCTACTAACCAAAGTTTTGGATAACCAAGCTGTCTCCTTGTTTTGGATACGCGTTGGTGCCCATCTACGAACCTACACGGCGTCATGTCCCGTAACACTGTAATCCCGACACTCACCACCAAAACAATCTTGAATCTGAGTTCTTTCCAACTTTTAAACAATAGAATAAATGGCACAAAACTTATTATGAAAGTTGTGCTATTACGGAACAGGACAACGTCATCATTTCTGATTTCATTAAATCCACAGACCCTAATAAAAACATGAAGGACGCATCAACTTGTGACGTGGAAGCACATGGTAACGGAGCATCGAAAAATGTGAACAGCTGTGTGGCATTTGTGGTATAATTAAAAAAAAAAAAGCAACACAGCAGATATTAGAGAATTTTCTTTAGTAGCTTTTCATTTGAAGACTGTAAGTAACGAGGCACTGGACAGAGCCACGTAACACTGCGTACCGAGGTGGACAACAATGATGTCCACACATTACGTTTGCAAGTCAACAGTTACAAACGGCGGCTGTGCAGAACCTTGGCACTCGCATCCGCCAAATTTAACGTACGCAAAATCTGAACGTAAGTCCTTCAAAAATAAATAAATAAATAGAAAGTGAATCAGTAGCTAGGTACAAACATATAATGGATTCACATCTATGCCACAGAAAGCTGGCTTTGAATTTATGATATGAATTCATCGTTTATAGTAATTTAATAGTATTCACCAATTTAATGTGTTCCATGTCCGTGCACTATATTATACAAAAACACTGATCACCAACAAATGCACAAAGAGAGTTTTATCGTCAATCGTAACACAGTCCTACATGTTTCGACCCTGCTGGGTCATCTTCAGGGAGAACTTTTTTGTTGTCGTTACACTAAGGTTGCACTTTATAGTTGAGTGAGAATGTGCTGTTGACTGTGTACTGCGTTGTTTTTGGAGGCGTGAACTCTCCGCGGTCCCGGCCTGCGGCACACAGTCAACAGCACATTCTCACGCAACTATAAAGTGCAACCTTAGAGCAACGATAACAAAAAAATTCTCCCTGAAGATGACCCAGCAGGGTCGAAACACGTAGGAGTGTGTTAAGATTGATGATAAAACTCTCTTTATGCATTTGTTGGTGATTAGTGTTCTTGTATTCACCAACTCCGAGTGTAAAGTGCGACGTACTAGGGTACCTGGTAGGAAGAGGTGGGGAAAGGAAACTCCAACAACCCACACCGCGGGTAAGCAACGCGGGGGACGCCAGTACATCCATTTTCGGGAACGCGATACAGGACACGCACAATCTTCTATGCTATGTGCAGGCCCACTACACTACCGCAGGTATAAAAATATGCTCGTCTACGTGGACCGGTTTCGGCATGCCACATCACGCAGAATAAAAAGTTAGAAGAAACTTGCCTTGAGGGACTATTTCTGGACACGCTGCACAGCCAGCCATAATAATCGACACTCCATACGACAGCCATAATAATGAGGGTGTATGGTGTCTGGGTGCTGACGAGAACACTCGGACTGTGGAAACAGCACGAACACAGGGCAGGAGGCAGTTACTTAATAAGAAGTCTGATCATTCTTAATGTTCATTAGACATTGTTAGGGCGATCAAATGCATGGTTGGGGCATGCAGCCTCACCGAGACAGGCAATAAATTAATTACAGAATTTCACCTGCACGGGAGGGAGGAAGGGAAGAAGGGCATGAGGGAAAGAGGGAGCGAAGGACGAAGGGAGGGAGAAAGGAAGGATGAAGGAAGGAAGAAATGAAGGAAGGTGTCATTTCAAAGACGCAAAAGTACACAAGATTACGTATACTGAAATAGCTCGTACAAGAAACTGGGTATCATGCTGAAGATTGGATTCATCTGACAGTTTAGGACCCAGTGGGGAAGGTATCTTGTAAACACGGTAATTAACTAAGATGGCGTTCTTCCGGGATTTGGTCTGCTTTCTGACATAGGACAAACGTTTCGGAGGAAGCTACTGCCACCATGATGAGGACAGATGATGGGGGAAGCAGGCTCTTTGGAAAATTTGACACCCACCCATCTACCCAGGATACACGTTGTCACATCCCAAAAGACCGAATATTAAATATCTCGCCGGAGAACTTATTAGCCAGCTGTCAACGACTCTACTTCACTGAGTTAAGTGCAGAGGTGAAGCTATCCATGCAACTAGTTACGCACCACACCAAAACAGGTGGTGGGTACAGCGCAACGAGACGCTACAAAGCCACCACTGAAAAGCAATGAACACGGCTCTTTACTCAGCGTTCTTTCACAAAGTAACGAACACCTCATGCGGACGGCATGACTGTCCGTCTGCAGGCCAGCACCAGCGCCTAAATCATTCAGTTCGATACTGGAAACTCATTGCGAGCTGTAACGCAGTTTCACTTTCATCTGTAATGATCCAACAACAAAGACAATTTTACACAAGGCAATAAACTCGCTTCAGGCCAGTCTCTACCACAAAACTCGAGACTAATCAAATCCTTACGGAATTGAATCTGAGAGATCTGCGTGTAAATTTCAGTGCGCCATTTTGTTTTTGAGCCACACCGACTACAGTGCCTACTGTGTACATAAGGTCGTTAAGTGTGCTTAGTAAACTACAACGGACGCTGTTCGAAATTCTGTGCAATGCATTACGCCACAGACCTACACTTATGACACACCTGTACAACACACCCTCCTGGCAATGTTCGTAGAATAATGCCTATAGCATTATGTATTGTATTATTTCATGGCACTGTCAGTGCAGCACTACTGCCCTGGGACCGACTCAGCCTCTAACATAAATGATTAACAGGCGTATCTCCTAGGTGGATGGGGGTAAAGGTGGCCGGTGCGTTGGGCTGACAACCTTCCTGCCTTCATGTGCCGACTGTCCGGAAACCTGGGAGACTCATCCTCCTGGAACCTTACGGGCCTGTTCGGGCCTGTATAGGGACACCTTTACATGTTACTGTCACTATCACAGCATTACACACCGTCAAATGGTAAGGTGAATGGGTAAGCAACAACTCGACAGACGCGGAAGCCCGCTGTTGCGGTATAATCTAACGTACTAACACGGAATGCATTGATGAACACCATTGAAGACCTGTGAGGATACTCGGTATGTCGGCCAACATACCAGTGGAGAACCTCCCGAATACACGTGAGATGCGTTATCACTTGAGTTAGTTTACTCGTTTAACAGTGAAAACGGCAGCCAACGTACGTAGAACGTAACAATGACGCGTGGTCGCGTAACCACTGTTGCCGAGGAAAAGGAATAAATATTACATATTCTGAGTGTGTGTTTGTAGCCTTCGTTACCCAGCATGCAAAGCGCATGCGCCATATTACATTGTCACCTGCGGCCAGGGCTGTGGAGTCGGAGTCGGAAGGACTTTTAGGTGGAGTCGGAGTCCGAAGGAATTTTTAGGTGGAGTCGGAGCCGGAGTCGGTAAAAATGTACCGACTCCCACTCCGACCTCAGTCTAAAATCTTAACCAGATACTGTAACTCCAGAGCCCTGATAGCTACAGTAACCATTAGACTTACACTTAAATATAGGTTATACGTCAAAAAAGTGGCCTGATGATTCACGTGGTGGTGATTAAATGTCTTATAGGTTTACCATTATCAATACATATTGAGCTTTTACGAAGGAGTCGGAGTCGGAGTCGGAGTTTTAAAAATCGAGGAGTCGGAGTCGGAAGTTTTAAAAATCGAGGAGTCGGAGTCGGAAGTTTTAAAAATCGAGGAGTCAGAGTCGGAAGTTTTAAAAATCGAGGAGTCAGAGCCGGAGTTTTAAAAATCGAGGAGTCGGAGTCGGAAGTTTTAAAAATCGAGGAGTCAGAGTCGGAAGTTTTAAAAATCGAGGAGTCAGAGTCGGAAGTTTTAAAAATCGAGGAGTCGGAGCTTTTGCGTACCGACTCCACAGCCCCGCCTGCGGCCCGTCTGGCTCTGAAGCATTCCTCATTCTAAGAACAATTCAGCGCGATACTATCACAAATGTACATGCATCTTCGTGTAAAGTACCCCTTATCCCTGTCAGATTTTAATTAAACCTGAATTTTCTCGACAGATTCCGAAAAATGCCCAAATATAAAATTTTATAGAAATCCGTCCAGTGGCAGCCGAGTTGCTCCACGCTGCTGGACACACCCACACAGACATGAAGAAGCTAACAGTCGTTTTTCGTAATTTTGAGAAGGCGCCTAAAAATGACAAATTCACACAAGTTATGTCCATACTGATGATGATAATGATGATGATTACGATGATAATAATAATAGCCCTGGAGTTATGTCAAGAACCGCGCAATGCAAACTTGCAAAAGACAAGCGATTCCTCCGTCGCTCTTTACAAGAAATCCCTCTCATTTTCGCAGCTTCAACGTTCAAAAGGCATCAAGACCAAAACCCTCAAAATGGCGTTCCTCCCTCGACCAGTGGCACCATCTGACCTTCTACTGCCCATGCTACCTCTCTAACAATCGTTCACTTTGTCATTGGGTACACCTACTCTAACAGTGGCCATACTTTGCCCACCAGTAAGAACAGCAGGGTACCTCACTTCAGCTCAAATGTTTCCAATGACTCACTTAGTACTGGTGTCTGTGACGGGTGTCCAGCACACATCACTCCCATTTTCCATGTGGTGCTCGCATGTTCGACGTTCGATCACCCATAGTCAAAGATTAATCTTAATTAACTTCCTCTGCTTCTCTACATGAATGTCGGAATAGTTCTTTCTCACTACCAACTAAAATTTATTTCCTTCAATTACATTTCCAGTTTGTAACTACTTTGCAGTGTTTCGGCTGTAAGACCCACCCCTGGGTACTGGCAAGAAGTCTGACACATGTAACCACTTTCAGTCGGATGTGGTTTATCTGTACGAAATCCACAACCGGCCACAAGCGTTAAACATATACACTGGAGTTATGTTTAACTGCCGTCAAACTAGAGCTTAATTTTCGAAATTAATTTATGCCTGATGGTCTGATACTATCCGCAATAAAAATCGGCGATAATACATACACCCACACATACGCCAGGTGAAAATTCGTACGCGTTCCAGAAGAACTGCATATCTAAATGCCCATGTTTTAAAATACACGGGCTACATTTTATCTGCTGTTTTGTATGGGCGTTAAAGCGACTGACATCAAGGAAAGAACACAGTTGTTTGAGGGACTTTGAGAACAGACGGCTCAGAAGCAAGTTTGGACCAACGACGAAGGTAATGACAAGAGCATGTGGAGGGGAGACCCCACAAACAGAGGTTTCGTTATGTTTAATTTTCGCCAGAAATATTCATACGGTGACCAAATCGATGTTGATTAAATGGGGTGCGCGGCATACAGTACGTCCAAAAACCCCGACAGGAAGAAATTTGGGATACGTAAGTGCAGACGGTTGGATAACACTAAAATCAATTTTAATGAAATATGGCATTAGAAAATCGAATGGATTGAACTCTCTCAAAAAAAAAACAGTCCAATTGTGAACTCTTGTGAGCACCATATGAAATTTTGTTCTGGGATTGAAGCCGTGCGATCTGGTATGTAAGTATTAACATTCCAAAAGAAGCAGCTGTCTCCATTTCTACCCTCATTAAGGGAAGAGACAGGTTCTTTCGAAATGTTGATACCTCTCTATCAGACTACACGGCGTCACACCCCAGAATCGTGACCTTAACATTCACGGCCTTGAAAGCCTCAGATCTCAGCCCTGAAGATCCACAAGAAGCAGAAAACGTCTTGATTACTTAATACAGTCACGCACCTTCTGTTCGGTCACGGATTGTTTTGTGTACAATACGTTTTCTCACTGTTGGCAATAAAATGCCTCGGCAAAAGAAAAAAAATCTAAGAAAAAAATTAATCGGTTTTAGAATCAATTTAGTCCCCACTAAGAAGAGAAAAGCTTCTATCCATGAGACATGTACTATTGAACCCACTTCAGAAAGCTCATACAACAAATACGGCTCATATAAGCAGGGGGGAAAAAAAGAGACGAAATTACAGTCTGCTGTTTCTTCTTCTACACGCGCTGTCGTCTGCGTTATTACTCGTGAGCGTAATAAGACTGCTAGACGACCAGCACATGTCAGAGTCTTCCCTCGTCATAAGGTCAAACTGCGAAGGTACTCTCCTGCAAGTCCTATTAGTTTCAGCATCTTTCTGCCTCCACAACATGGAAACGAAGTTTTGTACATTTAACACATCACGAGAAGGTCCCTATACATAAATCAGCCAAGTGCTGCCATATGTCGAGCTGTCATAATATTCACGCGCTATTCCACAGCCCCATTCACTGGCCGTTACTTTATTTGAACAGCAAAACGTGTGTTGATCTCAATTATCACAGTCCTGCTGTCTCATTGTGCTATGTTGTATTACACATACATGCTCAATGCTCAACTGCTTCTTCAGCCTCCGCTCATACCTCATGGAGCACACAGTCAATGACCAACTGTTTCGTCTGCCTCAGCGTGTAGCTCACACAGAATACGGTAACCATGTTGACAGGGGTGTGATTATGTGAAACCAAGGAGGTGATTCACTCACACCATCGGTATTATATACACAGGGAGAAGGCTGAGGCCTGTTCTTCTGTTGTTATATGGAGGAATTTTTAAATGGCAAAAACATCACGCACAAGACAGTCCATGGGTTAACATGCCATTTTATGAAATCCAATACCTGTGTTTCTGAGAGTTCACATATCTAGTAACATGAAACCAAAAGCTGAACAGAACCCATGCAGGATCCACTTCCCTCACAAACACCTCTACCACTTGAAAACCTTCCATTTTCTTTCACGGTCTGCTTCACAGAGTTATTGAACGACAGTTGTCTTATGCGGATAAAGATGTGGCAGTTTCGCTCAAGTTTGTGGTAATGATGCAGGCACACTCATTTTCTGCACAAGTTGCACCAAAAATTTTCTTACATGTGTCACCACTCTCCTGGCACCAATTTCATACAGCTTGTCTTCAGTAAATGTGTGTTCTACATGTTCCCTTAGTGTCTACAATGGAACCTGTTCCTGGTAACATTTTCACTAATCCACAAATTGTTTTCCTGTGCAGAACTGGCAGAGCCAGACATATTTGTCCGAACACTTCCCGGAGAAACTGTATTTTTCACACAGATGGAGTCAGACAGCGGGATAGAAACAGTGGCCACTACACTCCTCAGACCTCACCCCATATGGCTTTCACAGGTGGGGCTACGTCAACAAAGCACGTACAGTAAAACCACAGAACACCTCCTTCATTTACAACACTGGATCAGGAATGCTCTTGCACCTGACACTCCACAAGCTGTCAGTAGTGGGCACGAATGAGAGCACTGGCTATAGATGTCTCCTACGAGACCAGTGGAGAACCTACTGATATTTAAGTACAGGAGTAAAGCCATAAGGGCTGCTCCTTCACCTGCTGCTTGTCTAACTCTTGTACCATGTGTGGTTGTCAAATAATGGTCAATTGAAAGCCTGCCATAGCCGTACAGATATGCTGTATACCCCTTGTGAGAGAGGGTCAACAGGAGGTAAAGGAGTGTCAACAGGAGATAAATGAAATAAATGCCAAAATCCCAATCCCCCACATCATTAATTCATAACACTGAGAATCTACCTAGTTCTGAAATGCCATTTCCACTCCTGCCTTTAATATGTGTTCCTACAAACGTGAAGCAACAATTTCCTTCAAAGTCCAACAGCAAACACTTTTACATTTTTATGTGCTGCATTCAAGTTCAACCCACAGTACTAACTGTGTGGCAAAAGGCAATTCCCAAGAAGAAACACAATAGACAGGCACTGTACCTGCACTCGCTGGCGATGCCTTTCCTGCCTGCGATGTCGTTTTTCCAGTTCCTCCTTTCTGTGCAAAAGATTCTGGATTTCCACAGGTGCTACCTCTGTGCTAGGATCCAACTCTTGGTTTGAAGCAGATAAAGCTGGTTCCATTTTACCCTCCTTGTCAACAGTTTTATCTCCATCTTCATCCTCACTAAAGCTTTCCACAACCAATTCTGAATCACTCTGAAATTAAAATTGAGAATCACTGTGTTGGAAACAAGACACATTTGACATTTAACATTCACTCAAACTATCCACAGGCCAGGAAACAGTACTTGTTCTCTACAAAACTGGGCATAACTTATTTGAAAACGATGAACTGAATTAATGTAGTCATTTGCCACAGAAAATAAGAGAAACATGATAAATACACGTAAAATATGCTTCAAAAACCAAAAATTTTAAAAGTATTCTGCAATGTGATGCCACATAGTTTGCTGGGTAAGTACTACCTGCCAAACCCACCAAACTACCTGCTACCAAATAAAGCAACATCAGCTGAAGCAGTAATGCTAATGCATTCAAGATGGGCCCAATTTGAATCTCAGCCAGGTCACCAACTGTCCTAAAGTTTGTGTGTTCCCTTTCAGTCACTCAACACAAATGCCAAGACAGTACTGTGAATTAGGCCATGGTTGGTTCCTTCCATACCCTTCCCAATTCATCAGTCACTACCAGTCAATCAAAAAATCAATCATCTGATGCCATACAATCTCAGTCACAACGGCACCAAACAAACTACAAATACAAAACAATGGTGTAATCTCGCAAGACACCATAATATTAACAATATAGTATGGCAGCAGAGTGCTGAGGTGCAAAAGTCAAAAGGAATAAAAATAATCAGTCAGACCAGAAGTGGCAAAAATATATACTAACCTGATCCTCCTCATGCAGGGAAGACGGTGAACCCTGACTGGACGACTGTACCACAGAAACATACTCGCTGAATCCACTATCAAATTTCTGTAACTTTAGGACAGGCGGATCAACACCACACAGGAACACTGTACCAAAGAAAACTATTTTCCGGATCCTTAAAACAACATGAGCCTGCTCCTGAAAAGTAAGAATAAGCAGACACATTACTTGAACTGTATGCCACTTAAAATCTCCACTCCTACAAAAGCTACATTTTGACAACCATAATTCTGTAGTGGCATGGATACTAACTGCTAATAAATCAGTTTACTTCAGTTTCCAGCAATCTGCTATGCAATCCACAGAAGCATACTCATGGATCGTCAGCAGCATTTGTAATCTTTGGTTTACAGTGCAAAACCCAAATTTCAGCTGATTGGCCTAACGTAAACTTCATGTTCCCTTGTACCACGAGAATAAGCAAAACAAACTGAAGTGTGCTATAGGTGACTTTCAAGAAACTACTGCCCTCATACAAGTAAATTTATTTCCAACTTACTGCACTAGTTCAAATATAGAGGTAACTCATAAATGTTTCAGCCATCTTTTGTGGCCACCTTCAGCAAGTACCTGTCACATAAAGGTCATATATAAAGTTAAAATATAACATCATTGGTAAATAGTAAAATATATAAACTGAGAATCACAACATATGTATATACTTTACAAACAAAGAAGAGGGATGAAATATGTAGGAGCTACCTCTGTATTTGAACGAGGGCAATTAGCTGGAAATATAGTTACTTACATGTTTACTGCACAGAAGATACATAACGTTAAATTTAAAAATACTGCCCTCAGTTTGTCAACTCTTCCACAGAGCTAACTTCAACCCGCAAGCATTGGCTGACTGAAATAACTATTATCAGTAGCAGTCCCTCCCCTTTCCCATGACTACAACCAACTACAGTCTTTGCAATGTCACAAAAAATCAAATCACATCCTCAAACCACTAGAAGAATTACATCTGCAAAGAATAAAGCATTCCCTCGGTCTAAACCAAAGTTTCACTAACACACACGCGCGCGCGCACGCACACGCGCAAACACACACATATTTCAAAGAATATTATGTTATACACAACACGTAAACTGAATGCCCCAAAACACACTACCCAGGATACTGAAAAACTACACATCAAAAGGCAGAAGGAACCAGGAAAGACCAACGAAGAGACGTCTGGATAAATGAGACTGGAGTGGGTCAACAAGTGGCCCAACTCCATGGCAGCTATACGATGATGATGTTACTTAAAAAGTCACTGCATTTAAAAGCAGAGTGTTCAGGGCTACTGAATGTTATTTTAAAAAAAGATCAATTAATAACTCTTTTCAAAGAAGTAGTGACACAAGAACTTACCATATCAGTCTCTTTACTCGTACAGACGGGTTCCTGATCATTATACATTAGTGGGGTAAAACCACATAATGTGGCATCTTCCGGCAGTCTTACAAGTTCATAATCTGTGGAAAAAAGAATGACTGTGGTACTTTAAGAAAAATAATGAACCACAATCAGTTACATGGCTCTAAACCTTGGGCTTAATAAAACCGGTACACCAAATGATATTAAGTTAATATGCTGTCTAATCATGATTTCAGTCATTGGCTCAAAAATATTACAGCATGAATACTGAACCACCACTGAATAAATTAACCAAAGCAGAAAACAATATATCATTTCTAATAGCACTTTGGTTACATTCCTTTCTTTTACGAATGCCAAAAGCCTAAGAATATAAAACTGATTACCAACTTCCGCCCACTTTTGCCTCAAAGTTTCCCTTCCATTCAGAAAGAAGCATACAAAATCTTAGGCACAAATGAACATTAAACTACCCAAAATAATCTGCTCAGGCAAATGACTACTGACCTTCTTTGGGTCCTGTAACCAGAATAGTCTTCTGACATTCCAACTTTTCAAGAAGGTTAACCAGAGATGCAACTCGCCCCCATGCATCACCTGGAGGTCTGTGAACAAGTAACATGCAACAACACTCTGCTGTAGAAAGTAATATGCAAAACACTGTACTTAAGTATTGACTACGTGAACATACTATTTTTCCCACAACATGAAATCGATGTGGATCATGTGCTACAGTACACGGCACTGTTTATGCGACATGTTAAGTCCCTGAAGTGGAGAATACATCCATTTGTCATCACGATACCTTTTGTACCTTTCTCACATCACAATTTCACACTCACTCTAATCATTTAATTAATAACATGGATATACTTGTAAACATTTCAACGTTCTGCGTTCAACAATGCAACCACTGTTCTTACTTACATAGAGTGACTGACAAATATGTAAAACTCCACCACTTTCAGTCAGAGTAATACACATATGGCACCAATTCTGAAAGTTTAAGGAGTCATGTCACTTTGTCGTCTTACAAAAAGCCACGACTAACTTAAACTTTCCGAATTTAATCCACATTATGAGTTATTTCTAATTACAAAAATCATTGTACCACCAGTCTAAAACTAAAACGAATGTTATTTACTAAAGTAACATGTCACAAAACCCTTCAAAGTGACTTCGCTGCACAGTTTGGACAGTGTGTTACTGAAGTGGTTGGCAACACTGCAGTACGTCACATGGTAACTCCATGCAGCACCAGTTCTTAAGAGGACAACAACTAACCTGCATTCTATTGAACCTGCAGGTTCATTACCGTGCTCACAACAGCCCATCAGGAAACCCAACTTCTTTAAGCTTCATTTTAATAACATTGTACACAGCACAAGAATTAATGTTTTGCCTAAAATAAACACGCCAGAAAATGTATGCAGTGCGTAACAATTCTGGCACGGTCAGTCACTTGACATAAAATGTGTGGTTCGTATTTCTCAACAACATTTGTTTGCAACACTGTGTGCCTTCATAAATACCTAGTGACTTGCGCCTGAGTAAGCTGGAGACATGCGCGGAGTCGTGTGTAGGTCTTCAGTCACTATCCGTTATTTTGTACGATTTTAACCAAAATTGTAAATGGGTCGACGAAGTTTGGTTCATCCCCTCAATATAAAATTTCATGAAAATTCGCTCAGCGGTTCTCGAGCTGTTCCATGCGCACAGACGGACGGAAGGACAGTTGAAGATTCAAGTTTCCTGCAATTTCACACCTTGTCCGCTGATAAATTGTTATCAACATTCCGTGGGGCGTAGTGACTCCATCTTTACGGTCAAGCAGTCAAACCGCAGTCCAGGCTCTTCTTGGACTGCTTAATTATATTTGCATGTGTGTCTCCTAACACAGAGAGGACGAGGAACCGACCACTGCGGTCGGGAGGTCCCAGTTCATTTCTGGGCCCAGACGCTGAGGTTTCTGCATTGTTCCTCAGTCTCCCTCCAGGCAAATTCCGACAAAGTACACCCAGCCCTTGTTTTACATCAGTTCGTTTTACGCCTTTTTGCTTTAACTCCCCTTGCCAATTTACGCCACTTCTTAATTTGCGCGCTCTCATTCTCGATTTGACGCCATTTGGCTGTTCTATTTTTATTTATTTAAGCCTTTTTAATGGAATATCATTTTTGGTTTACGCCTTTTTGAGTTACGCCCACTTTTTCAGGGACGCAACTAACGCGTCATCGAACACCTTGTTGTCAATCAAATCGAACAACGGCCGGTTAAGTCCACACCATTTCCAACTCGTTATTCATCAACCACTCCATGTAGGCTACCACCCGATGTTACGTAATCTGTGCTATTTGACGGCGCCGTTAAACAGAGCAAGAATAAATAAATAGGTCGAGAGGGCATCCGTAAGGTGTGTACTAGGGCACGAAGAAGTTGAAGGCAAATTTTTCCCTGCGCTTAATGAAGCATCACTCTGCTCATTCGTAACACCGGCACCAGATGAATGTGAGTTGTTGGCCTCACGCACCTGCCGCTTAACCCCCAGGGAAAGAGCCCCGGGTACCCATTTAATAGGAGGCTGGGTCAGCTTCAGAGTCTGCCTGGACACCGTGACGAAGAGAAAATCTCTTGGTCCCGCCCCAGATCGAACCACGATTCGTCGGTCGTCCCCGTTGTAGCCTAATCACTACACCGAAGTAGGCTACCCCGGCCGGAGATAATTAGGGAAAAACAAAAACGCTGTAGAATATCGATAGTTCGCGGTGAATGGGGCCGAGGTTGCCTCGAATTACCGAAAGGCTCTGACTGCACGGATTATGACGATTAAGAACGTATGATTACGTATACTGAAACTTGGTCTCTCAGGCTGAGGGAGGAACAAAGGCTGAGGGTCTCAGAGAAAAGGGTGCTGAGGAATAGATTTGGGCCGAAGAGGGACGAAGTGACAGGAGAGCGGAGAAGACTACATAACTAGGAACTTCATGCTCTACCCTCAGCAACAAACATTATTGGGGTGATCAAATCGAGAAGAATGACACAGGCGGGGCATGCAGCAAGTATGGGGGAGGGGACACGTGCACACACGGTTTTAGTGGGAAGACCTGAGGGTAACAGACCACTTGGAAGACCTACGCCTAGAGGAAAGGATAATATTTAATTGAATCTTCAAATGGGATGGGGGGCATTGAATGGATTGATCTGGCTCTGGATAGGTACAGGTGGCAGGCTCCTGTGAACGCGGTAATGAACCTTCGGGTTCCATAAAATTCGAGAAATTTCTTGACTAGCTGAGGACCTGTTAGCTTCCCAAGAAGGACTTTGCTACATGTAGTTAGATCACGTATATAACATAATATACGCATTGTGTTAATAATTACTGTGTACACAACACTGCATTACAACATCACTGTATACACTAGTACAACAGTAAAATAATAATAATGTACGCTGTTAGGTTACAATGTAAAGAAATCAAAACCTTCACTTTCATTCAAGCCACAAGAACATACGTGTACACACAAAACTGTTAGAAGGAAGTACAGCAATGCCTTAAAGATACGTGTGCACACGGACATACGCACTTCAGCTGAATTGTGCACCCAACGTAGAAACGACCGTGACTGCAGCGCATCGCCGAGGCCGAAAAAGAACCTCGAACAATCGGGACCCGAAGAATCGAGATTTTATAATATTCAGACTATTTGCCGTTCTTTGTTCCGTGTTACCAGAAGCATCAAATAAAATTCCACCTGGCATTCTCATCGCTTAACTGCGCCCTGCATTAATGATGCCGTCTGGCAAGACTCCCAGTTCGTTACATAGGATACCGCCTGCCCACAGTTATTATTACGAAGCATGGGGTTCATTTTAATGCAGGCCTCTCAAAAGAATGTCGGTAACATTGAATAGGCTGTTCTTGATCATAAATGAACCATGCGTGGATGGACCCAGCAAGCATACCAAATCGGGCGTTGAAATTGGAAGTGCTGTGAGCGTATCGGCCATCGTGAAGGAACATATTACACTAGAGTAATGTCGGATTTTTCATGCCCGTATGCAATATGACCCATGAATTTTAATGTAGAATCTGTCCCTCACGGCTACCTTCCTGAGTATCGGGACAATCTTTACCTTTGTTTTTTTTTTCAGTCCCTGAGCGGATAAATAAGGACCTACACTACAACATCAGGACACAATAGGGGAAAAATCATATCTTAACATACTCAGCGCAATAAAACATATGTTTTACCATGCACCGACACAATCTGTTGGGATTACACCAAATTCATTTCAAAATGGTTACCAAAAGACGCGACCAACTCTCAGAAACTGACAAAACGACATTAAACATCCCATGCAATGAAGAATAACGCAAGACCAAGTTTACACTACGTGTCTTTCTGACAAACTGTAAGGACAGAGACGACATAATAAGTTCTTCTTCTTCCTCCTTCTCCTGCTCCTCCTCCTCTTCCTTGGCATACGGTCCTTACAGTTTAACCGGCGCCTGCTTCAGTACGACAGCCCACACGGATCCGTCTTCCGCTTTCGTCCTCCAACTCTTGACACCCATCGATTTCAGATAATTCTCAGAACGGTCTAACCACCTTAAGTTTGGTCTTCCTGCTTTTCTTCTTCCATCTGGTTTCCCCAGAAATACTTTCTCTGCGGCCCTATCATCAGGCATTCTTACCAGACGACCAGCCCATCCTAGTCTTTTTACTTTTATTGTTGTTACAATGCTTGGTTTTCTATGCATAACTTGCAATTCATCATTAGTTCGCATTCTCCAGCCATTTCGATCTTTTATTGGGCCATAGATCTTTCTCAGTATTTTCCGCTCCCATGTCTTACGGGCTGATTTCATTTGCTCTGTCACTGCCCATGTTTCACAACCATATAGCACTATAATGAGTTAATAGGATGCAAGACGTTAGATGCCCAACAAATAGGCCACTGAGTACAACGAATGACCTGTGAGACAGTTACTGGCAACACTCAACGTTCAGCGGTAAAACGGGCGCAGCCTGAAACTGACAATTCGCCACAATCTAGAGGACCCTGCAGGAATTACCGCAATTATGACGTTACACATACAAATACACCTCCAGTATCACACAGGCCAATATTCAACGAATAGTGAACACAGCTGTGAAGTGTTGCGTACACATCCAGAGTTCCGGTCCGGATCACAGAACCGGACATTACACGCGAAATTCCGACCTGCTACAAATGTCCCTTCCATGCACGTTAAAATCTTCGAAGTAGAATTTTATACGAAATACATAAGCTTGAAATCCTCGCTCTTCTGGGATTTACGCAGCGTAGACTGGTAGCTACTTGGACTGCCTCACCCTTGAAGATAGAAAAGACAGGTTCTCCCGAAACGTCGGTTAACTATCAATCCACGCTACGTAAAATCCCAGAAGAGCGAAGATCATCTTATTGATACCGCTGCGGATGCCTGAAATATCAAACGTATAAGTTTATTTAGACGTAATAATTAAAAAATATCAATTCCATCGCGGGACTGTTATAAATTTTCCGAATCCCGCTATATGTAAAACAGACAATCATGTCATGAAGTGCTGTAGCTAGATCTGAGTAATTCACACGGCGGTGTCAGAATCGAGATACGGAAGTCACCCATGAGAAGCATGGACGTCATATACACAACATACAAACTTCAACTGCGGTCGCACAGCAAACACATTACGTCTCCTTTACAAACCCAGCTGGTTAATGACGTATAGGAACAGGCCTATAACAGCTGTTTATTCTGAGAATCATTTGAAACCCATAACTGCAGCCCACTCTGCAGGTGAACAGTGTGAAAACAGTACGTTACATGTAGTCGTTACCGTACTTCACCATACGCATTAACGCTAAAAAAAAATCTGCACATTTTCAGAGTACGTTTATACGCCCCGTACGATGCCCACAATAAACAGCGATTATTTACCTCAACAGCATTAAGCAAGTGGTCTTTGTAATGGAGATGCATTACGTTCATTACGCACGAACTGAACCTGTAAAGACAATTCACACAAATGTCACGCTTCGCACTGTTACTACAGAAGTCCGCTTCTGGGGATGATACCTCGAACAGTTCCATCCACCTGTCACCTTCAACAAATTCACGACTTGTCACTGCCTATCCAAACACCTCTAGTGGTACCAAACCGAAGGCAACGGACGCAAATTATACTCAAAGAAAATATGTCACATGCTAAGTCAAAGAACTGATAAATTCTAAAAGGTTTTGACGATGATGTATAATATTGTGTGGTGATAGTTTTATGGACTTTATCCATCGTCCGAAGATGGAGGCTACCTCTGTCTAAAGGGCCCAACTGAGTAGGTGTGCGTCTCTTCTCCCCCTCCGTTCACCTGAGAACGAAAGCAGAGCCAGATTCTGAAACGTCGTGATTTTAATTTTTAATATTTTACTCTTCGGACGATGGATAAAGTCCATAAAACCATCATCACACAAAGAACTGATGTATCTGTATTAGATCTTTCCAGTTTAAAGGAGAAGCGACTGGGAGGAATTTTACGCATCAACCATAGGCTCATGACCACACAGCGCCGTTAAATAGAACACACTCATATGCCAATGATCTTATAGAATATCGGCATGTAAGTTGGACTTCATGGAACACAAACGGATTTCACAGGAAGTGAAACTCCCGATTCAGCAGCCAGTTTATACTCAAACAACACCATGCGTTCCGTCCGACACTATCTGCATTAAGTAACTATTTATACACTACATGTTTCGGTCATTCGACCGTCACCAGGTGCACAATAAAAAAAACTAAAAATCCAAGGTAAAAGTGTAAGAATTGGTCAGTTTATAGGCCAGGAAGGACAACGTCGCCCGACAGGATTCTGATGCAATTTACAAATCAATTTACGTCATCCCTCACAACTGCTACGTAACTCAGGATGTACAAATCTCACAGACATTTTAGGTTCCTACAGTCTTGGAAAGGACGAGCTCTATCAGTAAAACGACAAGCCTATGGGCCGGAACACCGGGAATCGGGATTTTTCCTCCTCTCCACGACATTCAGACCGGCTCTGGGACCCACCCAAAGGTAGTCAAATGGGTATCGGACATCTTTGCAGATCCCAGTGGCCGTGCGGTCTAAGGCGTGGGTCTGCGGCCGCTCGCTTGCTGGGATTGTGGGTTCGAATCCCGCCGGGTCATTGATGTCTGTCTCTTGTGAGTGTTGCGTGTTGTCAGGCAGAGGTCTCTTCATCAGTCTGATCACTCATCCAGAGGAGTCCTACCGAGTGAGGTGTGTCAGTGTGATCGTGAAGCCTCGATAATGGTGAAGCCCTGGCCCACGATGGGCTGTTGGGCCACTGGAAAAAAAAAATCGGGGATCTTTACGTTGGGGTAAAACGGCAGGAGGGATGGCGCCGTAGGAAGGCACCGCCAAAACGCTACAACACTCTACACTCAAAATCGAACGAACACAGCACGTCGCAGACTCTTCCTTGGCTTTCCATTGTACGTACCGCCCTGTACTGTGTACCAATCATACCACGTTGTGTATGAATCTCACTTCTTGCCATTAACCACACTTGTTACTTCCATTTACAAACCTGCAAATTTTGCATAGTTGTGACTTTGTTTCAGTGCTTCAAGTACTGTTAAATAAACAACAAAGCACTATCACTTCTAGCCATATTTTTTTGAGACTTTTAAAACAAGCTGTGTAGTTAATTACTCACACAGCCAATAAACTTCTTACCATCTTTTTTGCCTCTACAGGAAGAATGTCAAGAACTTTTTGATTGTTTTGTGGAAGTGAGAACTTAAGGAGAAAAAGACGTCAATGGCCTCCGGGACATTTTTATGGGCTTGCGTGTAAATGTCGATAGCATATTTAGAAATGAAAACGCATGTGTTGCTTGTGTCTTCACTTCAACCATATGCCAAGGCAATTAAGGCATATCGCAAGTCCACGCCACGCGTATAACATAACTTTCGGGAGAAGAGGCATCCACTTTAGTCTTCTGAGGGCTCAGCGTAACCACAAATTCAGCTGCCTGTTAGTCAACTACTGTATGATATTTGAAGTTCCAAGGTGGTGAATATTAACCAGCTTGGGCCTCAAATTCATGCAACAGCGTTAAAAATTTCAGTTCATACCTCACAGAAAACACACTGCGCCTAAATTACAACGATGAATCGGTACACGCTGTTGTAAGGAATAAGGGCTGTTTATCCTACGACTCAAACGAAACCACACGCACTGTGTGGGCAGAACGCAGATATTAAAGCAGACAGCACATGCAGTAACCACTGCGCCTTAGTGGATGAACATTACATTCTTCTTGAACTCACACCGTGCTGTCTGGTAGAATCTGGCGCTGAAGAAGGACAGAGAAGATCAGCTGGACCGATCGTGTGAAAAATGAAGTATTACATACAGTCAAGGACGACAGGAATATCCTACATACAATAAAACGAAGGAAGGCTAACTGGATTGGTCACATCTTGCGTAGGAGCAGCCTTATAAAACACGTTATTCAAGGAAAGATAGAGGGAAACGCAGAACTGACGGGAAGACGAGGAAGAAGACGTAAGCAGCTACTGGATGACCTTAAGGAGCCGAAAGGATTCTGCAGATTGAAAGACGAAGCGCTATCTGAGGATACCTCGCTTTGGACGAGGATATGGACCTGTCGTAAGACAGACTACGTAATGAATATGGTAAAGAAATACGGATGTTTCGCAGGAAGATGCTACCTACAGCTTCAGGACAGAAGATACATCGTCCATAAACAAACAATGAGGCTACTCGAGTGAAAAGAAATGTAAAATCTCGCATACAACGGGAGAGTCGGCGTCTACAGTGCGAGAAATATCGAGTCACAAGGCAGGTTTCAGAGACCAAAGCACTGGCATACGGAACGTGTACTGGGGGAAGTCCACGGTTCGAATCTCGGCCAGACGAAAGCGTATCTGAATATATAAGGAACTGCCTCACACTCTTCCGGCCAATTCCGATACAGCACCATAAACTGGCCATGACCACTTCGTTACATTATTACTGCATCGCTATTCACAACTATCCCGTGAATTCTTATCCCCATGTATTTACTTACTGTCCGTGTGCGTAAGTGCGTCCTAAGTAAGGTGAAGACGTACTGACGCAGTGGGAATCAAGTTCCATGCATTCTGAACCCCGGCACTAGTAGACGTGGGTCAGCTTTACGTCCCCGGCCTCTTTATCCACGGGGAAACAGCCCCGGTATAAATTCGACAGCTGTCCCAGAATCGGTCTGGACGCGAAGGTGACTCCCGTAATCCCTGTTACCGCACCGGGACTGGGTCGCGTCGCGTACCCCGTAACCAGTCACTCTACTGACCGAGTTAATCAGGTTCGCTACTGCTTACGAATGTGAAGTCCATTAACATTTAAATGGGAAAATCCTACAATTCCTATCTCTAGTTAAATTTCCACAGACAATCAATCCTACCACCGATCCATTTACACACAGCACGGGATACTAAACAATCACAATTTTAATAATTTATTTATAGTGTCATCTGCGGCCAATCTGACTCCACCAAATTTTTCCACATGACCTCACAAACGGTACGATTTTCGGGGGGGGGGGGGGGCACTGAACATTAAAAGTGTGTTTTGATTTTCTCCACAACTTCTGTCTGAAACATTTCTCATTACAAAAATAATTCAGCGAGATACTGTCATAAATGTACAAACGTCTACATGTACAGGACACGTTATTCTGGTCAGATTTTAAAGAAATATGAATTTTCTCGACAGATTTTAGAAAAATCCTCAAATATCAAATTTCATGAAAATCCGTCCAGTTGGAGCCGAGCAGTTTCACGTGGACAGACGGACGGACAGTTATGACAAAGCTAATAATCGTTTTTCGCAATTTTACGAACCGTGTTTTGTGGTTTCTTAGGCGATGGCGTCTGTAAACCAAAATATACACGATGTACCAGAATTAATCTGCCATATTTCGGGAGATCGTTCTTTAGGTTAACTTACATCAATATAACCAAACACACCTATATCCGAAGTTAAACGTTTGCGGAGATAAAGGCGGGAGAGAAAAAAGCGATCTTCTTGCGGTCCCACGTATTGTATCAACTGAACACGATGTACTAACCATACCCTGCGCAGATCCCAACATGCAGCCGACAGACAAGCCAAGCAATACGCAAGTGAGTTCATCCTAGTAAAGCATTTGGAATCCTAGGGACGATTTGTATGAAATCAGCAGAAGTTCTTCTGCCTTAATTAGTCTTTACGTTAATTTGATGTCACGTAAAGGTGTTAAAATTACAGAAGCTACAAATTCTTCGTTCTAATACGTATTTGGTAATCGACAAATGCGTAACAGCTCTCATTCTTTAAAAATCACCTCGTCATCTCCCTAACTGTTCAACTTCGGATGTACGCATCCTTGGTTACATCGTTGTGATTGAACCTCAGGCACGTTCTCCGAAAGCACGGCCGATTCCTCCTAATACATCCTGCATAGCGTTGAATAGGAATGAATGGTGAGTTGTAAAGTATTTGGAACAAAGCGGTCGTGGCGTATTCGAACTACCACCATGGGATTTCCATGAAGGGACTGAATAAAATCACGAAACCCCTTAGTCTGGATAGCCGACGACCCTGCTGAAATTCTAACCAGACATGTCCCGAATACAGGTCCACAGCGTTATCGCTACATTAACCCGTTCGCTGGGTACTTTTTGTAAGCTTAAATTAGAGACAAGAGATTTAAAATATCACCATATTCAGTGCGTATTTCGGCGCAAAGTGGTGCATATTAGGTTCTCCTACTTTTACTCAACTACACACAACGAAGCTGTTCTTGAAATGCACTCACCGTTCGTTCACATACTCACTCACTCACATCAGCCATTTGAAATTACCCGCCTGTGTGGAGCCAAAAACGCCTTCCTTTCCTGGTAGAATAATGGAAGCACGCTCAGAAAAAAAAATCGTACTGTAATGTAAGTTCTGAGAATAGCCTATTTTCTGTCATGTAAGTTAAATTTCTCGCACATGTTGTAAGTATTAAAATGACACAAGAATATATAGGATGCAGACCGTTTGTTCCCAAGAGGTCATCAACTCGGCCGCATACATGCGAGAATTCAGTGCTGTCGCCTTCAAGTTATTTGAAACATCCAGTACAACAGCACAAGAGCTACAACTCTGCAACAGTAACTTGTACGATATAAATACAAAACAAAGACAATATAACATTTCCATGACACATATCTGCACGGCGCAGCAGTTTACGACGATGTGCGGGCTTTGTCCAGCGTCCATATATGTTCCAGCCATGTTGTTATTATCCTCTTATTACCGGCAAAGGACAGTTGAAATTCAATGGACAGGCATTTCACTCATCTCTCCGTCACTCACTTTCGTCTTCGCCTTTATCCCTTTCGTGCATTGATCTCATTCCCGCCTTTCTCCCCTTAACCTTTTAAAGCCTAGCGGTAACTTTACATACGACCAGATTTAACATTAAAAAATTCTAAGTGGTGCCCACATTGCGTTTATGTGTTTTGTACGGATCTCAGAACAAACAGCAACTTTTGCCTTATAAAACATTAAGAGACTGGTTTTTATAACCGAAGTGAGGAGTGTTTACAGCGCGGTACGCACTGAGTCCTTATATAAAACAGATACGCTTCGTCTTTAAAGGGTTAAAAGACTGAACTAATTTACATCTTTATTCTTCAGGTGATACAGTTTCGAACACAGGACTGCTACGTACAGTCGAACTCCGTTATAACGTCATGAAAAGGACTGAATATTTTGTGTCGTTATAACCGAGGAGTGTAACATTATGGTTAATAGTGACGAGTTAATTGGTACCACAGAATATATGACTCTAAAAGAGAGGTGTCGTACAGTCGAACTCCGTTATAACGTCATGAAAGGGACTGAATATTTTGTGTCGTTATAACCGAGGAGTGTAACATTATGGTTAATAGTGACGAGTTAATTGGTACCACAGAATATATGACTCTAAAAGAGATGTGTCGTACAAACCGACGTCTTTATAACAGGGTTAGTCTGCATACCAGTACGTGAAAATTACACGCATCCACGGAAACAGCGTGAGAAGATTACATACAATCATACAAAGGCAACGACAAACCACCTTCTGTTAGTCATACTCAGACAGGCCTGCACATATATACAGTATATACACACACAAACACACAATTTCTCGTGAAATAATATATAACCAACTAGGTACACCTTGTACATACACATAACTTATTTTATTTAAAATCCAACATGTTTCGGTTCATATACTTATGTAAACTGATACATATATGTACAATTGTGCCTGGTTGGTAATTTATTAGTCCATTATACTGGTGAAAACACAGTTGTCGCATTAATATCAAATATTCTCAGATCCTTTATAAAATCTGCTGCCATGATCAAGCAATACGGATCCCGCCAGAATTCTGTCCGAATGCACCTCACTTGCTGCTATCGCACCTTTTGTATTCTCTCTGAAGACCAACCAGAGCAGGTACTACTGCAACTTGGTACAGCGTCAGCACCACGTCAACACCAATATTTCCACAGCTTATTACAGAATATTCGTATTCGTTGCGTTAAAAAACATTTCTTCGCCATTACGATATTAGCTCTTACATGTTAGTAGAAAAAGTTGTCGCTGTGTAACTAAGCACCACGCCATGGCGCTGTATGGAGGAGTACAGGTAAAACTCCAGGCACGCTTAACCTCGACAAAAATTTAGATGGTCTGCCACATGATCCGGCTCGTTTACACCAACGAAAGAACCGCCTATATCCTCTGGATAGTGAGACCACGAAAACGCCAGATGGTGCCTGTAACCGTACACCTACAGTCCGGCTCGGGGCTTAAGCATTATACAGTCGACCTCGGTTATACCGGCCTCGGTTATAACGAATCTTTTTTCCATTCCCTGGCCGTTTCCCTCTGCTTTATCACAGTAACAACCCCGGTTACACCGATCTCTCATACACAGGATCTTCGGTTACATCGGATTTCTCCGACATTCCGTAACAGTTGATCTTCCTCAGCTATACAGCTTTTTGCCAAAATAATGGAAAGTTCACATGCGTTCGAGCGCAGAGGTCCCACTCCTCAGAGCGACATGAACACTGCATATGTAAGTTGATTGCATTTTGTACCCGGAGCCGCCGAGGAGACTTGTAAATTTTGCACTTGGTTTGGCTTTCCTAGGAACAAAGACCAACCATTAGCGGTTATAATTGATAAGCCGGGGGCAGTCTCTGCCTGATGGTTTCTGTCGTTAATGCACCAGCTGGAAAATACTTGCCATATGCGAGAATCTTTATGGCACTTGGGGTAGAGTGCCCTGTCATAAATCAATTGCGGCTTGATTTCGGTAAGTTTACTTGTAACCTTTTAGGTAGCATAACCGGCTAAATATTATCTGAGCGAAAAATGTTTCAAACAAAAGTTGAAGAGATAAAAGACACACTTCTTTCACAGCGAAAATTTTTCGTTAAGTCTTCAACACAAGTGGTTCTCAATATCAGATACAAAAACAGGGCGAATGCCATTGGACTGTCTCACGTTTTCTAACTTGTTTAACTCTCATCATGTAAGAAAAGTGTTTATACGAAATACAACACGATATAAGTCCTATCACCAAACTGAGAACTTATATGATGACATTTTCCTGTAATTAAAAGCAGACATTTTACGAGTTGTTGAATAAAAACACCACACAAGCAACGCAAATCTCTGAGACGTGGTTCGTTTTTATTAGGCTACATTATGCCAGAGGAACGGATGATTCAATTGCAGTAACGCTTCGCTCCTCTTCCCACAAACGGAGGCTGCCTGGACTGCCAGAGGCTTTTACCGGGGGGCGCAGGACTAGAATTTTGATGGTCCGTGGCTCGTTAAGTCCAAGAAATTCCTCAATTTGTTTTACACGGAAGTGGAAAATAAGCGTTTAAGGTCTTCAGGGGCATTTCTCGCATATTTGCATAATTCCTCTTCACTTTTATTTCCTGCGTTTCACAACACTGTCCACAGTGATTACCAGCAGTCGCGACTAAACTCCGTCCATAAACCGCATTCGACTAGTCTACCCATCAACGCTAATGCAGTCTACACAGCGAGAAATGACTGGATGGCAGCCAATAATGAATTTAAGGAAGTTAAGTTAGGGGCTGTGGTCTAACTTAAGGTGCCATCCCTGCGTGTATGGAAAGACTGTGAACCCATAAAAACTCCGCCGGACAGGCGGCGCTCCGGCAGACATCCTAACCGGACACCTCTTCGACACAAGTCAGAACGGTTACTGCTTCAGCGAAGTTGCTCGGTTCTCCCCATACAAACATAGGCGTCTCATGCGCCAGCCAATAAACAGCAACAACAACGAATGGACAGAAGTGCAATGGCGAATAGTGGCAGCCAACAAATCTTACGTCTCGCTGATAAATGTTATGAAATCGAACTGTGCTATTAGGAAATACTGAAATAAGAATACACAAAACCATAATCAGAAGGATCTTGTGGTATGCACGCGAAACTTGGGCAATACTTAGAAGCACGTACAGACCAATACAGGCAAATGCACAGTGAATAATCCAATATAGTATGGAAATCTACGTATAGCTGAGGTAACATACGAAACGCAGAACAGTTAGAATACGCTGGACACATCAGCAGGATGGACAGTCGACTGTAGGAAAGCCAAAAGACAGGTGGACAGACGCAGTGACCAGATGCCAGGAAAACTGCAGGGGCCACAGGATTGGCAAAGGACCGCAAAATCTGGGGAACAGAAATTGATGAGGTGATGGCCCGAAAATGGGCTGTCATGTCACACGGCGGCGGCGGCGGCGGCGGCGGCGGCGGCGGCGGCGGCGGCGGCGGTGGTGGTGGTGGTGGTGGTGGTGGTGGTGGTGGTGGTGGTGGTGGTGGTGGTAGCGGTGGCAGCTGCGGTAGCAGTGGTAGTACGTGCTGGTCCTAAGTGGTTGTAGCTTCAGCAGCGGCAGTGGTGGTGATAGTAGCGGTAGCAGTAGCAGTAGCGGTAGCAGTAGCAGTAGCAGTAGCAGTGGCGGTAAGAGCAGTACAATGGTATGATTCGCATGTCCCTTTTTCCCTAAATACGAGCAGGCCATAACACATTACACACAAAAGGTTTCAAATAAAAGCTACGAATTTTCAGTTTTCTTATTTTCAAACGATGAAAGGTAACATGACATTCTGGCATAAAGATAGTATCACAAAACTTCGTAACGATTTTTGCTGTCACTGACCTAAGGATGTGCGCCATCTTAAACTCGATCTTTTCGCTTACGATAGTTGTATTTTTAAAACACGTGTATCCGAAATATAAAATCTAATTCTTTAAGCTATTCCTAGATTTATACTATACAGAACCGAAGGTGGCACTGAAGCCTTGCGATAAACTATGAAACTTGATGCAGCATTCAACGGCGCCGTATAAAATACGGTTATTTGACGTAACCTAGACAAACAAAAAGGAAACTGCAGTTATATTCAACACTGTTCATTGTCTGGAGCATATTTTACAGGCTATTCATGACGTTTCGGGTATTACATCCACCCGTGCTTTCAGGTTACTTGTCCGTCATTATACGCATGCCACTCGGTTCTTTCTATTTCCGACACAAATAGCAGCGGTCGAGATCTAACGCGCAACTCTTTGAATAAATGAAGTTGCACGTTAATAAGCAGACAGTTGTTCGCTTTTAGGCATAACAGACGTGACCGAGTCAGAGAATTAAAAGCCGTTAGGAACACTCCACGTCTGGATTCGACTCTCTTCCACGTAACATCTTCCATCAACTGGAAACGCAACAAAGACCTTTCTTGAGAATCTAACAGTCACACAGCTTGTCAAGATATTTTCAATCCCTTATGGAATCCGAAGGTTCATTACCGTATTCACAAAATCCCGCCACTAGGCCCTATTCGTAGGCAACTGACTCCAGTCCACACCCTCCCACTCCGCTGCCTCAAGATCAATTTGAATATTATACCACATCTACACCAAAGTGTTGCCACTGGTCTCTTCACTTCAGGTTTCCCGGCTAATATTTTGTCTGCATCTGTCATCTCTCCACGCATGCTACTATGACCTGCCCATCTCATCCTCAATTTGATCACGGTAATGACGCACGGCTAATAGCACAAATTACGAAGCCCCTCAGTATGCCCTTTTCTCCATCCTCATGTCACTTGCTCTCCCTCAGGTCCACGCATTCTCTTAAACACCCTGTAGCCCCTGATAGCCTAATAAAATCTCTGCATTCTGCCCGCGCCGTGTATTCATGCGTTTGGCATGATTCATACAATACAGAGCGACTGATCTTTGTAATGGAGACACAGTACTTCCGCGGAATAGGAACTGAATTTGAAACACCCATTTTTCTTGTGGTGAAGAGCCCCGCAGCCGATACTACGGACGCGCCGCAGCCTTGAGGCTTATTGTGCAACCCTGTGATGAAGATGATTAGTTTTTTTCGTTCTTCCGTGTAATGGAGCACCGGTGGAATGAAACTGAGAGGAGAAAACCGAAGCACACGGAGAAAAACCTGTCCCAGTGCCACTTTGTCCACCACAAATCCCACATGGACTGACCCGAATCGAACCCGGGCCTCCGCGGTGAGAGACCGGCGACTAAGCGAAGTACAAGCGTTACGAACGGAATTTTTCAACTGCTCCGGCACGGATAATATTAAACCTAACAAACCTCGCGGCCAAACTCGAAAACATCTGTACACACAGAGCAAACTGGTTGAAAGTGGACAGCACGGTAAACAAGAGAAATCCAAGAGAAGAGAAAATTAATGACAACCTCATCATGGAATCCAAACCTCCTTGACCTAGGTCAATGTTCGTTTCATCGATGGTAATTCCCATTCCACTTACTTCCTCCATATAAAAATATTTAGGGTATGTTATGTTACTGCATCCCTCCCCCACAAACAGACTGCAGGATGACAGGTAAGGCAAGTTAGTAGTCTACGGTTTGACGCACAGTTACCTCGAAAAGAAACACAAATCTCTGCCATACCTTCCTTGTTACTTCCTTAATTGAGACAGCTAATGGAGACAGGCATTCTTTATTATGTTTCCAAAACAACATTCCTCATTCACTGCTGAACTCTGTTCCCCCCAGTGTAACTGTACATCAACATCGCAAGGTGCCCTCTACGAAACTACCGTGTTTCTGACACTGTGCAAGGAGCAATTCTTCATGATAACCAGAATACCCAAGCACGGGTTCCCTATATCAATATCAGTGAACGTGCTCATAGGATTTAGTACCGGATTTGCTTACAAGAGACCCGGGTTCAAACCAAGGATAAAATGAAAGATTACAACAAACAAATAAAGAGGCACGAAACAGACGGCAGATAAAATTGTCTCCTAATGGAGGTGGCGCCGTAGAGCATGGTAAGTACCAACGTTTTGAAGGAACCTGCTACCAATGTTCCCTCTAAGCTGCGCGGGTGCGCGGAAGCGCAGTAACTGAAATGCTCCCGCGGACACTGAATTGTTACCGCGCAGATGGCATTTTTCAGTTTTCATTGTAAATATTCTTATTATGCATATTACAAAAAACTTGCGAAGTGCCGCGAAGTGGTCACCTCCTGTAAAAATTTTCTGCTAAGAGCAGTAGCATGTCTGTGCAGCTGTAAAAAAATATTAGAGGGAACTCTGCCTGCTACCTCAAACTTAAGAGTTACGTTCGAAACGTCGATAGGCTTACCCATCTGCCAGAATACGATCTCTTACGGAAATGGCTGTGTGTCTTACGATTCGGTTGCGCGGGAGGTCTTCCATAACCCTGTTACTGCGATTCACATAACTGTAAAACTAGTGACGTTAATTGAAATGCGTTTAAATGAAGCCTACAGTAAAGTCCGCATAGGCAAATAGTTGTATGACATACTTCCTGTTAAAAACGGTTCGAAAGATGATGATTTATCGCCACTTTTACCAATTTTGTCTTCGAATATACCATGGCAAATTTCTAGAGGATGGTCTCAAATTGAATTTATTTTCATAAGCGTGATTTTGTGGAAGTCACTGCATTGTTACGCTGCTTCGCATATGCCACCAGTGCAGGGTGGGCTAGAATGGGGGAGTCGTCACTGCCAAGTACGTACACGGAATACATCAACGGCACGACGACACGTACTACGATTTGTACCGCACGCAAAATCTAATGTCCTAATAGTCTTATGAGATTTGAGAATCTCCCAGCAGTGGTGATGAAGATTTCAATCTTCTGGTATCTGATGCCATGTAGAGGAGTAAAGTTACCTACATTTCGAAGCACCCTGCTGCCTCCATCTTCAGGGCAGAGTGAATATTGAGGTATCATTCCAAAATACAGTTGAACTCGGTTATAACGTCATGAAAGGGACTACATATTTCGTGTCGTTATAAGTGAGTGTCGTTCTAACAGATGAGCATAATGTTATGGTTAACAGTGAGGAATTAATTGGTACCACATAATATCTGACGTTATAGAAGTGATGTTGTGCAAACCGATGTCGTTATAACCGGGTTCGACCGTACTTGAATCTAATGGCCGTGTTTATATTACCGATAGATAGTTACACAAATTCCCAAGCGCAGCTTACAAGAGGAAACTGTAACGACGCATACGACACAGCGCGGATAAAGCTATACTGTAAAATCGAACACTGACGTTCTGTTGAAATCGAACGTTTATCAAGAATATAGGCTATATACGTTCCAAAGAACACCAGGCACGCCTGTGGGGTGTGCGGTTCTCATGACTGTCTATGAAGACGCCGTCTGTGGGCTGTGACGCCGCGTTGCCTGGCAGAAATTTACTGATGCTTCGGAGGAACGTGCTGCCTCCAGCTTCAAGGCAATTTCAGTCTCTTCCATTCTAAAGATGGATGCAGCAAGATCTTCTGAAACGTCGGCAACTTCTACAGATTACACGCTGTTACATCCAAGAAAACGGTAATCTGCATGTAATTTGTAATGTAATAATACTGCCTGGACACTGTCTACTGACCACTGTCGTTGAGAAGTCCATAGCGTTTCGAAAACACACTCCTTTTTAGGTGCGTTCGCAAAAATGCGAAAAGCAACTGTTGGCTTCGAAAATCTGACAAGAACAACGGGCACTTTACATGAACATCTATGTACATATAGGACAGAATCTCGCTGATTTCTTAATATGTGAAATGTTTCAGACACAAGTTGTAGAGAAAATCAGAACAGATATTTTTATGTTCAATAAAGTTTTTCCGAAAATCGTGCCGTTTATGACACAATGTGGGAAAATACGGCAGAGCCAGACAGACCACAGATGACAATATAACACAGCGCATGCGCTTTGCATGCTGGATAACTGTGGCTACAGACACACACTCAGTATATGTAACAGATTACTTAGTGCTTTTCCACAGCAACAATGGTTACGTGAACGCGCCTCAGTGTTGCCTCCCTTGTTCGTATTCAACTTTAATTTCTTTTAATTCCCTCCCTCCTTCCTTTATTTCAAAGTGCATGCGCTTTGCATGCTGGATAACTAAGGCTACAGACACACACTCAGTATATGTAACAGATTACTTAGTGCTTTTCCACAGCAACAATGGTTACGTGAACGCGCCTCAGTGTTGCCTCCCTTGTTCGTATTGAACTTTGATTTCTTTTAATTCCCTCCCGCCTTCCTTTATTTCAAATTAGGAAAGAAACGACGGAAGGTGGTAAAGAACAGACATGCCCAAAGAATATTTTTGAAACACGACGGACACGAAGCTCGTACGATGCACAGCATCAAGATTACGGCCCTCTGGGATGTGACGCCGTGTAGTTTCGTAGGCATGTACCTATGTTTTGAAGGAACTCCCTTTCTTCATCATAAGGTACGAATATACATGCAGAAGGTTCCATCAAATCGCCGGCACCGGTCTAGCAAATTACACGTCGTCACACACCGTATAATCGTCATTTTGATCCGTATCTCATAGTGCCTAACCCACCATCATAAACGTTTAGAATTATATGCGACAAATTTAAGAAATTTCTTTTACACAGATAACAGACACTACGGGTAACAATGACGCATGGACACACATTACTCTGTTAAGAGCTTATTTCAGACGGTGTAAACGGGACTACCAACCCTGCGCTTAATCTGCAGGCTTTCTGAGAACTTCATTACAAAACACAGCACGTGCGGCGTGCATCTGGCAGTAAATTAAAATGAAATATTGCGCCGAATAATAGGAGAAAGTACAATCCAAGTTTTTTCACATACATTACGACATCCTGTGGGGATGCGGCATGTCCAAAATAACGAGCATAAATCAGGCCAGCAGTACTCTAATTCAAAACCAAAAAGCTATATAAAAGTAATGAGCATTTTTTTAGAATATGTACGATACATGTCCATCCCGTTCTCAGGGGTGCCGAGAGCGGGTTCGGGCCCCAGTGAAAATTTTGTGACGCCCCCAGCAAGGGCGAACCGGCTACAAATCGTAAGACGAGCTTTTTATTTATGTGCCACATATATATATACACACACACACAGTATATATATATATATATATAGGCTGTATGTGTGTGTGTGTGTAATACATATATATGCCCTGACTCTCAGCTGGAAAGTGACTTGGACTTGGTCTGAAAGGGTTAATTTGTACAGTGGACAAATAATGATACTACCGAGCAAGGCAAAAACATATACAACATTGTTGGGCCCCGGGGAGCCCCCTTCCGGACGGCCGGGACCCTGTAATTTCTACCGGCTTCCCCTCCTCCTTTCGTCGGCACTGCCTGTTCTGATCGAATAACGAAGATGGTGAAGTAAAAAAGTCGTAGGATGTCGTTGTGTAAGCGATAAAGGTACCGGGAGTGAAGGAACAGCTCCACTTATTCTTAACCTCAGCGGTACACGAAGGCCAGTGGTCAGCTTCACGCCCCGATCGCTTACCCCCAGATAAAAAGCGCCGGTACTCACAGAACGGGAGGCTGGAAGGACCGATCCAGTATGGAAACTTAGAAAGACAGAAGAATCCCTTGTCCCTGCCATAAACCAAACCAAAGTCCCTGCGCTATCCAGACCGTAGCCCAGTCACTATATCGATGCACAAGCACGGTAAAATACAAATCTGTATTACATGTTTTTCAGCTGCTGGTACATGCACTCTACAGAACAGTGGCGCAGATGTGCAGGCAGCCCACATCTGACTGTAGGCCTATATCGCATACGCTCTGCTCCTTGTTTTAGGCTTTCATATAATACCAGTGTATTTTATATCAGTGTTCATAATACTAATTACCCGACCTCTCATTTTCAAGTACTTGTTACACTTGTTAAATATAAAAGCATAACTAGATAGACGATGTACGTGTATAACGTAACACTGCGGCGCGTTCGCGTAATGTTTATACCTTCTCGGGTATCCTAACAGCCTGAGACTATTTCATTCGAAGACAGCGCTTTTATGGCGATTTAATGTCACTCACCACCACCACCACCACCACCACCACCGCCGCCACCACCACCACCGCCGCCGCCACCACCACCGCCGCCGCCGCCGCCGCCGCCGCCGCCGCAGCATCATCATCATCAACAACAACAACAACACTTCGGTCGTCACGTAAAGAGCCCCATATTTTTGCCCGATTTTAACCAAATCTGGATTTTCTCAACAGATTTTCATAAACGTCCCTAATATCAAACATCCCGGGAATCCGTCAAGTGGGAGCCGCGCAAATGCCTGAGGACAGACGGACGGACATGACGAAGCTATTAGGCGCTTTCGCGACTACGCGAAATCGCCTAATAGGATTTGGTAATATACGCGTAGGCGTGGGCCTTTCAGATTTACATTTGGCGCTGCTCGGAATAAGGGGGCTGCAGATGCGGGGCTGACAGGCACAATAGTGTATGCAAGCACGAAACCTTCCTGTGCGGCCGGATCTCCAAACTTTGCTACACCACCGATAGCCCTGTGATATTTCACTGAAATCAGCAGCAGCATGTACATTACAAAAATACAGGGAACACTGCTTTAACCTTTTAAAGTCTAGCGGTAACTTTACATACGACCAGGTTTAACATTAAAAAATGGTACGTAGTGCCCACATTGCGTTTATGTGTTTTGTACGGATCTCAGAACAGCAACTTTTGCCTTACAACACATTAAGAGATTGGCTTTTATAACGGAAGTGGAGAGTGTTTACAGCGCGGTACGCACTGAGTCCTTATATAAAACAGACACGCTTCGTCTTTAAAGGGTTAATCCTTCGCAACGCAGGCACCTATTTACGAGTATATACGGCGTAACATCCCAGAAGATACAAATCTTCAGCAACACCTCCATGAGAACCTCAAAGCTCGCATTGTAAAACTTTTCTTTGTTGCTGGAAGACCTAACTATTGACCACTCCACACGGCGTAACATCCCAGAAGGCCTGAATCCTGAACAATTAACAATTCTGTCACAGTGGTTTGAGTCTGTCACGTGGTAAGGCGACTTAAAAACGCCATGGGGCTACGGCCAGTCGGCGAAAGTGTTCCGTACGTGGCCTTATGTTACCTTGAGGGCTGCGCTGACTGGTAACTTGCCTGCACATCGTTCGTCTTGAGCTTGTTCCGAGAACTGTACATATATAGGACGATGACACAGTAAATAAACTGGTCGTAAAATGGCAGCGTACAAGCTTCAAAATGGCACAAGAACCGCTGCAATATAACACTGCGTTTAGGAGACAGAGGAAACTAACATTACGCATCGACTTTACAATGACGGTTGAAAAATCACTGTCCTGGCCGGTGCATTGGGCGTGGAGGACAAACAGAATGGTTTCCGTGAAGTCCCGACTTTACTTCACGTGATTTAGTTTTATGGCTCTAGGACACATGGGAAGTCTACCTATCAAAACCAAGAACAATGGATGAACTGGAACAAGTTCTAGACACTTTTGCCGCTTTTCCTTGTGACTTCTTCAGCAAAAGTGTCTGTGTCTTTCAGGCTAAAGAAGTGGATGCAAAATGCCCGAACCGATGTTCGAATCTGGTACTAAATGGTACTGTATGACACGAGTGCACTAACTTCCCACATATCTAGGAGCCAACCTCAAAATTCTGGAAGCCACGAGGGTGACATGCAGGAAGTTCCACACTGAGGGCGCACAAATATTAGGTGCCATCGTAAAAAACTCAGCCGCCCGGCGTTTGTGCACCCTTGATTTATGGACTATAAAATGGTGCAAGAATTGCAGGGATGATGATGGCACCCCAGTGCCGAAACATGTAGAAGTTTTATGCTTCTTCTTGAATGCATTTTATTAAGTGCGTAAGTTGGCTGATGTGTTAATGTACAGTATCATAACCCGAAGATCATATCCCAAGACAGAACACACTGCGTCATTTACGTTACGTCAATTAAAAGATGTGAGTTACTGCATTGGATTTATACGTCGTTGCTAAGGAACGAACCGTGGTTCAAAACAGATTCCAACAGGCCCATAGTACTCTCCGAAGAAAAAAAAAATGAACAGACGTGAAAAAGATGTTCTTAATAACGAAATATTATATGCGGTTGCCCCAAAGTGTTCTTTAACATTCAGCATCCGCATCATCGTGAATAAACACTAAAACCTCAGTGTAAACATTTAATCCGAAAGCCAAAACACTTAAATCGATTAATAACAAAAAACTTGTAAATAAAATACATTCCCGCACTTGATGTTTAAATATTTGCCTTCATTCTCTTAAACAAAATTACGCAGAGAAAGCTCCATTCTCCCACACCCTTTGAGTAATACTTCAGCTTCGTTTACTTAGTTATTCTTCGTTCAATTAATGGTGCTTTCGACAGATCAAATTATTAGCGTCGAGTGACACGAACAGTGTATAATGGAATGGAAAGGCTGTGGAAGGACGCGGTTGCGAATTTGAAGAAAACCACTAAGACCTTCAGTCTACGCCTGCGTGCCCAAAACTATCTGGCCATGGAAGTCCTGTGGAATTGAAATACACAGGCGGAAAATAAAACGTTTATGGAAGATAATACAGAAAAATACAGCAAATTAAACTTACTTTTATGCCAAGACCGGCAATGTACGTACACCGTAACACTGAGGCGCGTTCGCGTTACCACTGTTGCTGTGGAAAAGCATTACGTATTACATATTCTGAGTGTGTCTGTAGCCACAGTTATCCAGCATGCAAAGCGCATGCGCCGTATTATATTGTCATCTGTGGCCTGTCCGGCTCTACCATATTTTTCCACATTATCTCATAAACGGCATGATTCTCGGGAAAAAAAGGTACTGAACATAATATGTGTGTTTTGATTTTTTCTACAACTTTTGTGTGAAACATTTCTTTCTGAGAAGAATTAAGCGAGATATTATTACAAATGCACATATGTCTTCATGTAAAGTACCTGTCACTCTTGTCAGATTTTAATGAAACTCGGATTTTCTTCGACAATTTTCGAAAAGTACTCAAATATCAAATTTAATGAAAATCAGACCAGTGGGAGCCGAGCTCTTCCATGTGGACGAACGGACGGACAGACAGACAGAGCGACACGTGCAGACGGACGGACACAAAGATATGACGAAGCTTATGGTCGCTTTTCGCAATTTTGCGAACACACCTAAAAACTGCCCCGTATGATGCTCAGACATACATAGGACTTTTCTGATTTAGTGCCTGCCTTCTTGTCTGTGTAGCGTCACGTTACGTGTTACAAATGCATTACTCCCTCCTCATTTGATACCAGCACAGTCTTCAAACACCTTCACAGTAAATCACTGGCTGGCTGTTACAGCACACACAGTTCAGTGAGCAACGGGCTGCATCCAGAGTAAATGACAAAGTTGTTCGTGAACGGCAGTAGAGAAAATTTTGCCGTCGACATTTTCTCAACGAAAACCCACGATTCCGCGGAACACAGTCCGGGAAACGTGGATTTAGACATCCGGTCCACGTACACTACGCACTTAGACCCATGGGTGTCTATTAGTCACACTGATAACGGCGAAATAATTTTCTATGTATATTTATCGAACTACACATAAGGGACATGGGCGCTAAGACCACGGGCGCAACAGCATGTCACTCTTGGTAACGACATAAAAGGTACTCACCCAACTCTGTAGTCGACGCAGGAGGGCGGAGGATTCCAAACAGAACTGTGGCACAGTAGCCAGTCGCACCAAACCTGCAAGAAACGTATCATCAGCATCATCAACACAGACACGGCCAATTTTGGCCGCCTTGAAAGTAACGTACTTACGGAAGCAACATTCGTTGGTGCATAAACTACTACAAAGACAATTACAATTTCACCAGGAAAATCTAACAAATCCTGTTTCTAGCTACGATTCCCACCGACAACCCTTCCACTGACCCACCCTTGTGCATTACAGCCCTTCAGGGAAACACTGAAATTCCACTTTCACTGAATACGCGAACATGTCTCTTAACAGTTCTTCAAAGACAGCTTTACAGCATAAGCAGTGCTTCTACCCACACACAACATTTTACCATCAAAATATCGTAGCTGCAATACCAACCGAAACATAAGTACGTCTCGACTCGTTCATAACGACATCTGGCGTATGTATTCGCATTTTAAACACCTTCCGCCCTAACGACGAAGCCCGCAAGTTTCCCCTGAAGCAGCAAGTGAACATAACTACCAAACTACACGGCATCACGAATTATTTGGACTTAGTACCATAAAACAAAGGTTATTAATTACACAAATTAACCTGAAAGATTCGAAGTCGCTAAATTACTCTGCACCTGGGTGCTTGTGCGATTGTAGAGTGGGATTGTACTGTGAACGGGTAAAGGAGACCAAACGCAATAGCTCAGAACTCAAGCGTTTGCAACAGTAATACGACATGTTCACATGGAGATCCGTCCCCAGACGAATTAGGTGGGCAAAAATGATACAGAGCTACCATCACAGGTCGAAATACGGTGCTAATTACCACAGAGAAAGTATGTAGCACGCTGGCCAGAACAAGAAACAACAGGATATGAATCAGGACTTCCAACTGAGACCCCGTATCGGAAGGGGAAAAAAACAGCTTCAGCACAAAAATTTACTCATGCTTCAGCTCAATAACAAGAAGAAATCTATCTTTAGCTTATTTAACAACACTTCCAATAGCTCTACACTGCCAAACGGTAGGCTGATTACTGAATAAATGAAAAGAGATCTGGCAGAAACCGCTCTTCGTCTGATTCTAGATTATATACCGGAATTTTTCTGAAGAGTCTCTGAAAACCACGAAAAACCTCAGTTACACAGTCAATCGCCAGGTCAAGAAGACTTTCAACCCGTGACCTACCAAGTACGACAGAGAAAAGAACGACGATTAAGCACTTTATATTGGGCGCACCAGCCCAAAACAGGTCTAGGCCACGTCACTGTTCAGGTTTCTATATCACACACAGAAAGACACGCCCGGTATAACTCGTCTGAACGAGTGATCAGCTCGCTACCTACACAATACACAACAAACACAAGTCACACACAGGATTCGAACCCGCGATCCCAGCAAGCGACCGGCTTAAGACCAACGCCTTAGACCGCACGGCCATCGGGATCGGCCGATTAGGCATTACAGAGACAAAAATACAGGGTAAATAGCAACAAGTCCCCTATTTTAAAAGAATAAAAACACGTCAAACCATCCATGTTGTTAAATAACGCAATGTTCGAGTCACCCGACATAACACAGACATGTTTCATACCATCGTTGTAGACAGACCCATGCCAACAAAAACATAACTGACAAAGACCTACAGTGTTGATGAACATAGGCAGACTGATGTAATGAAATTCAAGAAAAACGACGTATGTCTAAAAAATGGTCTAGCGCAGCCTGCAGCTACGTTTTGTGATGGGAGAGGCCACAACTCTGACTACGAGACACGACCCAAGGAAGGCTGTCTGCCATGCATTGAGATGCACTTCAGTGCAGCGTGACAGAAGAAAAGCTGCACGTTCTGCTGTCCGTGACGAAACGGTCCATTAATAACGTTAGGCGCCCCGCCCCCCCGCCCCGTCTGCTGACAACCATCCTTGAACTGGAAACAGCGTTCACACCTAACAACTACTCACACGTCATTATAAACTGATTTTTTTAATGTGTTCGTGCAGACCTGAGAAACGCGGGCAGGATTACGGCAAGCCAGAAGTGCGTTCATGGGGACATAAGAAATGACAAACAGAGTGGAACCGAAAAAGAAGAAGTTACACGCGTCGTTTACTATACCCAAGTTTCTAGAAACGCTTTCCAAACACGCCGTCAACAATATTAAAAAATATGGAAAGAGGGAGGTGACACATTCTTCAACCAACCCCTCTAACTAACTAACTCCATGGAGCAGAGGCCTTCTTGAGAAGCTAACAGTTTCTCAGCTAGTCAAGAAATTCCCCGCATTTTATGGAACCCGAAGGTTCATTACCGCATTCACAACAGCCCGCCACCTGTCTCTACCTTGAGCCAGCTCAATCCAGTCCACGCCCCATCCCACTTCTTGAAGATCCATTTTAATATTATCCTCCCATCTATGCTTGGGTCTCCCAAGTGGTCGCCTTCCATCAGGTCTCCCCACCAAAATCCTGTATGCACCTCTCTTTTCTCCCATACATGCTACATGCCCCGCCCATCTCATTCTTCTCGATTTGACTACCCCAATAATATTTGGTGATGAGTACAGGTCATTAAGTCCCTCGTTATGTAGTCTTCACCACTCCCCTGTCGCCTCGTCCCTCTTAGGCCCAAAATGTCCTCCTCAGCACCCTATTCTCGAACACCCTCAGTCTTTGTTCCTGCCTCAGTGTGAAAGACCAAGTTCCACACCCATACAAAACAACGGGTAAACCAACCCCTCTAAAACCTAAAATCCATCTAAATCAAAGGTTCTCGAACTTTATCGCTGGTGTAACACTAAATGGAATTTAACAATTTCAATGTACAACCAACAACTCTTTTGCGTCATTTCAGGTTTCCGCCGCGATGTAGATGAAATCTGCGCCCTTCTGGGATATTGCGCAGCACAGAGTGGTAATTTTGCACCGACGTTTCGGGACAACCCATCGGTCCCATCTCAAAGGGTCAAGAAGACCTTCTTGGACTTCTTGACCCACTCCCACGCTGCGTAATATCCCAGAAGAGCGCAGATCTCAATATATTTTTTTTGTATTTAAATAAAAAGGCTGCAATTGGGAAGACTAGCTGACAACAGAGATCAGCTACATTACGTTGCCAGCAGTGCTGCGTATTAGCAAATATATGTAGCGTATGCTCTATTTATTTCTTAAACATGTTTATCCTTTCCCATATTTGGATTTCTTTTATTAACCGTTTAAAGACGAAGCGTATCTGTTTTATATAAGGACTCAGTGCGTACCGCGCTGTAAACACTCTCCACTTCGGTTATAAAAACCAATCTCTTAATGTTTTATAAGGCAAAAGTTACTGTTTGTTCTGAGATCCGTACAAAACAAATAAACGCAATGTGGGCACCACGTAGAATTTTTTAATGTTAAACCTGGCGGTATGTAAAGTTACCGCTAGGCTTTAAAAGGTTAAGGGCGCGTACCGGTAAACAATGGCTTGCCTAGCAGGAATGGTACGCGTACCGCAGTTTCATAAACCGTGACCTAAATAATTACGTTTGTCGTCACAGAAAAAAATGCGTCCCCATTACAAACACCAATTAATTTTGTTCACAGACACTGTCGGTATTCACTCTCAGAATCACATGAAAGCCATAAATACCCTGGGCGGGGAACTGTAACGCACAGAACTGTAACGTTAGAGCACGTAGTACACATAATAACCACTTTTCTCCGAAATATTAGGGATGCTCCATTATAATTTAGTTTGTTCCGCCAAAGTTACATTCGTAAACAGAGAAAACTGTTAATTAACCCTTTAAAGACGAAGCGTATCTGTTTTATATAAGGACTCAGTGCGTACCGCGCTGTAAACACTCTCCACTTCGGTTGTAAAAACCAATCTGTTAATGTTTGATAAGGCAAAAGTTGCTGTTTGTTCTGAGATCCGTACAAAACACATAAACGCAATGTGGCCACCACGTAGAATTTTTTAATGTTAAACCTGGTCGTATGTAAAGTTACCGCTAGGTTTTAAAAGGTTAATATATTAACCCTTTAAAGACGAAGCGTATCTGTTTTATATAAGGACTCAGTGCGTACCGCGCTGTAAACACTCTCCACTTCGGTTATAAAAACCAATCTCTTAATGTTTTTATAAGGCAAAAGTTGCTGTTTGTTCTGAGATCCGTACAAAACACATAAACGCAATGTGGGCACCACGTAGAATTTTTTAATGTTAAACCTGGTCGTACGTAAAGTTACCGCTAGGCTCTAAAAGGTTAACCAACTTACGCACTTAACAAAATACATTCAGAAGTACAAAACTCCTATAAAACTCTTAAAGAAGGCGGCACAATACCCAGTTAAGCATGCTGGGCTTATACTCCTTTGTCAGAATAACTCCCTGATGTTGGCACTTCGGTGCCGAAACATGTAGGAGTTTTATACTTCTTAATATATTTTATTAAGTACGTAAGTTGGTTTATGTATTAATTATAAGAATATTCAAGGTATGAAAACATAAAAAATAGAACAATTTTCTCTCTTTCTGTAAACTACCAACAATGCAATGCTTTCGCACTTCCTGCAGCATACGGTACACGCTCTTTATCTAATTAGTGTGTATTTCTACGTAAATGACGAGCCGCAAGTAGGTCACGGCGAAAACGGCTGAAACATTTTCATTTTATTTCTACATGGGATAAGGTAACGCGCGTTTTCCCCAGTTACACAGACATCTATAAGAGCGTGTACATAACACGAAAAGGATCAGGATCCAGCAGTGTTACTCTGTCCAGTTTCATCAGCGACTTACACCATACAAGACAATATTCTTGTGAACACAACCTTAAACACCCTGTGCCTAATAGTATCAACTCAACAATATCCTCATTTATTATGTAACAGGCGGTAAAAATAAATACGTTTGCTCTTGTCCATCTTTCTGCATGACCCACGATTTAGAATGTAATTTCCCTCGACTATCTTTTTAACATTCTGTAGTAGACATTACAAGCTCCTGAACAAACACTTGAAAATCAATCATCTTTGCCCTTAAACAATTTGCCTCTCTGATCCAGCGTTTAGCATAACAAATACACAGTCTGGGGCGCCCTTTTTCAGGTATTCTGTTCACAGCGTTTTGTAGGTAAGGGCAATTCCTTTTATAAAAATATCTGATACACTAAACAAACTTTTACTTTACAACATCTCTGTACCACATAGCACACGGGACATAAAAATTTAAAACCCTAAATTTAAGCACCTGTGCCACGTTCTTGTTCCATTTCAGCATGCAGAACTGTCACACAAAAGTAAAATTTTTAACTGTATTTGAATTAATTAAGCATGAAAATAACACAGGCGTATTATAATTCAATAACGTCTTCTAAGACCCCATTACTACTGTAAGCTAAACCACTCCCTCACTAAACTGTTTAGAATCGTCTCACACGAGAGGCGTGCTTTTGTTCTCGTTTAATCTCCTTAATGGCTCATCTTCCACTGGTAATACTTGGCATACGGCAGCTGCGCATTGTGAATTGGGCACGCAACAACTAATATTTCCACAATTTTTCTTCTCTGTCATGTCACAGAGCAGTGGAAGGTGCTGAAACTGTACCAGCATGCTGCCGAAATAGCATAATTTTGTACCCCGTCGCGATGTGTTATTTGGTGAGGTGGGAAGTCATTCTTCGTTTGTGTTTGTGGATAATATGGAACATTATAATGTTCTACTATCCCACAATACGCATGCCTTCAAGGTGCCAGATTAAAATTCCGTACTGTTGTCAACTCACGAGAACAGATTTCACCTTGGCAGTGGTGCAGCAGGGAAAAGTCAGACCGTTAGATATTTATGGCTGGTAACAGACGTATTCCAGCTAAAGTGCTAAGTACACTGCACTACTGTGCAGTTGTGTGTTAAGTGTCAGACCTCTTTTGTGTTGTATCTCGTTACAGCTGTGCATAAATGTCAGTTTAGGCTTGTTATCAACTGCACACCTATAACAAATGGTCACTGGTGGGAAGTGACAGATGCAGTGACAGTTATACGTTAGATAGGACCTATAAGCTTTCTCCCCGAAGGTAGCCTGGAAATATGGAACCATACGCCGTTCTCGTCAGTGAATGGCAGTAATTTTATCTCACTGAAGATCATGAATGCGGTTGAGTTAGACAATTTTGTACTTCTTTTATATCACAAAATTAACGGCCACATACTTTGAATACCCCACATCAACCTCACTAAGCACACATATATAGTAAGAAATTTAATAAAATAATAATTACAATTCTCATCATCGTAAACAGAACAGTAGATCTAACAGCCATCATTGTTCACTTACATTACGACATCTTTAAAAACTAAGTTACGCATTTTCCAAGTTGTTCTCATACGACACAGAAACGTCACTGTTGCAGGAGGTTACCACACACAAAATACTTGAGAACCGTTATTACAGGTCGATAAATTTACGGTGTTGTAACATTCCGATAGTAGGCACACTGCTAAAGAATAACAAGACAGGCAAAGTACTCCAAATGTAAGGACGAGGAGCATTCGCGTAACCATTGTTGTTGCGGAAGAGCAATAAATGTTACGTATTCTGAGGATGTATGCCTGTAGCCTTAGTTATCCAGCATGCAAAGCGCATGTGCCATATTACATTGTCATCCGCGGCCTGTCTGGCTCTGCCATATTTTTCCACACTACCTCATAAACGGCACGATTTTCGGTAAAAAGTTGATGAACATAGAATGCCTTTTGATTCTTTCTACAACTCATATCTGAAACATTTATCATTCTAAGACGAACTCGGCGAGATATTATCACAAATGTACACAGGTTTTTATGTAAAGTACCCGTCATTCTTGTTTGATTTTAATGAAACTTGAATCTCCTGGAGATTTTCGAATACCCCTCAAATATCAATTTCATGAAAATCCATCCAGTGGGGGCCGACTTGTCCCATGCGAGCGGACAGACATACATGACGAAGCTACAATACGCTCTAGGCAATTCTGCCAACTCGCCTAAAAATAAGCAATGCCACTTACTTTGACAGCAGGAAGAAGAACCTGCATATCTTCACTGACTATGAGACGCGAGGACTGCGCCTCCGTAGGTCGTTCTAGCTGTTCCCTCAGGAGAGACACGCATTTTTCTAGGATCAAATTAAACATCTGTAAGGACACGACGAGGGCACTTTCCTGAACAGCTGACCGATATCCTGGTTCCAAATGGGCAGCTTCTGTAACGATAAAGGGAAACACAAACTGCTTCAATTCTTCACTTTGTGGTACACTTCCAAAAGAATAAAAATTTATGTAGAGTTGTTGTAGACCTCTGCAGAGATGCGCAAAATCCTACCACTCACGTCCACGGCGACATCAATTAAGACCTTCATTTTGAAAAGGCTATGAATCAGCAATTCGCAAACCCTCATACTTCATGGATTCAAATTCAGGATAGCAACGCCGAAAGAACAAAGGGTCGTCAAGGTTTTTACAACTAATATAGTTCAGGTGGACGCCGTTACCCTGAAGATGGAAGCAGCACGTTGCTCCCAAACGTTTGAGCAAACACATTATGGTAAAATGTACATTCATAATGTCACGATAACACAACAACTGCGTTGTGTTATCCTGACATTATTAATTTACATTTTACCTTAAATTACTGCACAACGGGATGGGCCAAGAAAAATTATTAATAAGCAAACACACTATACTAGACGGCCTAAAAAACATGACTATAACCTGAACAATACCCGCCATGAAATTCTGCAAACTTAAGTCAACAAGACATTTGCAAATGGAGTGCGTCGAGTGTTGCATGTATTAAATATAGCCAGTTGTACTCATGCCTTTGTTTCGAAGAAGCCTTGTGTCGTTGACTGGTTTCTCTGTCTGCTGTAAAGTCTGCATCCAGCGACTCATGCCCTTCTTCAACACAATTTAATTCGAACATATGGTAATTACACACGTACCAACTACAGCTTCTTTTCTGCGCAGCTTTGATTAAAACTATGGCAGTAAAATCCGCAATGACATGTGCAACGAAGCCCAGTTACTTTTTTCCATGTACCGGGCGCCTGTGTCTACAGCACACCAACGCATGCAGACAGCACTTGGAAAACTCTTTTTAAAAGTAACCGTGGGGAAACGGATTGGCCGTGGGGGTTCAAAATCACGGCCACCAAGACCACGGGCTGCTACGCTAGCAGCAATGAAATGGATTTCACTTGGGCAGACCTGGCCAACCGTCCGGCTACGAAAGCACACGGTGAATACTCGCACAAACATATTCAGAACGTACTTTCAGTATTTTATACGTTTTATAAAACTAAAGCAGTGGATTCCAAAGGTCAATCAGTAGCGTTATCATTACTCTTTACGTTGCAATCTACTGGGTTATGACACCGAGTAGTCTGGTAGGAGGCTAACAACGTCTCGGAGGAATCCGCTACCACCATCTTCAGGAACAGAGCCAGTATAGGTTCCTCTAAAATGTACATTCTGGTATGTGGCTACCAACATGTCTGAGGAACTTGCTTGAAATAACAAAATAGAAACCGATTCCATTGCAGGATATGTCTAACAATTTCCGTCTTATTACTTATGACTTATTCTAACCGTTTCCAATCTTTGAAACACAAATTCCCTACACCACGAGTGTGCAACCTTCTTTTTTTGTAAAGGGCCACAACAGTTACTGTGAGCTGGTTTCCAGGCCGCATATGTAACAATCACAATAACTGGTACACCTAAGGCCCTAAATTATTGCGTAATTTATACACTGTATATGTATACATACAATTTACAAATGCAGCCGCTGGTCGCGTAATATAACCTGGCAGGCCGCGAGATGGAAATCCCTGCCCTACAGTGTCAGCCAAAAATAAATTTATTGTCATAAACTGGCAGGGAAATGAAGAAATTCTATCATACATACAAAAAGAGGACGCAATACTGCGAGTCTGCCTCATTAAAACACACGATTCGTATAAAAATACTTCGTGATTAGGTGCTTTAAACACGGAAACCATGTAAATAATACAAGAACACTGCGCTCCCAGCTCACGAACAAACTGGTCTCCATTACAAAGGCTAAATGGCTAATGATGTCTGGGAAAATCACTGTTGTTCATTGTGAAAATCGCAGGAAGCCGATAAATCGCCTACACAGTGTGGGGACAATGCAGAGGTTCTTAATGTTAAAACAGTGAATGCAGGAACCATTATACTGTAAGTTACATATCAAGAGCAGGTCGCCTCAAGCGGAAACGCTTCAGGAGCTGACAGGATGGATTCCGGGCGGGAAGACCAAAATACTGCACTCCTCACTCCTTCCAGGGAATTCCGGGACCATATCTTAAACTAAGCCACGGCCGTTTCACTGCACATCCTTCCCAATTCATTACTCACTGTCACGTCATTCGACGCTGTATGATCTGAGTTTACATGAACGTCGTTTAATTAATTAATTAATTAATTAGTCTTTTTGAGTATTTAGAAACCTTTCAAATCTCGACTGATTAATTCGTAGGTCAACTGTTTCAAAACAACAGTTGAAAAACAGAGTAAAATGAGATGGAGGGAATATCATAAACGCATTCCGATCCATCCATCATGTGTTCCCGAGTTAATAACCTTGCACCTGCCTTGACAGACTAGAAAAACGACAACCAACCAAATCAGGATTGCCATGGCCATCCAGCAATTGTATAAGGCACCTTCAATATACAAGTCTAAAATATTATTACTGTATCAATATTTTCCATTTCAGATCTGGAAATTTTTAGTTTTTAGGATGATAGTTTTCTGAGAAATAACAAAATTGAGGTTAAGGTTAAGGCTGAGAATATGGCAAACAAGCATTCAAATTACTAAACCACAACATTCAAACTAACTAACTCCATGGAGCAGAGGCCTTCTTGAGAAGCTAACAGTTTCTCAGCTAGTCAAGAAATTCCCCGCATTTTATGGAACCCGGAGGTTCACTACCGCATTCACAAAAGCCCGCCACCTGTCCCTATCCTGAGCCAGCTCAATCCAGTCCATGCCCCCATCCCACGTCTTGAATATCCATTTTAATATTATCCTCCCATCTACGCCTGGGTCTCCCAAGTGGTCGCCTTCCCTCAGGTCTCCCCACCAAAATCCTGTATGCACCCCTCTTTTCCCCCATACGTGCTACATGCCCCGCTCCTCTCATTCTTCTCGATTTGATTACCCGAATAATATTTGGTGATGAGTACAGGTCATTGAGTTCCTCGTTATAATTATATTACCAAAATATGATGAAAAGCTAGTAATGTCAGGGCCAACACAGTACCGTTCCGAAGTATGAAGTAGGCAAATGGTGCAATTACTACCGTCCAGTGTTCTTGTCTACAGCAAGAAATTACCTACTGGTTATATCCGTTCGCGCGTGTATCCAAATTAACCCTTTAAAGACGAAGCGTATCTGTTTTATATAAGGACTCAGTGCGTACGGCGCTGTAAACACTCTCCACTTCGGTTATAAAAACCAGTCTCTTAATGTTTTATAAGGCAAAAGTTGCTGTTTGTTCTGAGATCCGTACAAAACACATAAACGCAATGTGGGCTCCACGTAGAATTTTTTAATGTTAAACCTGGTCGTATGTAAAGTTACCGCTAGGCTTTAAAAGGTTAATGGTGCGCATTAAGCTATTAGCTCAGATCTGTATATAAGAAAACTTTAATCAAAGAACAATGCAGGCTTCTTTGTTGTTGCCGCTTACACACAGAGTGGAAACGTACAGTGTATGTTGCAAGAGCAGAGAGGAAAAAAAAAATGCTACAATTTGTCTTACAACAGCTGGTACTTCTACGCAAGGCAAATGACCGGCGACAAACAAATTACGTGTAGGAAGCCAACACTGCCCGTAACACTGTCAACGGTATGCTCATGAACTCACGTTTGTGTTTCAGGTTCAGTATGCCGGAAACCTACTTACACCGCCCCTTCGTAAGTCTATGGACAAGAATTTCCCTGAGAAGCTAACATAAGTACATCAGCTAATGGAGACATTTCTCGCCACTCATCCCTATCTCGAGACACAGCAATACAATCAACACTCTACTGTCCCACTTCCCTACGACACATTTTAATATACTACTACAAATATGTTCAATTTTNTTTTTTTTTTGTATAATATAGTGCACGGACATGGAACACATTAAATAACAGAAGACATTTTGAAGAGTCACTAAATCCCCGGAATGCGCTTCGCCAACGGTCTGTGCACTAATAACTGTTTCAACGTAAAGCAGTAAACAGGAGTCCGAGTTTATTTACAATTTCAACATCAACATCAGACTGAACGGAATAAATAACTAGTCATACTTCTTACAGCACACAACGAAGTTTCAGGAAGAAATTGCAAGCATTCGGAAGATCAACAAACAAGTTTTTCTACCTCGTAAACAAATCGCCCATTAGCCGAAGGCGCAACTAAAATAGAATATTACTGGCGTGAAATGAGTATGAAAAATTTACGATTCCTCATTCCCGCGTTTGCCACATAACAGTTACAGGCAAAGCATAAAAAAACTTGCGGTTGATGCAGCAGCCAAGTCAGCCAGAATTTAGATTAGCTTTACGTTCATCTACAATGTTTTTTTCTCCTTGTTTTACCCTTCCCCTTTACAATCATTTTATACTCTTTTTGCTTCGCCTTGAAGGTAGCACGTTGTAACCTTGTGAAGGTCGTCCACCATGGCTGCACAAGGTGAACAGCCTCAAGATGTTGATGCAATTACAGCACGATGGGATGGGCCTACTGTACACACACCACATACATAAAAGTTCCTATCTAAAAGGACACGTTACAATACAACATTGCCCCAGGCTATTGCAGTCTGAATACATCTTTGTAGCTTTTGAAAGCTTTACACCAACACTGAAAAAAAGACAACAAAATAAAGGGCTTTACAGAACGCTTTATTTATAAAATTGCAGCAATGGCGTGCTTCTTCAGCATTCCAGCAGTAAGACCTCGTATCCGACTTGCGCACAATTTAGACTGTCGATGCTCTGTAGCTCTGTGAAAATCTTCAGGCAATTTCTGAAAACAGCTCAGCTATTCGAGGGATCAATAACACGGTTTTCTACCCGGTAAACAAATCGTCCATAAAGCGAGGTCGCAAAGAAACCAGAATATTACGGGAAATGAAATGAGCACAAAAAAAAAATCTACAATTTCTCATTCCCCAACTTTCCGCATAAAAGTTACAGATAAAACATAACAAGACAAGCAGTGTACGTATAACATAATACTCAGGTGCGTTCGCATAACCACTGTTGCCATGGAAAAGCAATGAGTATTATACATTCTGAGTATGTCTCTGTACCCTTAGTTCTCCAGTATGCAAAGCGCATGCGCCATATTTTCATCTGTGGCATGTTGGGCTCTACCATGATTATGTTTCCACATTATCTCATAAGCGGCACGATTTTGGGGGGGGGGGATGTTATTGAACACAAAATGTGTTTTCATTTCCTCTGCAACTTCTGTCTGAAACATTTCTCATTTTAAGAAGAATTCTGCGTGGTATTATCATAAATGTACATGGGGCTTCATGTAAAGTACCCGTTATTCTTGTCAGATTTTAATGGAACTTGAATTTTCTCGATAGATTTTCTAAAAATACTCGAATATTTTTACGAAAACCTGTCCAGTGGGAGCCGAGTTGTTCCATGGGGACGGACGGACGGACATTACAAAGCTAATGGTTACTTTTCGCAACTTTGGGAACGCTCCTAAACGTACGAGTTAAGTAATTTCACTTTTTTTTGCGTCAACACATTACCAGTTATGTGAGCTTACTTACCATACAACAAATTACATATAAAGTAAACACACATAACCTCAACGGTTCAGAAATTTTCTTTTACAAATACTAAAATGCATACAGAAATGATACATCGTCTGCAGAACTTCAGTGTTTTGGTCCACCACTGAAGTTCAATACGCGCTCCGTTTGGGGCTCAGCACAGAGCAAAGCTATAGTCTGTTTCTGTTCCCTGCCGAACACTTTATAGCAAGAATAATGAACGTTCCTAGCAGCACCAAATATGGAACTTTTCCGGGAAACCCCCGCTGAACAAAGGTCACAGATTTTATGTAACGTTAACTCGATGACGTAACAAGCTTTCTCAGTTTCAGTCGACACAGAATATGGCTTAACCTGTTAAAGCCTAGCGGTAACTTTACATAAGACCAGGTTTAACATTAAAAAATTCTACGTGGTGCTCACATTGCCTTTATGTGTTTTGTACGGGTCTCAGAACAAACAGCAACGTTTACCTTATAAAACATTAAGAGATTGGTTTTTACAACCGAAGTGGAGAGTGTTTACAGCGCGGTACGCACTGAGTCCTTATATAAAACAGATACGCTTCGTCTTTAAAGGGTTAAAGTAGTGGCTCCCAACCCTTCCGACTGTGAGGACCTCTTTCTAATGTCAAAACGTTTCGCGGACACCAGCAATATGGCAGCTGTACAATCAGTGTCTGTCAACTGAAGAGGTACTCATGACGTAAGGAATCGGTCATGAATTCAATAACGTTTTTAAATGACTTTATATTCTGTCAGTCACATCAACATCCAAATACATTTGAAAAACAGTAACACACAGAAGTGGCAGACGTTACTTATTCAGTCTACAGACAGTTTATTTATTATCCTGGGTCATTTAATGAGCTGGCTACTGCTGTTTTGCGACTTCCAGGGACTGGAAGTCTGGTCAAACCGATGGACACTTCAGCCTTAGTTACGGTTCCATATCGAGAATTTGCGAACCCCTTGCAACGTGCGTCCGCTGCCCACACGTTCATAACCATCGTCTCATGAGGTTAATGCCAAAAACATGGCGTCAGTCTTCCCCAGCACTCCTATGAGGCACTACCACCCCCCCACCGATACGCAGAACACAAAATATACCAAGAAGACTAGTATTTTGGGACATGGCGCCATGCAGTCTGGTTGACAGGCATCAATGCTTTAGACCAACCTGCAGCGTTCACCCACAGAGTAGCAGACCTTAAAGATGCATGCAGCAGGTTCCTCCGAAACAACAGTGCCTCTCAAGACACACTGGTGCCTAAGTACCACACCACACGTCGCGGTCGCGTGGTATTCTCGGCAGCAGGTTCGGATCTCAAACCACAGAATAGCTGTCATCGCGGAGGTGCCAATGGGTTTTCTCAGACCCTTCAGAAATATTCTGGGAACGTACCTTCAATCACGTCACGATCACTACCTGCCCGTCCTTTCCAATTCATCATTCACCAGTCACCCAATCACTCGTCGAAAGCAGCTGATGATATCGCTAGTCACGAGTAGACACACAGCCTCACAACCCACAACGCTTCCCATTTAATATTCAGCCCTTTGGAATCACCATAACTGATGCAAGATACACACCTAGATGCGTCTTTTCAGACTATGGCAGCGTTGTTACGAAGAATGAAGTGTTCTTGGATATGACGCCGCGTCGGCTGGTGGTCAGTCACTGACGTTTCGGAGGAGCTTGATACCTCCATCGTCAGGGTAGTCCTTGGACTACCCTAAAGACTGACGTAGAACTTGAGGTTGGTGAGCAAACGAATTGTACAGCGTATTACAGGCTTACTAGATGGCAGAAACCACATTAACGTTTTAAAGTCTAGCGGTAACTTTACATACGGCCAGGTTTAACATTAAAAAATTCTACGTGGTGCCCACATTGCGTTTATGTGTTTTGTACGGATGTCAGAACAAACAGCAACTTCTGCCTTATAAAACGTTAAGAGACTGGTTTTTATAACCGAAGTGGAGAGTGTTTACAGCGCGGTACGCACTGAGTCCTTATATAAAACAGATAGTTCCGTCTTTAAAGAGTTAAAGGCGTTGTAAAGATGAATGAGCAAGAAACATAAACAGAATATGGGATGTGACGCAATTTATTCTGCCAGAAATTTGCAGCCGCTGCCCCAAAAGTCGGAAAATTTGTACCGGCAAAAGAAAAGGCGTTATATCCCACAGGACAGGATTCTTCAGAGTCATCGCCATGAGAACCCCAAACGTCACCAAGAATACGACCTGGGCACCTGGTGCAGCAAGTCGGCCTCCACTCGGACACCCGGAAACGCTTCAAATTAATCGACGTCGCAATGCTTCAGTACCACCAGTCTTCGAACGTGGTAAAGGAGGCTAGGAAATAAACTGTACAACACAACACAGGTGTAAACAACGACAGAAACCACAAGGAAGACTCGGACAAAATTAAAAATAACGAAAGATGCGGTTTGAGCATTTGGTGCAACAACCCCTCCTCTACAAACCGTACAACTAGGCGCCTTCCTTCTGTAAAACATGTCCGCAGCAGGTGGGAACCGCAGAGAATTGGCAAAGGCCCTATCAAGATCGATACGGTTCATCTACTAGGTTGGTTACAATTTTCCGAACAGTCTTTATCATTTCTATCAGAGCACTGAATTTGACGTGACTTCAATCTCAACCAGGGTGGTCCAACGGACGTTCACCAAACTACGTCGTGGTAATTCTCTCTCCATTCATTGAAATGTTTGTCTCGCTCCCAGAACACAACTAATCTGAATGCCAAAATGCATGCATTCCAGCTGCCAACTTACTTCCGTCCTTGTCCACTACGTCTGCACAACACAGTTACTACAGTGATAGCGGATTCCCCCACTTGCAATGTTTCTGCGTACTGTCACTGGTAAATGTCCGCCACAAATTCATTACAGTGCACGTAACGCTGCCATCTCTAGCTCAAGCTATGTGGTGTCGAACATATGATGATTAACCCTTTAAAGACGAAGCGTGTCTGTTTTATATAAGGACTCAGTGAGTACCGCGCTATAAACACTCTCCACTTCGGTTATAAAAACCAATCTGTTAATGTTTTATAAGGCAAAAGTTACTGTTTGTTCTGAGATCCGTACAAAACACATAACCGCAACGTGGGCACCACGTAGAATTTTTTTCATGTTAAACCTGGTCGTATGTAAAGTTACCGCTAGGCTTTAAAAGGTTAATAAATAATGAAATACAAGCCCGAGCCGACTTACTGGTATGCAGACACAACCGTAACGTAACAGAAAGGGAGTGCCAAAAAAAAAAAAGCCAATAATCGGTGTCTGTTCTCGAACCTGCTGCATTCCAGAAACAAATAAGAAGCATTACGAAGATCAAAAGTACTGGTCCTTGAGCACTCTGCGACTCTATAACAAACATGCCAACGCAGAGAACACTCGTAGTTTTAAGAGTTTACATTTCTGCCAGTAATGCACATCTGCATCAGACATCGCTTTCCCCAGCCTGAGCAACATGAAGAGAATGGTCTTATGTAGGAGACAAAAGAAGAAGAACGGCTACGTAAGGACAACGAAACATTGAGGTGCTATCGCGTCACCACTGTTGCTGCGAAAAGCAGTAAGTATTACATATTCTGAGTGCCTTAGTTAACCAGCATGCGAAGTGCGCGCGCCGTATCATATTGTCGTCTGCCACCCGTCAGCCTCTACCATATTTTTACACATTATCTCACAACCGGCACCATTTTCGAAAAAGTTACTCTACATAAAATGAGTGTCGTTACCTTCTCTACAACTTTGGTATGAAAAATTGCTTATTCTGAGAAGAATTCAGCGAGGTATCATCATAAATGTACACAGGTCTTCATGTAAAGTACCAGTTACGCTTGCCATATTTTAATTGAATTTAACTTTTTTCAATAATTTTCGAAAAATACCCAGATATCAGATTACAAAAAACTGTGTACAGTGGAAGCTGAGCTGTTCCATGCGGGCGGACGGACAGACAGATATGACGAAGTTAGAAGTCGCTTTTTGCAATTTTGCGAACGCGCCTAAAATGACTCGTGCACCTCATTACTGTGCCGATCAGAGTCGCCACGGGATGCAAGGCGTGGGCTGACTTCCACCGCTCTAACACTGGGAACGTGGGTTCAAATACCATACAGGGCACTGACGTATGAACGGCGTCTTTTGTGTGCGTTGTCCTGTGTAGGCAGGGGTCTTGCGACGGGTCGATCCGTTGTCTTAGAAATCCTATCAAATGTCCACAAACAAGATTCAAAGAAATGCGGAAAACGGAGGGCCTGCAGCGCCAAGCGGACAACTTCATTATTAATGTAGGCCCAAATATAATTCTGTCAGTACAGTGACTAGGTTACGTGCTGGGCGATCTAGGTTCGATCCCCAGCTAGGCAAAAACTGTTATCGTCACAAATACCTCTATACTGGGTTATACAGCTCACCCCACTCCCAGTCCTTCAAGAGAAAAGCAGCTGGAGCGCGAAGCTGATCATTAACCTTCACTTTAGCGCTAACAGCCCCATTACACATAGTTCCGCGGCTTAGCCTACTGCTTGTTTAACTATGCGAGACGCTAAGTATCATTTACTACGTACAATAAAATGTTTTAAAATGCAGTAAATCTGAGATCTGCGCTCTTCTGGGGTATTACGCAGCATCAAATGGTAATCCTTCATCGGTGTTTCGGGAAAACGTATCGGTCCCGTCTTCAAGGGTCAAGAAGTCCGGTGTTCCAAACACGGTTCATCGAGGAATACAAATACTTAACTTTGAAATTAGGTGACAGAAGAAACAGGCTAAATCAGTACAACTACGTTGTACCGCATACAACAACAAAGTATGTTCATTAATTTGCTCCGGTATGTTTGAAATTAAAAACACAGGTTCAATATCACATTTTCTGGATCATTGTTTGAATTTTTATTTCTTTTCATAATTACCGAGTTCTCCACAAAAACCCTCTCGCGACCGTATGGTAGACCCCCCCCCCCCGCGCACGCGTACCTGATTTGGGTCGCGACCTGAGGGTTGTAACCCCTGTTGTACACGCTCGACCAATGCCTTACTGTGAGACCCAGACGTAAAAACTCAATGGGGCAGAGCTCTTTTCGAAAAACTAACAGTTCCTCAGCAAGTCAAGAAATTAACTGAATTTTATAACACCTGAATGTCATTACTGTGTTTATACGAACCCGCCACTGGCCCCTATACAGAGCCAGATGAATACAGCGAAGATCCCCGCATCTTATGTTTAACATTCATATTAATACCAGCATTACCAGTCCATCTCCGCCTAAATCATCCCAGCGGTCTCTTTCCTTCACGTTTTCTCGCCAACCCTGAATGAATTTCTCGCCTGTTCCATGCATGCCACTTGCCCTGTCCATCTCATCCTTCTTCATTTTATCGCTCTAATAACATCTGAGAAGTTGATGTATCATTTAATTCAGCGTATTTTATTTAGGAAAAATATAAGGAAGAAGTGAAGGCATGACGGCGAAGACTGACGCAGCTACTGGACGGCTTTAAGAAAACGAGATGACATTGGAAACTGAAAGAGGAAGCACTAGACGGCACTAAGTGGAGAACTCGCTTTGGAAAAGGCTATGGACCTGTTGTAAGACAGACTACAGAACGAATGGATGGATGGACGGATGGATGGATGGACTGATGGATGGACTGATGGATGAATGAATGAATGGCATGAATGAATGAATGAATGAATGAATGGTCTTTAATTTAATCTTTACATTTAAACATCACACAGGAGCTATCTGATTCTGCGCTTGTTAACCTTTTTAAATCCTACCAGTTTCTCTACACACCACCAGGTTTAACACACAGAAATTCTAGTTTCTGACCACAGAGTGTGTTCCTGTGTTTTGTATGTACCTCAGCAGAACAAACACTGATTATTTCCATATACAGCATAAACTGACTGGTTTTCATAACCGATAGGGAGTATTTTCTGCGCAGTACGAACTGGGTCTACAGGTTGCGTTTCGTCCTTAAAGGGTTGAACATTTTACCGTTACCGCAGTTCCAAATCATTCCGACAAACAGACGAATATTCAAAGCATTGTTTTGGTAGTGAAACCTACGTATTTTTAGAACGCAGCGTGTTTAACCCTTTAAAGACGAAGCGTATGTTTTATATAAGGACTCAGTGCATACCGCGCTGTAAACACTCTCCACTTCGGTTATAAAAACCAGTCTCTTAATGTTTTATAAGGCAAAAGTTGCCGTTTGTTCTGAGATCCGTACACAACACATAAACGCAATGTGGGCACCACGTAGAATTTTTTAATGTTAAACCTGGTCGTATGTAAAGTAACCGCTAGGCTTTAAAAGATTAACTTGCTACGTTACTAATCTGATCACAAATATGTACTGTTCCAGCATACCAAAGATTAGTAGGCACATCACATGAGCTATGAGTTTCGTAACGGCGCAGACGGACATTAATCTGTGATGCAAAATAAACTTCAAACTAACATCGCACACGGCCATGACTACGTAATCTGACCGACGGTCATACTTCGATTTGCAAATACCCTGTGCAAGAGAGCCCCAGGTGGGAGAATTCAGTTGAAACACCTGACTAAACCACCCACCTCAATCGAGTCGGCAGGAAGCCGTGCTAGACAAGTTTCCATGAACATTCGTACCGGTACAAACAGCACAAAAGACTATTCCCACTATGCTAACGCCATTTCAATGCGGACTTGCAAATAAAATAGCAAATAAAGGTAGGCAAAAAAGCAGTATAATAAATTTATACATGGAACTCACTAAAAATATCTGATACCCCTGTACGAAGGGCAACGTTCTCTGCAGTCTGACAACCTACACAATAAAGAGCCAGTCTGCAAAAATAAGCAATAGATTTAATTACTGATCCTCAGCTTCTCAAAGGCAGCAAACGCTATGACCACGGTTACTGAACAGTGACACCAACCAGTTTGGTCAACACACGCAAATATTTCGAAGAAACCTACTGACTCCATGCTCAGGGCACTGTACTGAAATAAACCGTCAATCACAACTAAATTTTTATTTTTCACAGAACTCAATGCATGTTTCGGCTGACCTGGCTATCCTAGGTAATAAACAATACATATAGAAAACTTGGGCCGGGATAGCGTATTTGGTATAGCGACTCGCTACGGGCTGGGCGGTCCAAGGATCGAATCCCGGGGGGTGGGGGGCCGAGAATTTCCGCACCCGTCCAGACCGGCCTCGGGGCCCACCCATCCTCCTGTGCAATTGGTACTGAGTCTCCTTCCCGGGGGTAGGTAAAGCGGCCGAGGCGTGGCGTTAACCACCCACCCCATCTAGCGCTGAGATTACAAAAAGAGTAGCGTTTTACCTCTATTGCCCCTCTGTGTCTTCATGGCCTGTTATAGCACGAACTTTACCCATTATTATGCAAAATACTTTGGAAGGATATTAGCTCCATAAAGTTCTATAAAAAATAAATCACGTTTTTACTTAAAGGGATAGATTATAATCCTTAATCTAAAACTAAGATCTTTGCATATAACTTTATTTTGCTAATATCCTCCGAAACATTTTGTACACATTGTATGTTGCCAATACTATTATCCAGTCAGAACTTAAAAACGCATTCTAATGCAACTGCAAACACTGACTGTACCCTTGGCTGAAGACATTCACAACCGATTCGAAAGCGCACGTGCCTGTCCGACGTCACACTTACGCAGTTACAGGCAGTTGACTTCATTTTTACGTAACTTAGTGGTCACACATCACGGTGACAATCGAGGGCCGCGTCTGCACAGTTACAATAAACACAGCCACAAAGTTACAGAATATGGCCCGTTTATGAACGAAGACAAGTGCCACTAGCTGCGCCCAATCAACAAGCCGCTCCGCAATCGTACGGAACGGAGCCCACGCCTGAATAACAGCAACATGTCGCTAACCGCGAACACTGGCTTTTCATTTGTATGCAAAACCATGGTATATAGTTTTACGGGGACAGGCCAGTCGGAATATCGACTATGCTACGGGATGAATGACTGAAGAATCGAGGTTTGATACCGGGGGCGGCGTGGACTTCACAGCGTCCAGACAGGCTTGGAGGCTCACCCAACGTCCTAAGAAACGGTACTGGGGGTGCTTTCTCAGAAAGTAAAGCAGTCGGGGAGGTGAATGGTCAGATTTAGCTGACCATTCACCTCCACCTCCTGTCGAAGTTACGCGTAGAGCAGTACCTCCACCTTCCCACATATTCTCACGGCGACTTGCGCAATTAAGCACAGAGAAGCCTTTACGCCATCACAGCTTTACACTGTAAACGCAACGAAAAATACGGGTACCGTCCACGCCAAGAAGTCTACCAAATTTCGTACTAACCATCACGGTGCGTCATGCTGTGACAGATTTTGTGTCTAATTTACAGTTCAACGCGTTATTGCGTGCCTTTTGTATTTGGTGAAGGAACAAGCAACTTTGTTGGGCTTTGACGAGTGTTGACTGTAGTCACGATCCCCACCCCCCACCCCCCCAATAGCGGGGTTTCTCAGCAACAGAACCCCCGCAGTCGGAAAAGGATCTCTGTATTGACACAGTGAAAGGAGAGTCTCAATTTATTTTTTCGTAGGTACATTGATTCCGCCGTCCTCAAACGATTTACCATTTTGCGTGCACTGCCTTCTCAGGTGCTCAGTGTCTACTTGAAATGCAGGAATGCTGCCAGACACTTTTCTGTACTTAGTCTGTTCTGCGTGTTGCCGAATATCAAATACACCCAATACATTAAACATCGGTTTTGTTCAACATCATTAAAAGTCGTTACAGTGCATTTTGTACTTCACTTCTGGTACCAGTTCTTGGTCTTGCAAATTTTTTCGGTCTCTCCTCCCCCTTGTGAGACACACAGCCAGTCTATTCCACGTACAGTGGGCAACGTTATAAACATTTCCGTGGTTTATTCACAACAGAATTTCCCACAAACGTGTCCACAATATAGTAGTAGTAGTAGTAGTAGTAGTAGTAGTAGTAGTAGTAGTAGTAGTAGTAGTAGTAGTAGTAGTAGTAGTAGTAGTAGTAGTAATGTAGCTGGAAAATGCCGAACAATAAATAACCAACTCAAAGACCATAATACCACGGAAAATAGCCATCTTCAGAATTTAATTCCAACACGGCCCATAAAAACAAAATACATTCACCTACCAAATCACACAGCACTTTATCAGCACAAAACTATACACTTCAATCAGAATCCGTATTCAGCACATACGTTTCTCAAGTAATAAGGTAAGTTTGCCATACACCCTCATTCCGCACTCTAATATTATATAATATTCCATATCTTGTATACTTACAAGTAAAACTTCCAATTTAATTTCAGGCTATTTACTTACAAACACTGGAATACTCAAAAATCAAAATTAGATACGTACGATCCCAGCTTCCTGCTAAACGTAAGTTTCCCCAAAATTTCTGCCCGTATGTTTTAATCCTTCCCTTATATATGCCATCAAATGATATATTTTGCTCCTTTTCAATTTTCCATTTTCCAGAATCACCATCCAGTCAGCACTTAACCTGATCACCACGTCCGTTATCTACAAATCGCTCACAACATAAGAACCGCCACTTAATCTCCGTTCAAGACTGTAACAAACCCCCAGATTCCTCCAATACTCATCACCAAATCAGCACTTAACCTGATTCTCACGTTTCAAAATCTACAGGCTGCTCAAACACAAGAACCCTTAACCACTCTCCATCTTAACCTGTACCCCACATACACTCTAAAATATCCTTCACAGCAGAATGATTCTACTACATCAGCACTCAGTATAATTTATCCAGATATATATTATGTAATACCTTCCTAGATATTACTCCCACCAACCTTTCGGCAACTTCAGGAGTATATCACTACACAGCCCTCCGAAATTCATCTCTTCACTGTAAAATGACATGCCATTTCGATTTAAAACATTCAACGGTACAACAATCCTATCAAGCATTTTTGGTATTCTGTACTACCTGACGATCGCCTATTCCGGCCGAAACATGCTGGTAACCAAATTACGTGTGCGTAACAAACACTTAGTTGTGACAGACGGCCTTCCACTACAAAATTATCAAAAGCCGAACTGTCCGCAAATTTCCGACCCCAAGAATAACTGTCTACATTTGTAATTACCGTCGTAAAATATGTACGTATAAATTAACCGGTGTGAACCCAAATAATAATAATAATAATAATAATAATATAGACCACATTATATCAGCCTTCTCAATAACGGCACAAGAACAATACATAAACAGAAAAGATGCAGGTGCACTCACCTACACATTACCATATGCAAGGAAACAGGTAGAATTAGACAATGAACACTGGTATGAGCATGAACTGAAATCAGTAGAAACAAGTCATGAAGGTAAGGCAACCATATTATGGAACCAACAATTGACAAGCGACAAGTAACAACTGACAGAACTATCCCTAGCAATAAACCGGACATCATAATTATACAGGGAGCTGGGAACCATCTCAAAATCACTCAGAAAATACCTACGTAGCATACCAGAGAAGCACGACATCAAGGAACTACAGAATACAGCCATATTGGGCACCTCGCACATACTTCGGAAAGTGCTAATTTAAATGCACAAAACGTTTTTCGTAGAAAGTAGTATTACATGTACCACAAACTGTAAACAGAGAATAGCTTAAACATTATATACCGTAGAAACATGATTTCTTTCAGGTACATAATTGAAAATACCCTGCATAAAAATGATAAATAATAACAATACAGGAAATATAGTATAACGTAACAATGTGGCGCGTTCGTGTACCCATTGTTGCACTGGAAACACGACAATCAATTCTGTATGTGCTGTTGAGCTACACGTCACTGTCACCTACATAAACACGCTTAGTGTTGCACAACAATGCTTTTACGTCAAATTGTCGCCGGCAACAATCAAACGTACGCAGGTCTTCACGTAAAGTGTCCGATGCTGCACTGAAACAAAAGGATGTTCGTTTGTTCACGACCCTCTTTAGACGTACAATTTGGCCTAACAGATCGTAATGACTTATAAATCGTTGCGCAGTTTTTCAGTTTTTGGGAGTGTTGCGATAAAACATTCTGCGAGATCAGACACAATCATTTATAAAGTAGTAAGTATTAAATATTATGAGTGCGTGTGTCCGTACTCTTGCCTTAGTTATCCTGCGTGCAAATCGCATCTTTTGTGCGTCGCATTATTTTGTCCACTGTGACCTGTCCGGCTCTGCCATATTCTTCCACTTTATTTCATAAACGGCACGAGTCTCTAGGAAAGAAGTTGTTGAACATAACAAGTATGTTTTGATTTTCTCTACAACTTTTGTCTCCAACATTTCTAATGCTAAGAAGAATTGCGCGAGATATTATCACAAACATGCACAGATCTTCACGTAAACTACCCGTTACGCTTGTCAGATTTAAATGGAACTTGAATTTTCTCGCCAGATTTTCGCGTAATCCTCAAATATCAAATTTCATGAAAATCCGTCCAGTGGCAGTCAAGTAGTTCGAAGCAGAAGGACGGACAAGAAAAAGATAACAGTCGCTTTCCGCAATTTTGAGAACGCGCCTAATGATAACAACGTTTAAGGTCTAACGGCTCCGTGATTTTCCACAAGTCACTCCACAAACGTAAGCGTGCGATGATGATGATGACGATAACAGCAGCCATGAACAGCACGATCCATATTTGAATGTGGTCGTTAAAGCACTTCTTCCCGTCACTGCGATGTTCAGAATGTCTGCAGCCCACACGCCCTTCCACCCTACGATTGCCTGGGTCTCTTTCCCCTGGAGTAAGACGGCCATAGAGTCAAGCTGGCCACTCACCAGCAATTTCTACGGTTAAGGATACGTGGAGCTTTACGTCCCCCCGCCCCTACGTCTGCGTGGCGTGCTTATACTCTCTAATATTAAAATAACGTATTGTAATCACGGAAACCATTTTTTATTAACGATGTTGCATCAATTGATGTGGTTATGTACCGTAAAATACCACTGTGAATATAATTTCCGTGTGCCCGTAGGAATGGAATAAGAAGCAACTGCTGATGCTTTCCCAACAAATTCTAAGGAATGAAGCAAAACCTTACGTTAAACCGAAAAATATTTTGAAATTCCCTTCCCACCTTCAAGAAAACTCTGCATCCCCACTAGAAACACCAACAGGTTAGTGGTATTCAGGGAGACACACGCTGTTTTAAACAAATACACAGTATGGGCAAAATTCAAGGCTTCTGAATGTTCAAAGCTGTGTTACCACAGCATGCACGAACGCGCGCGCGTAGACACACACACACACGCGCGCGCGCGCGCACACACACACACACACACACACACATGCCTACTGTTCCGACCAGACACTCCATTACTGATAACCATTCGTATCAAAATTTACGACATGATCATTATTTCCCTTTCAATGCGGTCTTCCGCCATTACTTGCAGAATGTCACACTGAAGTTTCAGTTCCTAGAAAAGGATCATGCCTTTGAAGATACGAAACGAACATACATACAGTTCCCTGGATGGAAATGTTTAGCAACAGTTACAGGGATTGGGGGAAAAAATAAGATCCTTACAAAAGATGTGAGAAAGTTTAACAAAGTTGAATAAACAAGAGGAATGCAGTAGCTACACGGTGGTAACTCAGCGTCGAGTGGGAGGAGGGATGGACAGGAGCAAGCGAGTCATGACATGATCTCTAAGACAGTCGGAACAGATATGACTGGGTGTATTCGAAATCAGGACCGTTACAGTTCAAACAGCAGGTACGTAATCTCTCTAGAGGGGTGATGGGCCATTATACGGTTATCACACGTCCGGGTTTTCCCGGACATGTCCTCTTTTTGAAGCTTCAGAACTTTCCGGGGGGAGGGGGGGATTCTTTAATTTTACAAAAATGTCCCGGTTTTTAGACTTTGTGGATAGCCATTCTCAGTTTTTCGGTGGTCGTTACGTACGTTATAGTACGTAGTTCTCGTAGGCAACGTTTCGACTTCAGAACTTATTTTCTCAGTCACTTCCGGTTGTTCCAAACACATGCTCGCACAGTCCGCTTCCGGGCGTTCATTTTGAATTGTGTGCAGTGCAGTGGACGACGTGCTGTGCGCTGTTTGGTTCGGGTGTCGTTCCCACCGCGTTCTTGCAATGGGGAAAAGGAAATGTAAATTCACGAAAGAACTAAGAAGCAAGTATTCGTGTTTCCGAAATGGTCGAGACGAGTGGGAAGCCGAAAGCTTGGTATGTAAACCGGGAACCTGCGTGTCTGTGGTGAACAAGGATGCTCTTGATCTTCGAGCCCACGTGGAATCCTCTTTCTCGACCAAAATTTGGAAACCTCCTTTGCCGCTGGTATGTCCTTTTTTTATGATTCATAAGTGGGAAATGTCCTCTTTTCCTGTGATGGATATATGGTAACCCCAGGCTATTAGGAAAAATTTATAATTTGTGACACCGTATGAATGTACAACAAAAAGAAAACGATACCTACATTAGAAATAAGTCTGTACCTCGTTTTATCACAATTAGACGTTTTCCACATACAATATGTTATAAAATGGCTACCAAATACTAAGTCGAAGAATGTCTTCTGTGATGTGACACGTAGTTCAGTGAATATCTAGCGACTTCCATCCTGAATGTGGAGGCATCACTTTCCTCCACAATGTCTGAAAATATCTACCATAATAATCAGTGTCACGTCCCAGAAGACACAACTCAAATTTCTGAATGTCAAATCTTAGAAGGCGTTTCACATCATTTACACCCGAAAGCTGAAATGATGTGACATGTGAACAGACCTAAGCGACTTATTTCAAACTCCGCAGCGCTACACAGAGGTTCGGGCCATGGAGCGTAAAATCACCACGTCCTTTGCGATGGCAGGAAAGAGTTAAGAAATTGTTGAGAAGAGGCCTAACTTAAAAAGTCTATCAGGTAGCCAAAAGCCCTTCCCGAGGGCAGCAAGCAGTCCGTGAGCACAAGGCTGGAGAACCTCGGTTAAGGCTACGATTGTTGGGTTGCCACTGTGCAGCCATGTACGCAGTTAAAAGTACTACCGAATAACCCGTAAGACCCATATTCAGGTAGCTACACTCTGGCGATGGAAGTACGGCAGGATAAATTCCACAAACTCTCCATCTCCAAGTGCAGGTAATGTTAGCGAGCCTAGGACGACGTCACAAGTTGGGGGAGAGCGCGACGTCGCGCGCTCGTTAAATCAGCGTTTTTCTACAGAGTGCTGGAAGCGCCAGTATTCGCTTGCTTTCGTGGTAGCTGACATCACGTGACTGAGGTAGGAGGAACGTACTGTCTGTGAGACCCATGCTTAAGGTTATCGTGCTAACTAACAGGGACTCTGTGGATGTAATCCGGCTACACCAGGATCCTCCAAAGCGTCGACAACTGCCATCATGATTACTCGGCATGCCCCTGTGTTATACATAACATGTGGATAAGTTTACGATGTATGTCCGTTCAAAACTTCACGTTCCTAACTACAACGATTCATTAGCTGTCACTACCACACAGAAAGCTCAATACACATTTCACGCAGCCGTCACGCTACTGTTTCACGTTCTCGAAAAAAATTACCTCCACAAAGGTTTCATATTTCTCTAAGATCTATTACCATACACAAATTCAGGACCCTAGACAAAACGTTGACAGTGCTGCCCCCATCTCACATGTTCGCGCGTCTGCCATGTTGCTCTTACCGACTGCATGAAATTAAAAGTACGGCTTTCGGTATGCCTCTCGTGGCATATAATGTTCGTACCGAATTCTGTAAATATCGGTCGAATGGTTAAAAAGTTTAAATTGCGGCACATATACAAATATCATAAGCTTATTTGTCCTTCTCAAGAAAGTGGCTAAAAACTTCACACAGCTCCTGGTATCATCTTCATTCCACTGAAATCAACGCATTCATCGCAACTCATTAAACACAGTGTGCAATAAAATCAACACATATGAATAACGCTGATTAAAGGTGGGGATAACAACTCAAGAATAAAACCTGATTCAGATAAATGAATAAGATAGATTAAGCAGGAACTCACAAACATAAGATCATTGCAACTAAAACAAGTATGCAAATCAGATCACGCAGTTTGCCATTAATTTTGCTGGTATGCATATGAGGACAACACTTTCTGACACACGTTACAAGACATTATCAGCATGTTACAAGCTCACCTCAACTCAGCAGCCAGCTTTGCGCACGACAGACTACACAGCCACAGAGCCACTTTAAATGAACCCAAATTAATCTGCTTGCAATTTAAATCACAAACATAAAATCTCAGACATGGCACTGAACACTTTACATAACTGACACTAACTAAACTACATTGTAACTGGAGGTATAAAAGCTTTCATCTGTCTGATGCACATGTACCTGCAGTAAGTTACTGTATAACTGGAACTGTTTTAGAACTGATGTCCTGCTGCAAATCATAATCATAAACTTATGACTTGCAGGCCTGCACATGTAACTTAAAAAAATTGTGAACTGTAAATGATTTGTTCAAAAACCAGAAAGTACATTTCCAGATAATCAGCTCCTTTGATGTGAATGATTAAGTGTATGAACCTCACTTAAAATAACACATCGCTCATTAAACAGCAATCTGTCATAACCCACCAATACACAATTTTATGGCACACAGAAAAAATGTGGCAGATCCTTAACAGACCAACAATTAAGCATGTTATGTTTCTACAGAAATATAAGGACAAACAATTTTTGTGGACACATTCTGATAGAAGGCATGTTCTCAACCCAACTGTCTAGTAATGCAGGAATCTCAGTTTGATGAATTGTGTGGGTTACAACAAACTGCTGTTTCACAAGCAACATATCTACAACATCTATATTTTTCTATAATATTCAACACATAGTTAACACTATACTGGGTAATAACACCTCAAATTGCAGTTTTTAATATTCGGGTCATTCTCCATCACCCAAATCTTAAAAAGATGCAAGAAATCAGAAAACAGGTAGGTCTAATGAACCAACTCCACACTCAAGCCAACATACAAAACTGTTCTGATGATCCATTACCATCATGCTCTACAATTATGATACAAACTTATAAAGTTGCATGCAAGATCAGCATAATTTTTGCTGCACTAAAGCAAATCTTTCCTCTTTGCGAGCACATACACTAATCCGAACTACTATACGACTGCATACCAGAATTATTTTCTTCTAAAAATACAGTGGTGCCCACACGTGCCTATGCCATTCCTCAGAAGGCAGAGAATGGCATGATCTATAGGAAATTATATGTTCCATACAGCTTGATCAGTGCAGTGTAGGATATATGAAGGACAACCCCGCCAATAGCAAGATACCCTTCTCTTGTACAAAATATCCACACCAGCTCTGGGGCCCACCCAGCCTCCCAATGGATACAGCAGTCTCTTCCCCAGGGGTGACACGGCTGGAGCATGAAACTGACCACTCACCTGCATCTCATACCCAGGTTAAGAACTGCTGGAGCTAAATCTCCATTCCCCCACATGCCTTCAAGGCACAATGTGTAATTTAGCAGAGGGATAACTTTACCTTTTAATAAACACATCAGATGAATCAACTGATACATAATAATTTGCCAAGGATGCTACATTTTATTTTTAATGACAGACTTCTTTCATATTTTGAAACAAGGAGTTGATACTGTGTAGGCTTACCACTACATGACAAGAAACAGCACCGCCACATATTATACAGGTGGCCAGGATAGCATAGTTAGTACAGCGACTCTCTACATGATGGTTAGTCTGGGGTTCAAACCCCAGTGGGGGCTAAAGATTTTCTCTCCTCTATACGCATTCAGACCAGCAATGGGGCCCACCCAGCCTACTCTACAGCGCATACTGCGGCTCTCTCCCAGGGATAACGTGGGTGGGTCATGGCACTGACCACCCACCCTCATGTAGCACCCAGGTTAAGAATGAGTACAGCTGTAAGTCTACTCCCCCTCTGAAACTTCTGTGCCATGCTATGGAGTGATTTTTACCTTTACATGTTACAATCAATTACAGTATAAGATTACCATCTTCTGGGGTATGACGCCAAGTATCCAGGTAAAAATACACTGTTTCATAGCAAGGTACTGCCTCCATCTTCAGGCTGAATTTCTACCACACTACATAGCAAGACATCCCATAAGTCGGCAATCCTCAAAGTCTTTATCACAAAAACCTCAAATCCTAAAATTATATTACGACTGCTCTTTTCATGACAGAAAAAACAAGCAACTAACTGGAGACTTAAATTACTGTAACAACAAACTGTAAAATAAGAATAAAGGACATGCTCATTTCAATGTCAATTTAGTTGACTAAAGTCATCAGCATTACAAAAGAATACAGCATTATTCATATAAATCTTCTGATAAAACAACCTGCAAAATTTAAGTGCAGACATACTGAAAAAACTACAAGGAAGATTGAAAAGGAAGCAACTGTGAGCATTAGTAGCATTTACTGGTGGTTCATTAAGTTTCATAAACCAGAAAGAGAAATATTAGCACCATTCTGCTACAAGCACTTAAAAGATATGTCATAAAGTACAGGGAACGTATTGTGCAAATTGCACTGCTACCTGATGACGTGAGTGCAAGTTTCCAAAAGGTGTTATATGAAGTATTGTCACTGCAGTACAGGCTCTTAGACAGAATTATTACACATATACATCTATCTATTGTAAGTACCCTATTATATTTCTTTAGTACCTCAAACAAATATTATTACTGTAATGACACAAGAAATTACTGCCTCCTCTCTGGTTTCAAACAAAAACAAGTACTTTGCTTGTACAAATTTCAAACCTTGCCTTCAAGTCTTGTTTAGCTAGAACTTCTTCCACAGCAAACATTACCAGCAACTTTAACAACTGGCACTTCAAAACTGGACATTGGAACATTCTGTAATTTTGAGACACTGTAGTTTAGTAGACAGGTTACCCCAAAATGTTGGTCTCTACCTACAGAGTGTCCATCTGAACGTGGAACCTGCTCATAGAAACTACAAACCCACTTACAGCTGCAATGCTGCAAGGCAGCTGACACCACCTGTTCTGCAGTACTCAGCCCTGCAAGCCCCATGTTAACGCTGGACCATGTACCATAAAACAGACATCAGTTGTTGCAGAGCAACCAGTGACGGCTGCTGCTCTGCTCAACTCAGGTCCATGTTAAAGAAAACTCTGCCAAACCACATAAAAACACATCCCTGAATATTCCTCCAAGTGTTAGTATCCATCCACCAAACTACACAGCAACATATAAAAAAAAGATCCCTCCAAAATGTTTCTACCTATCTGCCAAACCACACACCACGTACAGTCTCAACTACAAAGAAAGTAAGGGTTATAGAGCACCAAAATGAAATCAACCCAACAGAATAATGAACCAAATTTCATCAAAATCCATTCAGTATGTTCAGAGAAGAAATATGAAAACACATGGACAACAACCACAACCACAACCAACACTATCACACAATTATTTTAAGCAAATGAAAGAAATGTAAAACAAATAATGCTAAGTATATTACATGCAATGAGGACAACTTTGGGCTGTGTAAAACATCAGTCTGTAGCATAACCCCCTAAATGCTTCCTCAAATGGCATGCTGCCTGCCATTGCAGCTACATTCAAATGGCAGCACGTCCGTACCATTGCAGTTCAGTTATTGCAGATACCTTGATCTCAAATCTGTAAATATCTATTAACAGAAGTCATTCTTTGGTAAAAGAACAACCACAAAGGATTAAATACTTATATATCCAATTCATTCAACTGAAACAAAATTCTAACACAACCTAAATCTGCACTCCCAAAACATCTGAAGACAAACAAGACTGTTTGGAGAAAGCAGCCAACCACTTTTGGAAATGATGATAACACGTAGTGAGTTAAAAACTGACACAGCCATGCACAGCCAGAGAACATACTGTCTGAATCTGTAACTAATACGGTATGAAACACTCAGATAGGCTACAAATTTTACACATCATCCTACTGTGATTAAGTAACAATAAAACTGTTATTATTTGCCTAAAAAAGTTGTGATGATGGCAAATAACAACATTTATATTGTTAGATAGGCTACATTATGAAGTCAGCGGTGGTGTAAATTAACACCTCTGTGAAACACACACATCACACAAATTTACATTCCTGAAGTTAGTATAAGTAGAAAAAGAAGTACCAAAAACAAGAAACTACAATGACCATGCTAAAAATCAGGTTTCAAGCCAGACAACTTAAAACCAAGGTAAGATAAATAACCTTGCAGCACTTGAAATTTTGAGATCCTAATTAACAGTGCAATCACACCACTTCCATTCCTCATCACTTAAACTGCATTCCATTTAAAGGACACTACAGCTGTACACCCAACATGACAATGCAGCAGTTAATATTCCTGCTTTGAGCTCAGAATTTGCCAGGTTCAAATCTTGGTGTGAGCACCACATATCTTGACTGAGCTTCTGCACATTTCCCTTGGTCCCTCCAGGCAAATCCTTGAACACCAGCTAATTCATACACAGCCTACCTTGGAGATTACAGTGCAACTAAGGACATCTTTTTAAATAAACAATCAGCTGGAGATCTAGGCTACATGTTGGACGACCACAGAATCAGAGTTCGATTCCCAGACAGGAAGGATATTTTTTCTCTTGAGCAGCAACTCTTTACCATGGGTGTGAAGTGGATGGGGTATGAAAATGATCACTCATATCTGTCTGATGTTGAGGTTACAAGTGCACGCAGCCATACCTCTGCCACCACCCCCCCCCCCACCCTGCAATGTTCAGAATGGGATGCTTCATTAAGCAAATGAACAATTTTACCGTTAGAAGGGTAAAGCTGCTCTGTCCATGCCATGAAGGCATACCGCAGAGGAGGGGGAGTGGAGGTATAGCTCCATTCATTCTAAACCTCAGCACTAGATGAAGGTAAGCGGTGAACTTCATGTCATGACCACTTCACCCCTGGGAAAGAATCTCAGCACACACGGAACAGAAGGCTGAGTGTGCCCTGCAGCCAGCGCTGACATTTTGGAGAAAACAAACTCGCAGCAGGACAATATTTCTGACGTCTATCATTACATTTGTATGAAACTCTGATCTGCTGATCAGTGACATCTGAAGAGAAGACATATCCAAGAGGTACAGTTGTGCAATGAGGACATGATGCACCATTTTGTCATATCACTTTAGTTTGTAAAGAACCTGTTGATTAAAACACTACACAAGGAATTACAAAATTATGACACAATACAGCACAATGTGAGGGAAAGAAGATATTACACAACATGGTGAAATACTCTAATAAACAAAGAAGTGTGTCCAGATTTCATTACAAACATACTGTCCTGCATCTGCAACCCCCTTCATGCTGTTTCTCCCTCTGTCCTCTACAGTGACGCCACCAATGAGAAAATCTCTTGTGTCCACAACACACCCATTATTTATTTGGAGAACACCTTTATGGTATTTCTTTACAACTATGCTACTGGTCTGACAGTGATGACTAATGGATCAACAGAACTGTAGTGAGATAACAGAAAGAAGTTCCATGAATCAACTCCTCCTCCACACCTCTCCAGAGCTATTACAAACCCTCTGGCACATTACTCCATGCTGAGCAGTGCTATTGACAAGACTGTTGGGAGTGATACCATGTAATAACCTTAATCAGCAACAAAAACTCTGATACAGTTAACAAAGTTCAGAGGAGTTTGAGCAGACTATAGCAGTGGAATGAATGGTGTAGGTGCGGAACAATGGTCATTCCCTGCCATCTATGAGACTTCTGCATTTTCAGTGCTGGCATGTGGAATTCTGTATACTGACAGATCATAAATGTACCTACATATTAATACTACACACCTGTGTGCATAGTAACAATTACCAACATGGCAACACTTCATAGCTAATTTAAAGCTCACCATAACTGCAGTAATTATATCCTACAGTAAGGGGAAGTGTCAGCACAATTAAAAACGACTTCTTACCCGAAAACGGTTTAATTTTGATTAATGGCTTGCACCCACAGTGTTAACTAACTCAAGCACTGCCTACTACAGTATATACTTTCAAAGCCATACCTTCAGCTATATAATGGCAACTATAACAACTCGGGGGTAGCCCAAAATAAGCAAGTTCATTTACTGTACAGTATTATGCAACCACGATAAAAAATGATGCCATTTGTTTCAAATTCATCTGTAATGTCCAGCATGTAAGAAATATGCAATTCTAAGGACAAACATCAAATGTATGGTTATTTATGGTTTACTCAGGGATATGTTCAGTATCTCAGATTATATTATGTTGAACAGTGCGATAGATGGTAAATAATGAAATGGAAATGAGTGGAAAAAAGCTGTCACACCCTACACTGAGGAAATATTCCAGCATTTACCTGGAAGGACTGAGGAAATGCACAAAAGAGTTGTCAGGGTGACCCATATCCTGGCCAAGATTTGAACATGACACCTCCTGAATATAAAGCATAGTCCTATCCACTTGACCACAATGTTCAGTCAAACATTTTGAATGTATGTGCATTAACTAATAAAATTTATAAACGGAGTTGAGTAAGGTGATAGAAGGCAGCTACAGATGAGCACCACTGTCAATGAGTTTCCCCCGAATCGATGAAGACAACCAGACACGTCAACTACGCTGATCGGCCGGTACAGGGTCAATTTAGACATCTACTGCTACCCAGATACGTTGCACCTTCAGTAACAAGCGAAATGTCTTTGGTAATGACGATCCTTCCAAGATTCACTTCTGTACAGCCTGCACACAACCACCCAATCCATATACCAACCAAACCAGATGAACTTCCTAATCTTATGAGGTGTGATGAGAAAGTTTCTGAACTGGCGCCAAGATGACATTAGTATAGAAGTCATTCATTAAGCACAGGCAGGGTAGAATCTGAGGAGTCACCTGCTGCTGATTTAAGTTTCAGCATGTTTCACCGCAAAGGAACACCTTCTGAAGTGTCACTGTGTGTATTTTTCTGTGGCACAAGGCCTACTTGGGCCTAGGCTGCCTCATCGTTGAGGTTTCTAGATCAATACAGTTACACACACCACACTCGGTAGGACACCTCTGGATGAGGGATTTAGCCCACTGCACAGACCTCTCCCTGACACCTCTGCTTTGTCTCTGCAGAAATTTCTGGTCAATAATGACATGACTGCTCTCCTCCACCCTCTGTATTCCCCAGATCACACACTCTGTGACTAACGCTTCCAACCATGGTGCAATCACTGGGTTTGCCGTAGCCAGGTGCCTGCACCAAATACCAAGTTCTGCTATCACTGACAAAAAAAAACATTGTCCTAAAACTTTCTGACCAACCCTCATATAGTGTTTATAGCTCTTATCCACTTGATTTCCTAAAATACATAAGTGGTACAATCTAGATGCAAATATTATGTTGTGTTTGCTTCTCTACACATCTGGCAATCCAGATGGTTTGTACTTCCACAGTTTCCTACCAAACACCACTACAAATGAGCATGACATGAACTGCACATGCATGCATAGCATGTGCATGTGTGCACAGCAGCATGCAAAAAGGAAATGCATGTGCACGGAAATGCAAATAGGACTCCATCTACAGTGGTCATTAAAAATTTAATCTAAAGGCAAATTGACATGGCATTACAATTGTTTAAATTCTCAAATATCAAATTTCATGAAAATCCATTCAGTGGTCCTCACCTTTCCATACACATATAAGCAGACAGACACAGATAGGCACAGCAATTTTAGCAGTGCTCTGCAAGGCCATAAACACACAAAATGACAGACTTCTGGACATCATTCATAAGCCAGAATTAGAATGCATATGGCATACTAGTAACCAAGAATGTTCAATAAAAGGGCAGTTGCACTATCCTTGACTTCCATTAACGGCGCGGGGCTACTGACTTGTACGTGAAGGTCTCGCACTAACTGAACACTACCTCTTCTGCACCCTTCAGGTCAATTACACTCACTCATGAGATGCCAAGCCCAAAGGTTTGCAATGCCCACTATCCCTGCTCACCAGATCACATGGCATCATGTTGGAGAAGACATCAGCCTTTACAGTCACTGCTGTGAGAACCTCAAATCTCACACTGTGGTCCTGGCAAAGTTACAATTCATGAACAATGCCAATAATGACAATGATGATGAATATGACAACTATGATGATGATGATGATGATGATGACGACGATGACGATGACAACGACAATGACGACGACGACAATGATAACTACAAGTACCACAAACCAATAGTATAAATAATACAGCACTTACCCTTAAGCTGTGTGTTTTCAATGGCGAACATATTGAGGGCTAAAAGCTGAAGAAAACGATTTGCATTAAGAGGAACTGGAGAATGCTGTAGCAAGGCTCGGAACTCACGCAGCATCTGCAATGCTGCTTCCTGAAACGTCTCCATTCTGGAACAAATTTCAAATTGCACTAGTACAATCAGATTACTTATCTACTGGCAATAAAGAAAATTATGCTCAAGAACATGAAATGTTATGCAATCACATAAAAATAATCTCATAAAAATTACAAGACTATTTCACAAAAATGCATAAATTGATCACTGTATTCCCTCAAACACATTTTGAACTAGCAGCTTAGCTCCTGCTACACTTGTTAAAACACCAGCTACTCTCATAAAACACGACATTACACATTAAAGTACAGGTGGTCCTCAACTTTCAGGCGTTCAACTTCTGTACAATCTGCACCTTCATACATCACAAACTCTCACCCCTAATCCGTCTGTCATGCACCGCATTCAAACTTTCATATACAACTGATATGCAAGCATTTCAAGCTATTGCACAGTAGCTCTGTAAATCTGAGTCCTGAACTGTATTTGGTGTCCACTAAATGCCAGAAAAGGCACGTGAGATAACTAGAATTTGAGGCACGAAATAACTTTAGACAATTTTTAGGCAGTGTTTAAATTTTGTAACCCAACCAACAACTTTGATACTGGTGGGGATGGTTGAGTTTTCACATTGGCTGATTTTTGGAGGGCCACATGCTCTTTGTTGTTGGCTATAATGGCCACTTAATCTGGTAACGCCATCTGGTGGAAGAAAGCTAACCTACATCATGATGGTGGAGACAGGTAATTTTCATGTAAAATGACTGTCCTGCAAAGCAGACATATCAAAATGTTTTTAGACAAAGTTGTTAGGGTTACCAATGGCTTATGAAGTACAAGTTTTCATTGGCCATCCTTTATATAGGCATCAGAATTGTGGAGGATAGCTGCTCATGTGATGGCGGAAATGGTAACAATTACCTTCGGTTGAATTCACGCATGAATGTAGTGTAATTGTTGGTACAACCATTTTGTTTGCTGTCCATAAATAGGGATTTTTATGTAATTTTAAGCAATGGGAAGGGAACCTCCCTTATAACATATGAGTCTATTGCTCGACTTTCATACACGTGTTCAGGAACAAATTATGTACAAAAGCTGGGAACCGCCTGCAACACACTTTCATAAACTTTGATAGTTCCTAAATTTTACACTCACATGCAAATTCCAGCAACATATAAGAAAAACATAAATTCATCAGGTACATACTCACCCAATTTTAGTAAATAATTTGCCGTGGACATGAAGGTAGCTTGTTACAAATCTCTTGTTGACCTGTGAAGAAAGAAGGTTGGAATTTAGGTTGCAAACAAGATACACATCTGTAGGCCATCAGTAATACTTCAGCATTCAGTGGGCACAAAACACAATCATACAACCCCAGAAATAGTTACATATCTCTCTCTCACCCTACACACAGTATGTCTTTTATACTGACCTTTCCCCATCCTTTTTATTTCTGACTTCATCCCTAAAATATATAGTACAAATTAATTTTCACAAAAATTTAAAAAATAAGCCATTCTGGCGTCAGAAGACATAAACCTCCCCCCACCTATTCTCAAATGCACAGCATAAAAACAGATGTCAAAGAATGTAAAAATAAAGATGTAACACTCATCACACAAACGTGCAGTAGTGGACAGCTGCCAAAGTCAGAAAGGGTTGACGCAATGACTGTCTACATCTCTAGCATAATGACGCTCTCCCTTCCACAACCAGTGTGTACATTTAGGCCAACTTGTGAAAAAACAGGGGAGTTGCAAGCAGAACTCATGAAGACTACTTTCCTATCACAAAAATTTCCAGTTTTGCTGTCTACTATTACAGCCATTGGTTTACTTTCTTTTGCGAAGAAATTATGTATATACACAGTGTACTATCATGCAACCTCACAACCTCACATCATAACCACATTTGTAACCTCTGACACAACATTTCACACATAACATGTGCATATGTTTATGTCCTATCTGCTTGTCAGACTTCACATGCTTAGATCCAATAGATCATTACTTACTAGCACTGAACCAAAACTGAAGAAAATTTTTGCACTGTGTATTTTTTATTAATATATTACATTTTGAAATTACTTCCCTTAATAAAGGTCGCATATTTTTCCAAGACCCATTACCACTGAAAGTTTGAGCATCTGTCATGTTCTTATTACTGACTTTAGAAAACTAAAACGTACATCACTGGAGTGTCTCATAATGGTATAACATTGACACCAAATATCATGAAAGGTGGTCAACTGGTTCAAAAGTTGGGACATGAGACACGCATGTGCACGTGCGCACACACAGCACAGCACAGCACAGCACAGTAATCTCAAAAGCTTACTTTTTCAGTTTTGGGAAGACAAGTTGGCTAAAACTCGAAGAAAGTGACAGCAGTACATACAACACTGTCATATACATACCTGAGACATGAAAAGGCAAGAACAGTGTAAGAGATGAGATTTGTTAAGACCTATGATACAAGAATCAGTGAAGACTTCCATAAAATTTGTTTTTGCCTAACCTGTTTTTATTTTATATAATTAATAGTCATTGTTTTTACATACATACACAGCATTTGACCCCACAAAAAACTATGTATGTTACAATTACACCATTCCATGTGACAGGAATGAAGTTGACATTAGTGTTTGAATTAGGGACAGGACTGAAGGAAAGTCAGACAAGAACATTCGGCAGGACGAGGAGGAGGAGGAGGAGGACGAGGAGGAGTAGGAGGAGGAGGAGGACGAGGAGGAGTAGGAGGAGGAGGAGTAGGAGGAGGAGGACGAGGAGGAGTAGGAGGAGGAGGAGGAGGAGGAGGAGGAGGAGGAGGAGAAAAACTGTTCTCCCTCTACAACTGGATTTCGGGGCTATGAGAACCTGCAGTCCAGTAAGTCAGTGCCAACGTTTCAGAGGAACCAGTTGGCTGCATATTCTGCCTTCAAGCCAGAGGCACTCAGTTCCAACGAAATGCAGCCATTCGTCACTACACTACACTATGCTGTGAACCGAAAGCCCACAGTCTACATTTGCACCAGTGGAAAAACCTCACATGTGAATTCAGACTATGAATGAACTAATACAAATATGGATCAGAAAGTAAGTTTAGAGTACCCATAAATCAAAGGTAAGATTCTAACTGAAGGTTTCACTGGTACGCTATTTTTCAACACACACCCCTTGACAGTTGAGGCATACGACAAGTTTGTCCATCCCGGATACATAGAATGTATGTCCCTGACACATCAGCCACAAGACAGTAGCATATGTCATGTCTTAATCACAGGTGAAACAATGTCCTAACAAGTGCTTCTTCAGGGCAGGAAACGGATGAAAATCACTGGCTGCCAAACCTTAACTGTACAGTGGATGGCCCAATATTTCCCGACCAAACTTCTGCAGCAAGTTCCAAGTCTGCTGTGCTGTTTGAAGTCGGGCATGGTCATGGAGGAGAATCACACCATCGCTAAAGGCCAGGCCATTTTCTCCTAATGGCTTCTTGCAAGCTTTACAGTGTGATGCAGTACCTGTCAGCATTTACTCTGTGTCCGTGTTCCAAGAAGCCAAGCAGCAACACACCCAAGTTCCAGAAGAGAGTGGCCAGCACTTTGCCAGCAGATGGTGTTACTTTATAAACTCCGTCTGACTGGGTAAACCAGAGTGTCTTCACTCCAAGGTGATTGCTTGCAGGTGGAAGAGACATAACAGATCCATGTCTCATCACCAATAATGACTCAATGCTGTCAGCTGTTTGACTCCTGCTTAACACTGCAGGAAAGTAAGAAAGGCGATCACTCTTGCCACTTTGATGTCATCTGTTAACATGCGAAGCATCCACCTGGCACAGACTTTACAGTAAAAGAACACATCCACCACAACACGCTGCACAATGCCACAGGATAAACGATGATCAGATGACATCAATAGTTTGAGTTTTTCAAGTATACTAGTAACAGCATAAATTTAAGTTGTCCCAGCAATAACTCTGGTTTGGATTTCCCGCAAGCAATGGAATTTGCCTGCATCCTAGCTATGGTGCTAATTCAAATTTTAATTAAGCAGTGAGTTGTCTCCAAGTGTAGTTTCCCTTTATCCTTGCCATAACTCTGGTTTCAGTCTTCCCCAGCAACAATGTAAATTCTGATTTTCCCTGTACGTAACTGCAACATTAACAGATTTTCAGCGTTCTCCTTTAGTAACCTTTATAATCCAGCCTTTAAATCCCAATGTAGCTGCTGATGGCTGAAGTTATTTTCGTTTTAAATGTGCATGCCCACACCTATGTGGGACGGCACTGTCCCTTTGGCTTTGAAGAGCCCATTCAATGGGGCATGGGCGTCCCTCTTGGCAGTAAAGGTTAAAATAAACATCTGCATTTATGCTGTATTGCTATCATTATTAGTTCCTGAGATGCCTAGCATCAAAGATAGATGGACATTGAAGATTATATGCATATGCAGATTTGTGTTTAATTCAGGTTCTCATGGAGGTACCAAGATTACAGCCTTCTGGCAAATCACAACATTTCATCTGGCATATGGAAACAAACATGTTAGATGAACCTACTGTCTGCATATTCAGGGTACAAGCTCAAGCCAGCATTTTCCTCTGCAACACTGGTACCCCCCCCCCCCCCCCCAAACTACAACACGTCCCATTTCATAACTCTGCTGCCCTTCAACATCTCTTGAGATACACATTCACAACGAAATAGTATGGTGATTTCACAGTTCTAGCATATGTCTGAAGAAATTATTTATGCAAAAGAAACCAGACGACTTTTTACCTACAGTTTTGACGTTAACTGTGTAATTAGAATTGTTATAAACAAACCTCTATGCTGCTGAGCATTGCAAGTTCCTCCTCCTCACTGTCAGTACTCCGCTGATCTTGAACAGTGGACGTGGTGATATGCAGGCGAGGTCGTCCACCTTCTGGATGTACCCAATACTCTCTTCTCAAACCATTACCACCACATTCTTTTCCAGCCCCTTCTTTCTCCTTCATTCGTTCACGCTGTTTTATGTCCCGTTCTTCACGCCGCTTTCTTTCTGCCTGTTCATACTGCAAAACACGTAACTGAATTTACTACAGACTTCCTGCAGCTATGCAACTTCAGTCACCGAGTGTGGGTTCCAAAAACCTTCTGATGGGCCATGAACTCCCCGGACAAGCTAACTTTATGGTTTAAACTGGGTGCTGAGTGGGTACTGCTACTGCATATAAGGGTCAAACGGAAATGTAATTTACAAATTTTGGTAGTGGACAAAAAAGCTAGAGCATCACTGCACCAACAGCTGAGGGTTGTCAGGTATCACAACTGAGTCTTTATAGATACTCCTGTATGTTTTTATCTTAACCATCTCACTTTCAAGAACCAAGCTGAAAACAGATTCCAAATTTTTAAACCCATTTTTTCTCCTGCTGGCCAGGGTTGAGTTTATGAATGTCTTCTCTCTATGTAATTTAACCTATCAAATAAATATACCTACCAAGATACAGCTCAGACTTTCTTTAAATCTAGTAACATTTCAGTTCTAAAGGTTCTCAAAATGATATATAAAACTTCCAATTATTAGGTTTACGTATTTTGTCTTTCATCTCACATGTAGAAAAACATCCAGTTTCCTAAACATCACAGTATTTTCTGAGTATGAGATGATGGACACAGTCAAGAAAACTGTTAATCCTAGAATATATGACCATGACTGCCAACTCTTGTAAATATAACAAAAACATTCCAACTACAATCGCTATGGCACATTTTAAGCACATTACAAGCTTATGTACTCAATGGGTGGCACAGAAGAGTTCAGCTGCACAAACTGGATTTCACATATGCAATGAAATGATCATCCCAGTACGAGCAGTTAAATAATTACTCACTTTTTTCCTGCTCTCATCAAACAGTGACAGCAGACTTTCTCGAGCTGACTGAAATGGGTTAGAGGCCATTAAACTTCTCATATAGTAATAAACTGCATCCAATTTTCTTCTCTGGAAATAAGAAAAGTGTGGCAAGAACTAAAACAGAAATTTAAAACAAGAACCATACACTTATATTCTAAGCACATTAATCAACCACAGAAAATATGACTGACAGAACGTGAGAGACCCAATGAAACTTCATAAACATACAAAGGTGGACTGAACAACACCGTCTTTTCGGACACGAGGCTGCGTAGTCTAGCAGAAATTTGCCACAGCACATGAAAGGCAGGTGTGGCAAGTGCAGCCAAAACGCTGACAATTTTCTACTCGACTACATGCATCACATCCCAAAACACAGCGTTATTCTTCAGAGTTACGAACAGCACCTCTAATCCAGCTGTTGACAACCTTTGACCTATGGGTCAGAAAGTGACCCACCAGCATGATTTGTATGTCCTGCAGTTGATTAATTTTAAATTCACTTTAAAAAGTTAATAAAAAGTATTCCACCAAAACTGCAATGACCCACCAAAACATCCAAATACAAGAATCTAACCCACCATAAAAACAACGGCCACCAGCCATGAATTGGATCTCACCAAGTTGGATTGGATGTCCCATATATATATATATATGAAAATAGGACTTGAAGTTACCATTGTGCTTAATTAAGCACCTTCTCACAAACACATATGAGGAAGGCAAGGTGTAACCAAATGCATTATTAACCTCCATGCTAGGTGAAAGTGTATTCACTGAACAGTACCCTAGGTGAAGCCAAGCGTCACTCTACCCACAGTGCTGAAGAGAAAAATCCCTGCTTCTGCCAGAAATCAGATCTTATCTGCCCAGCCTGTAGTCACTCACAACAGTGGCTGAACTACTCTGGCATTTATATATGATCATAGCAATAAAAAAGCTCATCATACTTACAGCATACACAGCCAGTATCGCCAACTGATTGTACGGACGACCATTCTTTGGATTGATTTGATGGGCCTTGATATAACATTGCCGAGATTTTCCAAAATTTGAAGTTTCATTGACCTGCTCCTTGTATCTGGCCAGATCCCCAAGGAACAAGAATATCTTTTGTGCAGATATCAATGCCAAACCAGCAAAACCAAGGCCTTTTGTCGACACAGTGTTTGCAGAAAGGAAAGTTTCTAATTTAAATTTGTATGTTTGCTCCAATACTTCCAGAAGATTTTCAAAGTAGGAAGTTCCCTACAATTTAATCAGAATCACAAAATGTTTACACTCTGGGAATACAAGAAAGAAATAAGAAACACGGTAAGGTGACCAACAACAATAATTAGCTTTGTTTAATAGACACAACTGGGCAGTTACTGCCTTCACTGGGTTCATATTTATCCGAAGACAAAAACTGATGCAGCATCATAACACTGTCAACATCTCCCCTTCCAAGAGACAATAAACAGTATCCAGAAATATCATGATATCAAGTAACATTACTAATACAGAGATAGCCAACATTGTATCTGACATGGTTTGAGGTCGTGCTTAGACTGTGCCAGCGCTGCACCTTGTCATCAGCTCCATGTTCTTCAGCGACTCAGAGAAAAAAACCGAAAAAGAAACTGTAATTCTCTGAAGCCAAGAATGGTCAGCCCAATAATGTGTTGACTTCACACCCACATTCTTATTCAGTTATCTTCCAAATATGTCAACTGAACTGAACAATTGACAATATTTTGTTTGCAATGAACACTATGTTTCCATGCATCTGTACTTTTTTAAAATTATGTCCAACATGAACATACAGCCACTATGTGGCACATACAACTGACAATTTTTGAAAAGCACAGTCATAACCAATACATTTTCTTAAATTATGTCACAGTCAATTACACAGTGAAGTTAGAATAAAGAAATTCATGGAGAAGACTGCATCCTTCCACTATCATCACTTCCCTTATGGCACTGCTACTGCCTATTAGATAAAAACATATATCTTATTTGGTGTGCCTCCTTCTGACAACCAGCAACTGAACAACAAACAACACACATGGACATACTGCAATGTCCTGTACCTGCTAACTTCACTGTGCATGCCATTTACCTGTCTCCTGCAAAACTACCTACTATTTATTCATAAAATGATTCCAAATTCTCTGTGCAGCCATTAGAGAAATAGTTAGTTTTTCTGACTTTTCTGTTTAAAAATCAGGGCATACCTCCAGGCATGCACCTAATATCTGCATAAATACAGAACTTGGTTACACATATAAGTGATTCTCTTTTAAAATGAAATAAAGAATATGCCATACCTGATCTATAAGCGTAAGCATCGTCTGTTTATACTGTTCCTTACTCTCTGCATTTTCAGCAACACTCTTCCGCAGAAGTTCAATTATGTTATAAAATAAAATTTTCCATAAATGCTGTTCAACATTTTCTGTCTGGCAGAATTTAATGTCAGTTACTAGCAGTGTATGAAGACACTGCTGGAGGTACTGTCTGTAAAAAGATTACTATAACTGATAATATGTATTTGCCATATAGGTTACAGTGGATGCAGAAGCTTCATGAGAGAAATAAAAAAAAAACATCAACTGTAAACATTCAGATGGTAAAGTATTATACTCAGGATTACATCTCTTCTGGACCTTTCCCTCCTTCAAATGTTCTAAACAGAACACAGTATTTTGGAAATGTGATGCCTCCATCCTCAAGTAAAAACATGGAGAAGCACCTGTTCAGTTGGGTCACTGATTCATTGACTTAGACAGCTCTTTGTACTGGGCCCAGCTCATTATGTGACCCCCCACCTTTCACCTAAAGACAAAAGTGGAGCCAGTTTCCATTGCTGTGTTCTGTTGGTAACAGTGGACAATAAACATAGTCAATAAACCCACTTATCATACAGACCACTTTTTCTAGCGCAAGAATTCCTTACTGTATGCTTACGGAAACAGAAGTTTCTTATGCTCAAGTATTACTTCTCACCTACTGCTCAATCAACCAAAGAAACTCAGCTGTTAACTGTCAACTGTCAACTGTAACAATCAAAATTATTTTGAACACAAATGGTCATTTAATGTTACACCAATCAATGACAAGATGTAAAACTTTGATTCAATTTAAGTTGCATCCAGTCAAATTGCCAAAGGAACTGAACAAAGTATAACAATTTTATGTCTGTGTATTGCCTTTAACTATTTGTAAGTTACAGACAAAAAGAAGCCAGCAAAGTGTCAACAGCAGTACACAAAACAGAAATCATGTAGCACAACACCAAACCAATATTCCATGACATTTAAATTCATTTCTGCTTACCTAATATAAACTACTCGATTCCAGTCTCGTAAAATACCACCAGTACTGAGTATCCACTGCAATTCCAAGTCTGCTCGCTCAATATCCAGAAGAAGATGTGGATTTCTTGCACTTCGAAAACTAAAACAACAGGTAAAATGTTATAATCTTGTTTGCTTCTAACATGTCCCATCAATTATGAGGATATTGTATCAGCTACTTAAGCTCTGTAAATTACAGAAACAGTGTGTTTCTTGTACACACAGCAGAATGTTATTCAGCTGTAACACAAAACAGTGGTACCAATCTAATGTTATCTGCAAAGGAACAATGACAATTCCGTTCAAGGTGGAGGACAGAATTTGTTGAACATGAATTATTAGCACTAAATTAGGCACACTTGCACACAGTTCCACCCATGTCTGTATGTTATGTGTGTTAACACTAAATTAGGCATGAGTGCACACAGCTCCACTCTGTATGTTACATGTGCTACCACTAAATTAGGCACGAGTGCATACAGCTCCACTTATCTCTGTAAGTTATGTGTGTTAACACTAAATTAAGCATGAGTGCATACAGCTCCACTTGTCTCTGTATGTTACGTGTGTTAGCACTAAATTAAGCACAAGTGCATACAGCTCCAATTATCTTTGTATGTCACGTGTGTTAACACTAAGTAAGGCACGGGTGCACACAGCTCCACTTATCTCTGTATGTTAAGCGTGTTACCACTAAATTAGGCACAAGTGTACACAGTTCCACTTATTATTACATGTTGTGTGTGTTAGCACAAAATTATGCATAAGTGCAAACAGCTGTTATTATTCTACAAAGTAATATCCTACAAAATGCACGAATATTTCAATATACAATTTTATATTTAAAGCATTGTCTCAAACATGTTTCAATCCATTACAAATCATCTTTCGGGAGAAACCACATCAATTATGTACAAAACATGAATTATGACAAAATTAGGCTAAGAATATATGATGTACATTGATATTTTAAAATTCATAGCAGATGTGGAAATGTGAAGAATATTCCATATGGAGTAGGCTTGACATAAGGCAGTATGGGAGTATGACAGCTCAGTATCGTAGAAGCATTGTGCGTGACGGATGAAGGCAAACTTGCCTTCATCCTTCACACACAGGCAAGCTTGTGGGTTGTGGTATGCAGTGATAGCCATTGGATAGCAGCGTGAGTCAGCCCCTGAACAGGTCTGGAGTCAGCAGCCATGAGAAAAATCTCAGCCTCCCCCCCCCCCCCCCCACCCCCCACCCCCCCACTTGCTGTACCGTCCTTGCCCGGTACAGGGTAACCCCCTGCACTATCCTTCCCGGAGTCCGGGCGGGAGTTGTGCACAGCGTTGATAGCGCTGCCACCACCCACGAATTCCTAAGTTCTACGGATCTGAGCTAGCTCCGTGGGTAAGCTAGCGGGGTCAGGGATCTCGCTACTCACCCTAATGGTTCCTACCCTCTTCGGGACGTGAGTGGGAAGGGAAAGGGGGGACGCTCGTCTAAGGCCCAATGATCTATCTGCTCGCCAACTTTCTGAATAAGACACCAGCGAACCTATCACTACTCTTTATTTACAAATATACAGTGATATAACTTCTGAATCATTCTAACTACTTCCCTTTCATCTAGACTGTCTACTTCCGTCATTCCCCTGAGGCTCTGACCCACATAGTTACAGAAATTTCTACTCACTCCAGACCGACCTGCCGCTGGATGCCAACACCCGAAGTAGAATCACAATTCGTTTTCCATCCATGGTCATCTGTTCCTCAACGCCGCCTCCATCCTCTCGACCTCCGGAGAACCACCTCAGGGTTGTTGTCCGAACACTTGTCCTACCTTCCTCTGAATGAATCTCCAACCCTGCAAGCCTACCTTTTCTTTCATCTGCCTGCTGGGTCATTACCCCGACTCTCCTCGCTACCGGGGAAAGTGCTGACCCCACACCTACTATTGTACGGGCCGGTGACCTCAGGGACCTGACGTCGCAACTAAGTAAGACTCTACCGGATTCATTCTTTGTCCCTTGCCTATCTCAGGTTTAATAACGCTTACTGATGCACCAGTGTCTACCAGAAATGGGTACTGACTACCCTCTATTTCTAGGTTGATAGTCAATAGATCCGTCAACTCCCCCCACTGAGGGCTGGTATGATGTGATCTACGGCTCGAGTAGGCGTTGCGCCAGGGCTCCCGCACGCCTGTGCTAGTTTAAATCTCCCGGATTTCCCTTTCGGTTTGCCCTCAGCTGTTTTCTACAGTATTTCGCTACGTGTCCTGGTGTGTTACATCTCCAACACGTAACATTAGCCCTAACGTTGACATTTTTCCGTTCATCGCTCTCTGGTGACTTGCTACTAGGAGGTTGTCGCCTCAGAGCTGAGCTGGCATATTTCGGCTTTGACGAAGCATCCCGGTGCGGGGATCTGCAATCGCGTTTCATATGACCAATTTTCCCACAATTGAAGCATTTCATCGTCTCTGTCCAGAATGAAAATACCTTTTTCTTTTTCTCTTTGTTTTCCATTTCCACCGCCCTGTATATTATTTCAGAGATTCGTAACGCTTCCTCTACCGTACCTGGCATGGAAAATCTAAGCTGTTTTCCCGCTTCGCCTTTCATGCCATGGATGAAGGCAGACAGAAGTCTGAACTTAGCCTCATCCGCGAGAATTTCCTGTTCTACTGGGTTTCCACTCTTCCTTATTGTTTTCGCCGTTATAGCCCTAATTCTATCCAAAAATTGTGAAGGAGATTTCCCGTCTTCCTGCTTTGCCTCTTGTAGCTGAGTGTAGTAATAACGGAGTGGAAATTGTTCGGAAAAGCGCTCTATTAGACATTCCTTTAGTCTAGCATACGTTAAGCCTGGTTCATTCAGTTCTTCGACACCCTTGATGTATAACTGTGCCTCTCCTACGCATTTAGCCTCAACTATGCTAATTCTGTCCGCTTCTGTCCACTGACTTATGGCTCCAAATTGATCGATCTGGCTCAAAAATTCTCTGACTGATTTCCCTGCTTTACTTCCGGACCATTCTTTGATGTTGGACGCAAGCGAAAGATCTTTTACTCTGCCAAGGCTCAGGTTGCGCAGTTGCTCTTCTAGTTCTCTTATCCGTGCTTCCATGATTATTTAGTTAGACACTATTTCCCTTCCTTCACCACAGGTTGTGGTATATATGAGATTTTCCTATCGTCTGTCACTAGGTCTGTCCATTGGTCACTCTTCCAGACATATACCTATCACCTACGTCCCAGAAGATCTCATATCATCCCGACCGACTGCCACTGTACAATTTGTTGAACTACACCACACCACTGGGCCAGATTTTAAACTTCTGCTGCAACAGCAATCTGAATTGTGCTCGTAAACATGGCAGAGTGTAATGCGACTGTGTCAATGCGAATGAAATGGCATGCGGTGACAGAGCTCCTGACTGCAGAAACCATGCCTCCAACTGACATTCACTGGCAAATGAATATTGTTTATGGAGAGGATATGTCACAAAGGACCACCAGAACAAACAAAATTCGAGACTGCAGCAAGTGCTGGCAAAGTGATGCTCCCAGTTTTCTGGGAAGTTAAAGGCACAGTGTATTCAGAATTCATGCCTAATGGCACAACCATTAACTCTGAGTGGTACTGTGAAACACTGGGAAAGCTGAAAGCATGATTTCTGAAGAGTTCATCCTCACGTGGAGTAGCATCTCTTTCAACATGACAATGTATGACCACACATAAGTGCAAGAACAACCACACACATTCAATGCTTCAGGTTCACTGTCTCGCATCAACCACCATATTAGCCACAACTTTGTGCCATCAGATTTTTATCTTTCCCAAGCTGAAGAAACATCTCAGGCAACATAATTACGCATCAAACGGTGAAATCAAGAAGACAGCTGTTAAGTTGTGACTGTCATTAAGAGGTAAAATTCTACAGTGGCAGACTTATGAAACTACGTCGAAGTTGGTGAAAGTGTGAAGACTGCAATGGTGATTCAGTGGAGAAATAACTGGACAGAGGTGAACAATAAAGTTCAGGAAAGGTACCTGTTACACCCTCCACATATTAAGTCACAGACCAGGAAACTTCAATTTAAGTACCCACCGCCACGAAAACTTCTAACCTTGTACTTTAAAAGTCCTTACCAGAACCTTATTTTCTAGTTCTCAGAAGTAATGAGATATTATCGTCCACATCTTCTAAATGATGCCACATATCAAAACCAGAAAGGATTTCTGGCGTCAAAATTACCTTTCCACACACCACACATAAATGCACACATGGACTAACACAACTGGCCAAACATATACAAGTACTTCAATTTACAGTATCATACCTGCTTGAATATGGGTCGTACCACGTGGGACGAGTATTTCCAAACTGATCAGTGACGTACGAACCCTGACCCATGCCATCTGGACACTGAGGCATACTGGAATACTGAACGTATCCTAATTCTGGTGGATGACTTGAAATAAATCCAGCACCAGGGACAGGCAGTGTAACATCACTTTCCCTGAAACAAAACAGTTAAACATCATTCCCTGTACTTGTGAATAAAAACCTGTACAACAGGACACTTCATAACTGGGACTGAATAAAATTCCTTTTATATCTGAGACAAGTGTCACTGCCTGTAACTCTGATATTACATAATCCACCACTTTACCACATCAAACAAAACCACGTATGAACATACCTACATTAGTTATTCCACATCACATTAACACAACTTATTTCCATAAAATTCAACACAACACAGTAAAACCTCCATACATCATACTCCCTTATGGTCTAGTAGTTTCTTATATTCAGAAGTCTTGAATTTGATCCAAACCACCAATACCAACATTACAGTAAAAAAATATGTAAGTATCAAGACAAATAGGTGAAGACAAGAGCAGAGCTCTCTGCTGAAATGTCATGTACTACCAAACACACGTCAGAAATGGAAGATGCTATTTCATCTTAAAGACGGATACAGATGGCAACATATTCTAGTATGCTGGATAAACAACAAATGGCAAAGATGAACCACTTATTCTTAAAGATGGATAGAGAATTGATAGCCCAACAGGTTGTCACCAACTGGCTCGAAAAATAATTCAGTACAGAGATGAAACAACCATGTACGTGTGTTTCAAAGTTTTTAAGTGTGTGCAAATGCATATGAGTGTACGTATGTATATGTATGACCACACCATGCCTACTAACTCCACTGAGCAGATTCCCTCCTGTGAATGTGGCAGTCACACAGGTCACAACAAACCCAGTACCTTTTATGAGGCTCAAAAGATTTGCTACTATGTTAACAACAGCCAACAACCAGTAAAGATTACCTTCAAAACACATCTCAGGCTTCTGAAAGATGTATCAAATTTCAGAGGTTGTCCTACATGATAGTTACTGGTTAAAGACTCTGAATGATGAACCCAGGACACAGGCTTTATCACTGTCTCCTTCAACCTTCATGCTGCTGAGCTAATAATAATATAGGCATGTGAGATATGGCAGAAACACGTACCTCCCTGAATTAAACATCTGAAAACGTTCACACTTACAGGGTACGTACCTTCATCTATCACAGACATAATGAACTTGCAACCAGACCTCTCTGCTGATTTGTTTGCCATCCATAGAACTTAGAAACTGCTGCGTCGAACAGTGTGAATACACTACCCAGGCTTGGCCAGCAAAGGGACAGTAAAAACAGAATCCGCTAGCATTTCCAAACCACTTCTACAAAATTTAGAAAGCCTCTGTACGTAGTGATTCAATTTCTACCTACTTTCTCTTGATTTCCAAATTTAATGAAATTTGCAAAGACAAGTCAGCAGAGGAGTATGGTTGGTCAGTAGTTTCTTGGCAGGTAAAAGGTTAAAGCACTACAAATTTTTCAGGATAAACTACACCTAAACCTAAGATGCAACAAAATGCAAAAAATAAATTTTTACTTCTATACAGCCACATTCTGTTTGAAGATATCATCAGCAAATGGGATATAAAACATGGCAAATGACCGTCAGAGGTATGGCAAAGACACACCAGTATCCTGAGACTTGTCCAAATTTCACATCAACCTTTATCCTGCATGATGGGTATTTAAATTTCAGTGCATGGGTTATGAAAAACGTTATTACTCAAACAGAAGAAGATAAAATTATGAAATAAACAGCATTTTGTGGACAATAAAACAGATTATGCAACATGTCTTAAAAATGCAATAGATTCCTTGTTGCCTAAATATATAAAATAAATTGCCAGGGATATTTTCCTACATGCACTTGCATTTCAAGACACATGTATTTAAAAGGTTAAAGCAAAGTTCTACGGCTTTTATTTATGTTTTCCTGACATCTAAAAAATAATTACTTAAACCATTTGCTTGCTATCTTTTATGAAGAATGTACCAAAATGTGGTTTTTAACATTTGGACACTGGAATTACATTCCTGATGCAATATGAAAAAGTCTGGATGTAAATTACAGGATTCCATTTTTTTTCACATAAAATCTTACAAAAAGGCAAACACAAAAAGAAAAAACCCCGAAAGGGCCATACAAGAATGGCCATAATTGGCTGACACATAAGCCATGTCATTTGGGAACTGAACCGAGTACCCTGCAACACAGTGTATGCACTGTTCAGCACCGAAAGTTTGAACAGGTTATTCTGTAGTTGTCTAAATTATTCTGGCGGCACTTGGTATTATTCCAAACACAGGTGTTTCCTATAAATGAAGCGGTGCACGCTATTTGCCACATACACTTGGGGCTACATAAAACACATACAAGTATCACTTACAAGTGAGTAACACTTGTCAAAGGCACTTAAATCGCATGGGTAGCAAAAATTTTGATTTATGTCATTCCATGTTGCACATCAATTCTTGGAAAAGCAGCTGCCGCATAAATCAGAAGTTATCTGCACATTCATCCATCAAAATAGCCAAATGACTCTAAAGACAAACACTCCTTCCTATCTCAATTCGTAACCACACTCTTAAACCTGTACTGCCAGCTGACCAAATGTAAAATAAAGTGTGTCATAATTATTTTACCTTGAAGGAAGTGGCTGCACAGCTCTGGCCCCTGGAGAAGATACAATAATTGGTTTGCTGGGGTTGTTGGGGTCAAACAGCTGCCGCTGCTGCTGCTGCTGCTGAAAGGATCCAGGATTTGGAATACATCCACGAAATACTGGATAGCTGCTTGAATATTCTAACTGATCTTGGGATTGGCAATATCCCAACATCTGGTTTGGCTGAACAGTATCGTCTGCATGTGAAGGTATCACCAGTATTCCTGCAACATTGCTCCCACTGCTACCTTTCTGCAGCTGTGCTGACTCTTTCTGCTGCACCGTTTCCTGCTCCTTATTCTCTCTCTTTTGTTGGTAAAGGGGCTGTTGTTGCTGTTGCTGCTGCTGCTGTTGTTGCCGTTGCTCTTCTCTCCAATTTTCATGTTTCTTAATTGTTTCTTTCAATCGATCTTTCTCATGATGTTCATGATTCTGGCCTCTATTACTTCGGTCTCTACTGTGACCCCTGTAGTTCCGATCCTGGCTACAACCTCTATAGTTCCTATCGAGTTCTTTCACATTCCTTTCCCTTTTACTCCTCTCCTTGGTTTCAGCTGTATTACTCCGTTCCTTACTTTGATCCCTGTTACTTCCCTCTTTGTTTGGACCTCTGTTACTCCTTTCTCTACTATACCCCCGGTTACTTCTCTCCTTGCTAGTCCCTCGGTTATGATAACTTCCATAGTTTCGCTCGTGACTTGAACCACGATTGCTACGATCACCACTGTATCCTCTGTTTTGATCTTTACTCTGCTCCTTTATGCTTCTACCTCTGCTCAAACTCCTGCAAAAAATAAAGTATTCCAATTAGAACAGGTGTTTCACTTTTAAAACTCCCCGAGCTCTGAGAATAATTACAGTACTTGTCAGAGTAACACAGAAAGATCAATGGCTGGAAGTACAAGTAAGATTTACAAACATTACCTACCCAGCACTGCTGAAATGAATCTCTTTCAAGTAAGAAAATGTCGAATATGACATGTTTGACAGATAAAGATCACAACCTGTATGTCACACACACACACACACACACACACAGCTGTAATAAAAGTACGTCAATAACACACATACCAACCCTACACACAGAATAAAGGCACAGTTGCATTTTGATGCACGTGCATACATACAGAGTAACCCACATCATGCAACATAACCAACCATATTTTGTCACCAGAACTACTGAAAAGTTCTATGAGCTGAAAATGGAAGAACGTATAAGAATAAACGAAGGTGTGAAAGGTGAGAAGTGTTACAAATAAGAATGTCAGTATTAGATACTGAAACATACAACTATGGTACCTGTAAATTACCATATTTACCTGAATATAAGACAACCCCACATGTAAGAGGACCCCCTTCACAATACTCACTTTTCTATAAAATACCTACAGAGAACATGTTTTAACTTGCACATGATCATAATGCAACCCTCCATTTTCGGTTGAAGAATTAGGATAAAGTTCTCGTCTTATATACTCAGGTAAATACTGTATATACAGGTGAAGAGCATCTCACACACCATAACGCCAAATGCTGTTATACAACACGAACACAACAAACTAGTTATTCACATAAAATTTTTGACTAAAAATTTTGTAACTTTTACTTTCCTATGTTTTAAACTTCATACTTACATACAAAGTTTGGCTTACATTCAATACCAGTATACTTGAAAGTATCCATCCCAAAAATATTAAAAATATAAAATGTTGCTACTTCCATATACAGAGATGCATGCATGTACATGTGCTTCTAATTCTCAGTTGCTAAAAAAAGTAACCAGTATGTAATGAAAACACAAAAGTTGCACTTGTAGAAATTTATACAGATAATTATGTTATAATTAATACACTACACTACAATTGAAATCCACATGTACAGTCATTTGTTTAATAGTTACCCTCAGTATTTTAATCCCACAGCTAAAATCAGTTACAGAAAACAACATATGAAATTAGTCTGAATGTGCACGACTGAAACATATGCTCTGCAGTGCAAATAATTAAGCCCAGCGCATGTACCGTAATGTTTATCTGCCAGGTTTAAATGCCCACAGTATTTCATCATGGCCAAAACATCTCTTACACTGTGTATGGTCATTTAAATTTCTAGTATGCAACAATTCGCAAAACAAACTTATAAGGTACAAATTAGAACTGGATTTTAAAAAATCTGTTTATTTGTACACCAATTTGTGCACATCCATTACCTTCCAGTCCTTATTAAATTTAATCTTCCTAAATTAGTTATGATATTCTTCTACTATTTGTCTTGAGCATGTATAAAAAAATTGCACACACTAATGTCTGCAAGGCGCCTGAAAATGTTGACACTGCGCAGTAGTGCAGTCAATTTTACAACTTATGGTCCCAAACTTCCTGCTTCCAACTTCAGCATTTATAAACTGGCTTTTGTTGTTTTTCTGAAGTTAACTGGACTGTGTGAAGAAGGAAACCTTTCCTCTCAAGGCTGTGAAGCAGGTAGTTGAGTCTTATTACAAGCGTCTGCATACTTTGCAGCTTAAGGACAAGACATGTCATTGAATTCCATGAAGCAATACATGACAAAGACCATATTTCACAGCTTATATTAGACCCAGAATTTGAGGATGAAGTTGGAGGGACTGAATACATAGTTACACCATCAGACTGTAGAAACAGGGCTGATCAACAGAGCAGTCAAACAGGGGCATACTAGAATACAACACACGACAAAAGTCCTGAACTTGATAAGACCCTAACCTGTTGCAGCAGGAAAAACTGATGTATGAAACAAATACCAGTATTCATCAACTGACCAGTCAAACCAGAACACATCTCACCAAATATACAAATAAATGAAGAGATTAACTTTGCTATGTTTCCTGCAGCACAGAACAGATGTTGCCTGCAGAGACAGCATATGGCTCATTAGGGCAGTCAGCGCTACAATTTGAAGACCAGCTTATGGTATCTTTGGGCAATAAAGGTTAACAACTCACCTATCATCAACTGGACGTGCCTCCCCACCTCGCCTGAAAATACATCAATAATATTATATAACAAACAAGTATGAAAGGATTGTCAGATGCTTCCCCAAATTACCTTTCATAAGGACTTCACTCAGTGATATTTCATGTGAGAATTCAAGGGGTTGTGAATCCTACAAAGGTAAAACCTAAAGCCCAAAGACTAGAAACTAAAACCACTAACCATTTTGCACTGAATGTTGACTACACTCGATGTGCAGCATGATTCGGAGAAAACCAAATGGCCACTACACCCACTGGCCAAGAACATGCAAAATAATGGGCAGCCATTCGCATCCTGACTCTTGTGCAGTGTACACTTGGCATTTATTTCAGGCACCAACGGGGTGAAGCTCATACTATTATACAAATTAGATTCCTCCAAAAAACAGATCACTAGTCCATCGACTGTACAACGGACATCCAAAAAGCATGGTAATGGCATTATCTGCAATACAGTGAACAATGGGAGGCACTGAAGCATCCTCCCTACAGTCTACACCCGGCTCCCACAACTTCCATTTGTTTCGGCCTTTAAAACAACACCTTTGTGGAAGGCACTTAAACAAATATGTACATATTCAACATGAAATGTGTCACTAGCTTTCAGGGACAAGACCTGACTTTACTGCCAGATGGACAGTGTCACTAAGCAGTGGGACAAATGCCTTAACAGGCACAAGAATCATGTTAAATACATTTACGTGACTCATTTGCTGTATAATATAATAAAAAGACCATTAAGTCTTCTCACAAAGAACTGTTACCGTAGTTCAAACGACCTTCAAGACTAAATCAGGGTGCAGTCTGGTGTACCACGTTTGAAGCAGTACAGCAGAAATACAATATTGACTTAACACTTTTTCACACAAAGTGGAGTCACAGTCACATCGACTTCACAAGCACACTCAGACACACTACGCTTGGTAGAACTCCTCTCGAAGAGCGATCACCATGACACAGAGACCTCTACCTGACAACACACAACACTCACAACAGACAGACATCCAAGCCTCCGAGAGAATTCAAACCCACAATCCCACCAAGCAAAAGGCCACAAACTGACACCTTAGACAACACGGCCACTGGGATCGGCAGTCACATCATTGGCACATTTAATTTATGCAAATTCAACCATGCAGGGTTGGAAGAAAAAAATAAAGAAATCTTTTCACTGCACAGGCAATTCTGCATGCCACACCCCTCAGTACTGTCGTTTTATACAGGTGTGAAACTTGGTCTCACACAAAAGAAGAAAACATACACTGAAGGTGCTTGAGAACAGGGTGCTGAGGAAGATATTTGGGCCTAAAAGGGACAAGGTAAGAGGAAATGGAGAAGACTGTATAATGAACTTCATGATCTGTACTCCTCACCAAATACCGTTTGGGTTGATGAAACAGGAATAATGAGATGGACAGGATATGTGCCATGTATGGGGGAGAGGAGAGGAACACACAGGTTTTGGTGGGGAAACCTGAGGGAAAGAGGCCACGTGGAAGACCCAGTGGAGGACAATATGAAAAAAGATCATCAAGAAGTGGGATTTAATATCAGACTAAATCCCTCTACAGAAAGCAGCCTCAAAATCATACATAGTATTATGGACATTTTGCACCCATACCAAGAAATGTTTGAGCAGCTTAAGCGACAAGGGCGACAGCTGCCAATCACAATGTTCTTCAAGAGAACATGACCAGCAGACAAGCTCTTACAATCAAGTTCCCAGGCTCAACCAGAACCAACAACTTCATCCACAACTAACGCTCTATCACTCAAGCCTCTCCCTCTGTTTCCTGGATTTCCATCAAACCCTGATGGCCCCCACAGTAGTTAGAATAATTATTCGTACAAAAATTACTGCCTGGAATTATGCTGTAAAAATGAACAGCTTGCTCACCTTGATCACAAATTCTTTGCTGGATTCTTTCATTCTTCCATCTTTCTCTTTTTCATGCAATTAAAAATGAAATTATACAGTAGGCTTACTTTACTTCACTGGCAGTGCTCTTTATACTACACATACACATTACATGATATATATACAAAAGCACATACTTCATGGGCAGTATAAGGGACTTTCAGGGGTAACTGTGACTGTATGCAATTTTGGGTTTACACGTACGATGTGACTCCACTGTAAAGCAGATTGATAGCAAACCTATAATTAAATGCGTCATTCACACACCAGTGAATACTCCAATTAAGGCCATCTCAGACGTGGCATGTGGTGACATGTAATCTGCACGACACAAACTAATGTTTCAAGGCAGCAACTTTCACCAAAATATTAGTCCTTATTTACAAGATTATACAATGTCACATCCCTGAATATCATTATCTTATATCAGTAGTCTTTGCTCTCACCTCCTGTGACGCTTGCGTCTCTCTTTTGGCGGATGTGTTTGGATTTTTTCTTGCAAACTGGCAGGGGACGAGCTGCGTGTCATCACATCACTCAACATTCCTTCAGCTTCCAATCGCTCACTCTGTTCTACCTCCTCACCCCAGTCCAGAATCTTTGGTGATGGTGAGTTTCGCAATATATCATCAAATGAAGCACCTGCAGTTGACTCTTGATGGTAAGGCCTCTGTACATTTCCTTTAGACTGACACTTATTTTCATTGTGCCTTCTGTTCCGATACATTTCCCCAGGCTCAGTAGGATTACCATCACTTCTTCTTCTATAACAAAGGAAAGATTTTCAGCACTTATGGTAATTATGGTAGCTAACAACAGTCTTAAATTTGGAGTCTTCACCATTTCGTTTCATAATAAAATAAATTTCACTTACAACCATCAAATAAAAATATTCAATAATCCTGTCAACACACCATTACAGCATATACAAACTGTAAAATCCTTAAATAAGTTTTCAACCCAACATGTACATCATCAGTTTCTTTACAAAGTAAAAAACCTGTGACAATCTAGTTTTGGTCAAAACATGTATGGCATATAACAAAAATGTTTGTAATGACGTGTTAATGATATTACTCAAGAGTTCTACTTGACAGTTGTGAACAAAATTAATTTGTTTTGGACAAAAATTCACAATTCCAATAAACCCACTGTTGTGAGGCATAAACAGTCTGATGTGCTATAACATGAGTATGATATGCAATACCATGAGTATGATGTGAACTTACAACATGAGTATGTTATGCACTACAATGTGTAACTCCTATAAGCTACAACTACAGCATATGGTTAGGGAAACTTAAGACACGGAAGAAGGTATTCACCTGGTTTAGAGCAACATGTCAGATGAAGGATGAAACTGTAATTCAGATTGTGCTGCTGTTTCAACACTGCCTTTGGGAGGCACACATCTCATAATTGCTGAATGGGAGATACAGTCCCAAAAAGTAATAGACTGTGTTCAGTAAACCACCTGACAAATACAGTTCAGAGAACTGAGACCAGATTTGTAAAGATTTTTACACAAAAAGCAGTTTTCTTCACATAATAAAGCAGGTATATGTTACGCAGTGCTAGGAACTGCATTCTTAGTAACAGAATATTTGCCCCGTACAAAGACAATTGATGCTGCTGCCAGTGAAAGGCTAATCAACCACACAGTCTGGTAGAGACCAATCCATGCACAACTACTTTTCCCATATAAAAGCAAATGCTGGCTGCAAGGAGTAATGCAGCACACAGACAAAACTGCATTTCAGCGTGAACTACACTGAAAATTAATGCCATAATTTATAAAACTCTCTCACTCTGAGGAATACTGCATGCTGGTGACAGAACAGAATATGGCATGGAACAGAAAGGAGCCACCAAAATATTAATGAAATGTATGTGCCCACATTTCTCAAGCACTGACACATCCTCCAGTCCAGATTCTTTAAAAAATACACCTAAACCACTTGTATATTTCTTGTTATTCTCTTGACCGTGCCCATAAACAGAGGTTTACTTCCCTACAACTTACATTCTTTGTATGTGTTAAAATTAAAATGTTCAAAAACCATGTAACACAGTAAACTCAGCACTTGTATGAATAAAAAATAGGGTGTACACAAACAGAGAATTTGTTGCCCAGCAGATGTGACAGACAGACATGACTATACTCAGGGTTTGTCCTAAATGTACAATGAGTGTATGAAATTAGTATTTAACAAGGCACCTCCATACTGAGTTGGAATACCACAATTCACATAGTGTGGAGACATATTTGTGACCTATTTCCAGAACAAACAACCAGAACAAGCCACGTGCTTGTGAACTAGTTTCTGATTAAATTGTTTGAGGACACAGCGAGAAGTCTTGGCACAAGCACTTTGTTGAATTATGCTCCTTCTCACTCTCTTTTCCTTTTGAACTGAAAGATCAAATTATACATAAGTCAAACGCGAGAATGTGGACAGACCTATAGTTACTATTTAATTGACAGTACAAACAAGATCTGTTTTTACTATGACTACACAGTAATAAAGGGGGCAAATGTGGTATATTCAAAAAATAATGGGAGTAGCATCAACGGGGCTCAGACCTTAAATCTGACCTCTGTGTTACTTTTGACGCTCACACGCATATTGTTATTATTCACTCACCTATATCTGGAAGAATGAACACTGGAAGGTTTGACAGCAGTCCCTTTCCTTTCCTCCAGAGGTGGACCTTTAGAAGTCGACAGTGACGATGTCGATAGTGGTGGAGGTGGCGGTGACTGTGGGGGTGTCTTTACACTACTACCCATCCCTTTTCTATGATCTGACTGCAACAAGCTTTCCTGGCTTGGAACTCGTCTAAAGCCACGACCCGGAGATGGCGGATCACAACTGGATGTCAGAGGCATGGAGAGTCGGTCAGGCGTGAGGGACCGTGAGAACCGCACCGTGGCTGCAACAGTCCTTGCCATCTCCAATTCATCAGGCCTCAGCCTCCCACGACCTCTCACACGTGAGTTCGGCAGTGTATGTGCCCAGTGTTCCTGCGTACCATACTGTACCGTGCAGGGCGACAGCTCTTGAGTCTGATTAGCTGAATGCGGAGCTGGGGGCTGGTGCTGCTGATGAACATGATGATGTTGATGGTAGTTACCTCCACTACCTTGAAATGTTACAGTACTACCATCCCATACATCTTCTGAGGTAGTTCCAATATAGTTTGATGATGAGACCATACTTTCTGCTAGATATTTCTTTTTGAGGCGTGGTGGAAGTGAGTCATAGCAAGGATGTGGTTTTGGATTATTCTTATTGACACTGGGAAGCACACCACAGTCTTTTACACTACCCCTGCGTCCTGACGGAGGTTTGGCCTGCAATTTGTCCCCATTCCAGCCACGTCCTCCAGATGTTCCCACAGGCTCTACACTCCGTGTGTCTCGTATTCTATTCACGTCCAGCGACAGACTGGTAGGGGGTAATGCCCGAGGTTCTGATGCCTGTCTGATTTCCCTTGACACAACCAGCAGATCATTTCTTCTCTGGTTATACTGACTTGTTGCTGACATGTCTGAATTCCAAGACGCGTGACTATCTTCTTGGTTCTTCAAGTCTCCTTCCACTGACTGACAGTTCTTACGATTACCTGAGTACCTCATTGAATGTGGTTTACATTCACCACTTTTTGAACTAGAACCACCACCTTGTTTTACAGTTCCATTTCCCATACCTTTGTCAACCCAATCCTTCTCACTGGCTCCTCTTCCACTTTTTCTGTTTCCTTCATATTTCATCCTCCTGAAACTTTCTCCCCTGCCTACCTGAGACCCGTCATTCCTGTCACACACTTCTGATCTCTGGGAACGTACTTCTTTGTTAGAATAATCTGAATGTGCACACTGACTTGTTTCATCATCCCAGCATTCTTCCTGCACTGGCTGTGATAAGCATTCTTTTTCTCCTCTCACATTATTTTTCTCTTTGGAGCAGTTGACATTACTAGCACTTTTTCCTTCAGTCACATCCACTGGAGATTTATTTGCTACATCTCGCTCAGCAATAGCTTGTGCAAGAGGTTTGGGTATGTAGAGTGCCTGTTCTGGTTTCCTGTTTTTCTTTTTTGTATCACTAGCTACAGATTTTGTGCTTCCTCCTGAAGATGCATGATCCAAGCTGTTTCTCTGATCTTTAAAACTTGACACAGGTGTTGAAAGATGGACATTTCTCACTCTGTCCTCAATGTCAGTCAGTCCCTTACTATGTTTCGATACATCAGCTGGCTCCCTCACATCACTGCTTCGTTTGCTATTACTGTTAACATGCTCTTGTGAGAATGAATTCATTGGTTTCTTACCACCACGTTTAAACTCTTCAGAAACACTACTGCTACGTGAATTGTCAATGGAAGACTTAGCTCTTCGAACATTATCAACAAAAACTGTTTCTTCATCTCCTTGTGCAGATTTACGCAACGGTCCACTTCCTGGGCGATAGATTTCAACTTGTGGCTTTCCTCGACGGTTTCCCTTCATATCATCTCTCAGTCTCATATCTTGAACATCTGAAAAATGACAAAATATTGACATCTACTGTGTTTCGGATAGAGAAATATAATCCTAAAGTGAATATGTAACCGCCAGAAAGTCTGGCAACCTAATACAAGAAACTTAACCTAACACACACGGAAGAAAATAAATCATATTAAAATAGCAAAACTGTACATCAGGCATAAAAATTATCTGGTATATATTGTTTTATAGCACGGCACAAAAAATTATACTTCTGTACACAGCCGATAAACACTGTAAATCAAGTAATTTTGCACAAATTGCCAGTCGATTAAAGTCAAAGCCCCTACTGATCCGCAATCCACTGCATATAACAGCGTCAGCTACAGAGAACTGAACCCGCTTTTACAATACATTACTTAACAAATACATAAAACATTCATGCTCTAAAATTCTTCGTTCATATATTATATTTACAACGATAAAACTATTTTTACCTTGAGAATTATCTTCCCACTTACTGCGTCCTTTGTCGACATTCGCCATGATGCCGAAGAGTGACACTGTTCACAATCATCGATGCAGTTTACATCACAGATCATGTACACCGTCATAGTAATACAGTAAAAGCAAGGCTGGTGCTGTTAAAAGTCGTGTAAGTTAAAGTCAGCTAACGAATCTGCAAATGTACTTAATTCAGATTTAACGTTCTTTATTTATTTATCGAACCCATCACTTAATTAATTAAAGTATGCCTATTTTTACAGCTGGTACTACTTCTACCATTGTTATCCTGCCAGGAACACATTGATGAATCCCATGCTGCTACCCACAAAATTGTATCTTAGCTTTGTCATATTTTATCCGCTAATTCTCATAATACAGCTGGTAATTCTTCTACCATTGTTTAGCTCCATACACACTTTGAAGATTCCCATGCTGCTCTCACAAAATATTATATTTTAGCTGTACCATATTTCATCCCTCAGTTCTCATAAATACTGTGATCTATATTTTATGCATTTTATACTATTTTTATTATATGTATAATCTCTACTGTGAATTATTACAATTTGTAAATTGAGATCTCAAGAATCAGAACGTTTTTCCTGTTACATTTTTGTCTTTGCTATGGCCTGATGATGACCACTTAGTTGGTCGAAACATGACGCCATTTAATTGATTTTTAATAAATCAAGAAATAAGTTGTGAAGGCAATATTCATTACATTTATATTTATTTACTGTATTTTGATCACGAGAGTTTTCAGGTGGAGTAACTTTAATTGAAAGTTATGCAAGATTAGAGTATCTCACACTGGTGATTATCAACACTGCAGACTTGTGGGATAACATCCTGCAGACTGGTTGTATATACTTCTAGCTCTCTTAATTATGGAAGCAACAAGCTCCTCTGAAACGTTGGAGACTATATACCAGTCTATGCTCTCGTATCGCTGAAGAGTGTAATAATCAGTTTCAAGTTCATGTTGCATTAAATCACAGAAATTAATCAACAAAATACACTTTGTTTTTTAAGGAGACATCTCTAATTGTCTATAGTTTATCTCCAACATATTTTGGCCCCTCTTGGGCCATTAGCATGGATGTTGATTATAAAGAGAAGCATATAAATATACAACACTGCATAACTCAACAATCCAATTAAGCATACACAAACATAATAACATTAAATTTTAAAAATATAATAAATTGAACTAGCCAAGGACTGATTAAAATGTGCATGTCTGTATCCTTCAGAATTAAACTGAATCACTTTTTCATTAACAATTCCACGTTGGAATGGCCTTCTTATCTAAAATGACTATGCACTTTCGCATGTAATACTTGAACATAATAGGTTTATCTTTAAAATGTCTGTAATTTTAACAAGAACACTTCATCCATTTGCCAGCATTTTGTTGCAAGTTGCTGTTTATACATACCTCATTTATGTAAAAAATATTCTTTCCCTTAGACTTAAATTCATTTAATTTCAGCAAGTAAATACAATACCACTCAATAGTATGTTATTGCTCTATCCAAATGGTTCTCTTGCTCTGACATTTTTGTATCTAAATCCAAATTTGTACAGCATTCTCTTTGAAGACTGCTACCCTCAAGGAATCTTTATTTTCTCACTCATTTTTTGAAGGAGTATTCTACAAGTTTGAACAATTTTCTTTTCAACATAGATGTCCACGATTGTTGTTCTGACAATGAACAAATAAAATTGTCAATTATTACATTTCAGTCATATCTTCAAGGCCTCTTCTTTCCTGGGATGTGCAGCGGACTGCCTTCATTTCTCTATTTAGCCCTAACTCCTGCCAGTTTTTACTGTTGTCACCATTGAAACACAGCACTTTGCTGCTCTTCTGTCTGCGTGACAAATAGGTAAATTTGAACTTTTCTCCACTGCTTCTTGTTTACACAGGCAGTTCACCCAGTTTACTGTTCCTAGCATCACTGCAAATGGTTTTACCCATCTTTCTGCTGGTCAACACTTGTTAAGTGTTCAGTTTATAACAGGCCCAAAGTAAAATGCATGCACAGCTCTAACCAGACATAACACAATAAAAATAACAGCATGAAGATGTATGCACAGGACACAACTACACTTCAGCCCAATGTGTTTTTAAGTAGAATGCGTATGTTACTGGTCATAAATAGCCAATAGTTTTACTTGCCTCCAACAAAATCACTTCAATGGTCAAAGTTAGCTGTGGATCCATGACAGAACATATTATGTAAGGTGCGGCTACAAAGTCCTCAGAATGATATTGTGAACTTGCAAAGTTTCCTGTATACTTACAGTTCAGTGAGCGGGGTCATCTTCAAAATAGTCCCATTGAGCACCTATATATGTAGCACAGCAATGCAGCCACTACTGGAAGCACTTAGGAAACCTGTCTTTTTGAATAGCCTTGAGCACTGCTGTCATATTTTCTGAACTTCTTCATTATCCTGAAATATTCATTTCTTCAAAGTGGACTTTAATTTTGGAAAAAGGTAAAAGTTGTTGGCAGCCAAATCTGGTGAATAAAGAGGGTTGTTACAGACAAACAGTAGATTTATTTTGAAATAAAACTGCTTGACAGAGAGCACTCAGTGAACTGGAGAACTCTGACAATGGAGGAAATGATTGCTGGACCAACATTCAGGCCTTTTATTAAGGTCAGTTTCACATAATCTCATCAAAATCTCTACATAGTAAGCTTGAGTGACAGTTTAGCCCTGTCTCAATAAACAAGATTCTGCACTTTTTCAGTGTTTCATTGGATTTGTGTGTTTTTGGATGACTGCCTCTTTCAATGCTTGTTTTATTATGCAATAGGATATAATCACTAGTGTATATGTTTTAATTCAATACAACTGCATAAATTTCACTTCAGTTTAATTTTATAGAAGCTGTATTACATGGATATTTTATCAATATTCTAATAGTATATTGCCAGTAATAATCTTCAAGTTTTTTTGAAGATTAATGACAAAGGAAGAGATGAATTGTATCTGACTTTACTTTGAATTTTCTGGAATAATATTTTAATCCAATAGATTTTCTTTGTAAGAGCATTTCTGTTACAATGTATTCATACTTTGGTCTACCTATTTTAGCTATGACCTCCAAGGGGTTGCCCAGTGCAACAGTATTAATGAACCCCTTGGTTGCTTGGTTGTGAAATAACTGCTGTATAGTTCAGATGCATTTTAGTCATTATAATCAATGCAGTCATTCACATTTATTTCTATTACTGGTATCGAAGCAATTTATTAATTTTTTTATTTATTTTTTTTTCTTTCCCTAACCAAGCATGCATGGACTGTAAAGACTGTCCTTTCCTGGAAGCAGTCAACATGGACAAATCTTTTGTGTTAAATTAATGTACAAAACTAAATTCAGACCTGAGATGTAAACAGGGTTCTTAGTCACCTTTCCCATAACCAAAATAAACTGGAAAATGGTATACTGCCACCTCACTCAAAACTACTGTCAAGGATTATTTAACCACATTTATTTAAGTGCATAGGTAATACAGTATCAAATGACATGACAGCTGCAAATGAAAAATTAACAGGGACATGAAGTGCAAAATCGTGACTTGGAACATTCTATTGCCACACTTACCATGAACACTTGCAGTTAAGGCAGTTGGTCTCTTGGCTGTAGTTTAAATCCTGAACCTCAAATAAGAAATGGGAGGAGTATTAACTGCTACACTGTAGTAATGTTTGGTACAAATATGAGGCCAATTTACCTCCCTGCTAAATGGGTGTTATCTGAGCACTTAGAAGAGGTGAAGGCCATCACCATGTAAAGACACCATGCATTTCCTGCTGATACAGAGGTCGTGGTCTTACTTTCACCATCTTCATAGCATGGTGATTACAGGCACGTAGATAAATACTTTTGCCAATACACACCCCATTCTGAGCAAACTATCTTCTGTACATGAAAGTCTACATTCATGCAAAATATGACATTCCTCTAGAATCTGATTCAGTTACAGAAACAAGGCTATTGTAGTAAAGACTGGAAAAATGTTCCAGTCTGTCTACTACTTTGCTACCAGACCAACAAAATTTGAGTAATATTAAAAACATATTTTGTCTCCTCTATCCGATGAAAGCTCCAGTGTTTTCCATGGACTCATCTATATGCTTAAATGCCACAGAATCTCTTAGCTTGTGCCAGGTAGGGAGGTGGTTACACTCACTGCTCAACCACAAAATCTAAACTGTGGTTTTGCACTTGCATCACCATTTTAAACAGGCAGAATTGTTAGTACTGCTATGCCATGCTCCTGCAATTGCCTGTGACCTCTTATAGACCAGAACTTGTTACTATTAGTGACTGTAATGCTATAAATATATCCTGAGTCAAAAAAGTATTTCTCTCTTGCTATCAAAATCATTGAATTTATTTATTAATTTGGTCTTCCTCTCTTTATTTCTCTACAGATGTGAAACAGTAAATCTGAACAGTAAGTGATACACTGCTTACACTCTGCATAACATAAAGGACAATATTTTGTCCTATGGTGTATGATGGGCAGTAGGTTTGTGTGCAGGAATTGCACGGATTGGGCGTAAACATTTTCTCTTGTGGGAAAATGTCTAGCAGATAGAATTTTTTTCTAACTGGTGAGCTGAACCGTTTGTTGATCCCCATGAATATTTTCATTGGCCCTCACAGTAAGACGGCGGCCTGCAGATGGACACATGTGCCATGTGCATGTAGCCTGTTTCTATCCTATGAACTGTGGGTGTATGGTGAATGGATTATATGACATAGCACTGCACCAGGATATAAGGAAACCATCTTCAAGCAGATTATACTCTGGTGTGCACATGAGGTGAGGAACTTGACATCACTTCAAATGGCAATGAGGTTTATGTACATGTAGAATTTAATACAATCCAAGCTCATATAAGGCAAATTTCTTTGCTCTGTACTACTGAACTCTCTAATTCACTACAGCCATGGTATTTATTCAGAAAGTGACAGCCATCCAGTTGATCAAGGAATTCCCTGCCCTTATGAATCCTGAAGGCTTATTGCATCATCTGTGCTTTGTTTCCTGACACAATTGCATTCACTCAATGAATTCACACCCTATTTCTCTAAGATACATTGTAATAGTATGCTCTCATCTATGGTTAGGTCAGCCTTCACCAATATCTACTATGCAGTTCTCATCCACACCATGTATGCTACATGTCCCACCCACCTCATTTTCCTTCATTGAATCACCCTATTAGTATTAGATTGACAGCAGAAATACATTGATACAAATGTTTTATGCTTTAAAGATGGAGGTAGCATGTTTCTCTGAATTAATGATATCCACCTACAAGACTGTATTCTGAAATATCAAACTATATGCTTTTCCTAACAGTTATCACCAAGTTTCGCACCCATACAGATGAGCAAGTGAAGTTACTTCTGACACCTAGGCAGGACATGGGAAGATAAAAGATTATGCACTGAATGGTAGCAAAAATTTCCATAATTTAATTTGCCCTTGGTTACTAAACCCTTTATACTCTGAAGAGCTCATTGCGCATGAGTGTTAATGATGTTTGAATCATTCTGTTCTGCAGTCAGATTTCAGCACATCATTTTATTGTGAGTCACATACAAAAAAGAAAACTGAATGGTAACTGCCAGCAAGTGACAACACTGAAACCCATCAAAATTACGATCTGTATTACTCCTACTTACCACCTTTTGTACAACTGTCATTATGACAGCAAACAGTAAAGTTCTGGACCTGACACCACTGTGCAATTATAGTTTGGCATATAAACTTACCAAGCATGCGTCTGTTAGGTCAAGTTATGAGTGCCAGGGATTAAGGAAAAGAAAAGTTCTACTTCAATCAAGTCATTCTTAGCAACCCCACATATAAGTCATGTTTTTCTTCCTTGATATGAAGCAGCAAGCAAATATCAAGTTTCGTTTGAACCTTGGGAAACAGCCACAGAAACATACAAAATGCTCCAAACTGTTTATAGAAATGCTGTATCTTGTACATATGACTTTGAATGGTTTACAAGATTCAGAGACAATTGTGAGGACCTTGATGATGATCCAAGGAGTGACCAGCCATCGGCTGCCTGGAATCTGTAAACAGTTGCAAAACTTCATAAAACTGGCAGCCAGTGACCACCAAATGACAATAAAATTGATCAAATATCAGCTGCACATTAAGTGGGAAATGATTCATCAGATTCTTCATGATGATTCGCAAAAGAGGAGGATGTGCATAAAGTGTCTTCCACACAATCTCATGGATGAGCAAAATGAGCACACAGTCGCACCTTGTGAGGATTTCATCCACGCTTGTCACAGTATAAATTATTGAACAAAAACATCAAGAAGGCTCATTGCTTGCAAAAGCTCAGGGTCCAAATAACAATCACTTTTCAGGTGTGTTCACAAAATTGTGAAGAACGACTTCTAGCTTCATCACATCTGTCTGTCCATCCGTCTACATGGAACAACTCAGCTCCCACAAGATGGACTTCCATGAAATTTGATATTTGAGGATTTTTCAATAATCTGTTGAGAAAATCATTAGTTTCATTAAAATCCAATACGAATAATGGGTACTTTATGTGAAAAGATCTATGCACCTTCATGATCATATCTCACTCAATTATTCTGAAAATGAGAAATATTTCAGACAAAGGTTGTAGAGAAAATCAAAACACACATTTTATGTTCAGTAACTTTTTCCCTAAAATCATGCCGTTTATGAGATAATGTGGAGCAATATGGTACAGCTGAACAGGCTGCAGATGATGATATAATACGCCACGTGCGCTTTGCATTCTGGATAACTAAGACTACAGACATGCACTCAGAATATGTAATTCATTGCTTTTCCACAGCAACAGTGGTTACTCAAACGCATCTTGATGTTACGTTACATGTACAGTGCCTGTTTTGTTTTTTTATGTGATCCACAAAGAATTCCTATGTGAAGGAAAAACAGTGAACAATTGATTCCAAGTGCAGGTGCTGGAAAGGTTGTGGAAGCAGATTTCAAGAGTAGGACTACAATTTTGAGAGAACGGCATTGTGACATCATCGAGCACACAGCCTAGTCACAATCCCAACTCCATACTTTGTACTGCGTTTCAGTTGTAACCTTCCAACAGGGGTGAAATGCTGTTACAGGAAGATTCCTGTGTAATTTTTTATATTACCATACATGCTAATGTACAAACAAGTTCAGGAGTTTCATAAATATCAAGAGCCATGTCAAGCAATAAACAATATATGTACTTATTTCATACAAACTATGGTACAAAAATTTTACAATGCACAGTTCACATACATATACGCATACACAAAAGCAAAAACACTAATGGGCACATCTAGTGAAGGTCAAAATCAATTAAGATGCATGTTAAAGTCTTCCCATTTCTTCAACATGTCCAAGTAGGGCTGGCACTTTGTCTATCACTCAACGCTGCAGCTTGCCACATAACATACAACATAACACTAGTTGGTTTTGCTTGTCTTCAGGCCTTGGAATGTTGCACCACACCTTGTGAACTCCAAGTTTATGCACACACACACATTAAAGACTAGATTTCTTGACAGCCATTTCAGTTCAGAAGCACTGCTTCAGTCACCATTCCATACTTCCTTGTACCCAATGGCTCAGCTTAACAAGGGCACAATGTGAGGAAAAGTCTAGGTCAAGGTTTTAGGCACGCAGGGTAAGAATTTGTGATGAAATACGACCATTAAGAAAATCTGCATCCAAATATTTCCTACACAAATTCTGTATGCAAAAACAGACAAGCAGTAACACAGTAGAGGCTTTGGAAATGTGATGTTATTGGTCCTTTCCCAAAATTCAGGTCATCAATTACTAGTGTCTAATGCTAAATGACATCACAAACTAAACCATTGTGTATCATCATCTGAATAACTTGACATCAAGCATGTTTACATAAAATTTAGATGCAAACTGATCCAATTCCCTGTACTAAAGAAATTTAAAACTACTCATTATGTGATATTTAAGTGATCAGATCCATTTGTATCAACAAATGAGTGAAGATAGCTATTAAAAATTTTTTGGGAGGGAATCATAATTTCACTTCTTGAAACAAATATGACCATATGCACACACTACATGCACTATTCTGGAATATGATGTAAATTATAAGAGAAACAGTTTACATTGTAAATAGTCACTTTCACACTTGGTCAGAAAAATCCAAAGTCAAAAGAATTTCTTAAAACATAAAAGATTTGCCAATCAGCCTTGAAATAACACCAATTTATATGGATCTCATCCAAGAAAACACTTCCTTGTATTGCTCACCTTACTTATGCACAATATCTTATTTTTTTACTTGGAAGCCAAAGAAAACTTTCTGATTTTGATCTTGTGTTACAAAACTTTTCTTCGAATCAGTATTACTAGTAATTCCAGCTTCACACTCTCAGTTGTACTTTGCGGCAGTGTGATAAAATAACAGTTTAAACAGTACAATAATGTGGTAAGAGCATGTGCTAGTTCCTCACATTTTCCTGTGTTTGGTAAGCATGTCAATTTCTGGTAACAGATATTTATAATAATGAACATGAGCAAGGGAAAGGACATGACTTCCGTAAGAAACATGACTGCCAACACTGAGGGCATTAAAAACAATTCACACATGCACACAGACATATCCTCAAGCAATCAATGGTGGATTACACCTGGTTGAGAGAGTACCAGATTCATTTCATAAATTACTAGAAATAAAACATGTTAATCACACTTCCTGCCATCACATGGTATTATACACAGTGTTGGTGTGGCGAGGCTTATTTATCGTGAGGTGGGCCAGGGGGTGAGTCTTGCCTTGCTGCTGTTTTTTACTGGCAGCCTTAGCCACAACACTGGCAACCACAACACTGGGTGATGGCCCCACACAGCTACGCACATGTGGCACCATGGGGGGACGTGCATTTGGCCCATCATTACCATTGCGCAGGTTACGAACCAATAAAGACGAATGTGTTTTTGCATTATTCTGAATATATGGAATCTCAAGACTGGACTTTCGTAAGGGAACAGGCGGTTGCTGCTGGGATGTCAGTGTTCTCCTGAGTAGCATATCGTTATCTGACAACCTCTGTCTGCGTCCAAGAGGAGGTGAGTCAGATTGGCCTATTGTGTTCTTACTCACTTCATACTTTCCCACCAACACCTTCACTGACAAATCCTCAACAGTAGCTGCAGAGCTTGGAGACTTGCACTCTGGGTGACTGCTGACAGGTGACGACGGAAGACTGCGTGACTTTAAGCCATCTGAAGGTCTCTTCTGATCACTATCACCTGCAGGTACTTCACTGGACGTAACGCCACATTTTTCTATCTTATTTACAGATTTTGCTTCAAATTCTTTCTTCAGATTTTTCACAAGACCTGAAACACTTTTCTGGCTGTCCACAACCTCTGGAGATCTTGGCAGTGCACTAATGTCTTTGGTAACAACTGCAGAACTGTCAACTGATGTGCTCCTTCTGGTCACATTTGTCAAGTTTTCCAACACAGTCTTCTGTTGTTTCACGGATGCACACTGAGTGGTGCTGACAATACAAGGACTAGTTTCACTCACTGATTCACACGAGACACCTGCAGACAGATCATGTGGAACTAGGCAGACTGAAGGGAGGGAATGTGAAGGAGGAGTCAGAGGCTCCATACCTTCCACTAAACCAATAGATGATGTATTGGGAGCACTGGCAGAGAGAGAGCACGATGCGTGAGGATGAGAATCAGGTACCACCACTGTAGAGCAATATTCCCTATCAAAGTCTGTTCGTCTTGATATGGCACTAGACTGAGGTGACACTGCTTCTTCCACTAATTTATCATTAGCAGCTGCAGAATCCAAGAAAGTGATATTAGGCTGGGAGGTAGCCATCTTTTCAGCAGTACCAGGACAAGTGTTCATTGATTCATCACCCTCACTGCCTATTCTTTGGTGTGAACAGAGTGTAGGAGAGCTAGCATAGTGCACCATGACAGGACTTTGAATCTCAAATGGGATGCCCACATTCCCAGAATGAGGGTCAGAAGAAGGAAAAGAAAAGCCTGTACCAGGGAGTAATCTATCTGAAGAAGGGCTCCGGTATGGGCGGGGTCCATGGATCTTTACATTCATGCCTGTAGTAGAATCTCCAGTCCTGATGACAGGTGATGGGGATTCTTGGCTGCCAACCACTGAAGATGCAGGAGATTCACTTCGTTGCTGAGCATCAGAACACATGCGCTTCACAGTACCAGTTCCCTCCTCGAGTTTCTGCTTTGTTCTCTTCACGGTACCAGGATACCATGGTATTTCATCACGATCATACAGAAACATTCCACTGCTACTGCTTCCAAACAAGTCATCTGAATGTGCTTGAACTGGCTGCTGCTGTTTTTCACCACGTTCATTGACATAATGCATAGGTGGCTGCATGTCATATGACCCCCAGGAACTGTTACGTGATGGTAATGTACCTCCCCCACTGTATGTCCACCTTGTGTCTCCTGATCCCCATGAACTCTGCCGGGATGGTGCATCACGAGCCTCACCTTGGAAACCGAGCACAACAGCACTGTCGTAGGAACTCCATGAACTTTGTCGTGATGGACAGTCTCTGCTAGAAGCCTCACTTGAAACTTCTGTGGCACACGGAGGTAGTAATGGTGGTGGCAGTGGAACTGCATTTGTAGCAGGTGCAGTTCCTGGTATCACTGTCCGCTGTTGCTTGCGTTCTTCTCGTTCAAACACACGGTCCAGTTGAGCAGAGAATGGATCTCCCTCTTTCCTTGGTAACATTCTGTTCCCTGTCACTACTTTACTTTGTGCTGACAGTCCTACAACTTCTGTATCCCCCAACTTGTACTCAGAAACAAATATCACATCCTCAGCTTTGTTGCTTATAGGTTCATGCACACATTTTTCTAACACTTCAGTAGAAGAGGTCCAGACTAGGGAGTCACTATTAGTTGGCACCATGCACTGGGAAATAGGAGAATTGGGTGGAGAAGAAGTAACATGTTCCACAGCGCAAACTGTGGGAGATTCTTTCTCCCCAGGATCCCATATCTCCTTCTTGACTAGGACTGCAGTAAGCATGTGTGGAGCCAGCTTGGTTTGTGACTGTGCTGTTTGCTGATCTCCTTCGACTGCCTTACTGCACTGTCTCTCTGCCTGTTCTCCATCTGCAGTATTTGGAGAGCTAGGCTTTGAACTGCTCGATTCAAACTGTGTTGTAAGATTAAGAACCAATCCTTTTCTATCCAAGGAAATCTTCTTGCTTTTTGCCCCATTTGTATTACTGTTCTGTAATTCCAATTCACTGACTCGATCCTTTACCGATGGAACTACAACTTCTGCCACCGAGGAACATTCAGATTCAGTCGTAGACTGTTTCTCCTGACAGCAAGAGGCAGGCAGGTACACTACTTTGTTCTGAGACACACTGTAAGCCTGTCCATTCCCACATGGCATGCGCACATTGAGGTTGTAATTACGAGATGCTGCATCGCTTGTTTCTGTCCCAGGCAGTGCTGGAGAAATTTCATCATGTGGGCTGGGTTCTGGTGGCTTCATTTCTAGCTGAGAGCATGCAGTTCTTGCAGATGTGTCCTGCTTCACTGCTGATGATCCCTCTAGATTCAGTCGCTCCAGGGAAACTGATGTAGGACCTATCACATAAAATTTTTAAGTTCATTAACAATTAAACAAATATTTCTGTAGGTTGGGGAAACAGGATTTATCATGTTGACTATAATGAACATACACTAAGGAGAACATTCATGTGGCGCAAAGTACCCTATCTCCTGCGTTACATAACTTACATTGCTGGGAAATAAAATATAATAATATAAACTTATATCACTGGCAAATATTTTATGAATAAAATGTTGAACATACCTCTTTCCTACAAAGATGAATGAAATGAAAAGACACTACCTTGTAACTTGACAATTAAGATGACAGTCACTAGCAAAGCACTATTCATTATGCTATTATTACCTTTCGTAAATGTTCAACTGACTAATGTTTTCTACCCTTATTATTCTCGGACAGCATGTATTTGCTTGCATTAAGATGGCAACAAATTTTAAACTTCATTCATTCAAGTGTGCATACCAAATCAATAATTCCCACATATAACATTTAACAGTTAACCACAGGTTAAATTTCAAACACTGATGTTTCATTACAGCAGGAGAAAGTGTGCTTTTTTTTTGCCCCTACACAAAATTACGGAATTGTCAGCCATTGATGAGCTATTCAACATCACACTTCAATAACAGTCATAAGGCAAGATAACATTCAGGAATGTTCACGCATTAATCAATCTGTTTATTAATACTGTGCATCGTGGGTATACAAATCCCAGGTGCTTGGTTGCAAAGGCAGCTAAGTTTTGTATGGTGGTGCCTAATATTTTCAGCATTATTATTGCAGTTTTTTTTCTCTTACATATAGAAACGTGTATCAGTTCATGTGCACCAAGCAGAAAACGCCAAGTAACAGTAACGTTTTCAAGTCTCTCTGGCATGTGGGTGTTCAGCATCGAACTTGCTTCATGTCACCATCCTGGTGCCTAGAATTTGGACAGGGATCCTAGACTTTTAGAAAATTTGTGCACCCTTGGTTTATACACGTTAAAATGCCTCCAGCAGCAGCAAGAGCGGCGGCGGCGGCAATGATGACGATGACATCAACACCAACAGCAACAACATGGTGCTTCAGTGTGTTTTGGCCCCTGGCCTTTCCATTGCCAGGGTTTCCACACAACTGAGTTATTTCAAAGTTATCCTAATTAACTCATTACAATTATGTAACCACAGGAAGTGGAACTATTCATGAACATTTCAAACAAACATGTAAAGTTTGTAAAGAATGTCAGTTTACTGTGAAAAAAAAAATACCGCTACCTGTTGAAAAGATGACTGAATGAAAAAAAAAAGTTAGTTATAACATGAAAATATTGTTTCTTGACAAGTAACCCTTTAAGTAGGATACATAATAAAAGGGTTAAAAACACATTAACCACATGAAGACATTTTTGGAAGAAAATAGTTTGAGTAGCAAAATATTCTAAATCAGAACCCTCTTGAGAAGGTTCCTGTGTGTTTCTGATCAGCTGTATAGTTCTTTTTAGAAAATAACAGTGTGGTTTCTCACAAACAAGAAAAAAGATACACAGCTATTCTTTGTGTCTTTAACCTAATTACATCTTTGCTTTAGTACTACCATGTCTTTTACTGTCTTACACATTAGTTAAGTAATGTTAATTCAAGATCCTGATTTTAGCTGATAAACATATTACAAGAATCAGTACTTCAAAAATGTTGCCTACAGAGAATACACACTCATACATCACCAGAATATTTGATTTTTATTATTAATTTATTAATTTTTCTTTTGTAATAGAGTGGGGGTAGCTGACAATGGAAAGAAAACTTCATGATGCTACTTTCTTTTGTGCCACCCGGTTAGGTATATGGTATCACAGTAACTATTACATTTTGAGAACAATTTTACAATCTGTGCCTTTTCAAATACTACCTGAACTCTCCAGAAATATGTACCTGTCACATTTCCCAAGAAAAGCAAAGCAGTGGCATTGTCAGGTGACCATGATTTGGGCCGACCACCATTCCTGCCCAACTCTTCTCCAGATGTGCTTGTCCAATCAACCCCCAGCACCTGTGAACAGGGCAAAGACTCGGGGCCTAACGCAGGTTCTGGCCTTGCTGTTCCCTTCATTCCATTACATCCAGTCCGCTGTTCTGCCTTGGCCACAAGTCCTGGGGATTTAAGATTTGTCTCCGACTTCGACCGCTGCAACTTTTCGCGATTCTTCATTGCATCTAGGATTCCCTGGTATGTTTCCAACTGAGATATAAAGCTTGCATTTGGCTTGATACAATTTCGCTTCTGCTTCACATATTCAAAAGCTTCCTTGAAGTCCCAGTTATATGCTTTCATGGCATATGCAATCACAACAGATGCAGACCTGCTGACACCCATTTTACAGTGAACCAGCACTTTGGAGCCCTCTTTCCTGCAAAAAATAAAGACACCACACAGTAAGAATTTGTATGCTTCTACACACTTAAAAATGGTAACCATGGCAATGTATTCAGCATAGTTACTAGGCAATATGCTGGATATCAGAGGAATCATAGTTGGATTCCCGGCAAGAATAAGAGATTTACCTATTCTCCAAAGCATGTATATTGGTGCTGTGTTGCACCCACGGCATACACCTGACTACTCACCTACATTTAGTGGCAAGATTAAATACACCCATATCTGTACCTCCACTCTCCTGTGTGTCTTCATGGCATGCACAGAGACAACTTTACATCAGCATTGCATACCCTCTCTCTTCAGCCAATCAAATCATTAATTTTATTAGTGGTTTTTTGACATCTAAGGATTCAATTCTTCTGGGCTGCTGTGCTGAGTAAGAGGGTTAGTGATTCCAAATGTTTCAAAGGAACATACTGCCTTCATTTGCAAGGGTCAAGTAGTCCTAGAATCATTTTATGACTGAACCTTTGAAGATCTAGGTGGTTACGTTCCTCCAGAACATCAGGAATCAATAACCCTGTTACTCAGCATGACAACCCTGAAGATCTGAACCCTCAACATCAACACTGTGGAAACCTCTTATCGTTCCTTGTTAATATCAACTAATCTGCATACGTCTGCTATCACTACTAGTACGAAGCACATCCAGGAATATGATACACCAGCATATAAATTATGAGGAACGTGATAAATGTAGACACAAGAGACGGAAATGAGAAAAGCAGTCCTAAAAAATTTCGCAGATCTGACAGTTGTCCTCTTCAGAGCAATAACAACTTCTGAAGTTTACATATTCAAAAAGCATAACAAATACATCTCTTTTTGACATGTAAAATGTCATTTTCTGTCTAACATAGTGTCACAAACAAAATAACAAATAATGTAAACAGATCAGTGACCATGTTTTTAGGCTGCAAATGCAATACACCCCTCAAAATAAAGCTATATAAACCTCAGCAACAACGGAGTGAACAATTTAAGTTATAAGAGAGATCCAACACATCTGATTGCCTAAGCCATCATATTAATGATAATGATATAAAACAAACGGGAATATCACTGAATCAAAACAATTTTCCATACACCGTAAAATCTCTATCATGCGACACCCACTGCAACAAAAGAAACTTTGTGTCCCGGCCAGTTACAATACCAAACATTTATAGACATAAAATTCTGCATAAATAAATTTCATACCTTCATACAATACATTTAAAATACACTTGAGTTTCCTGTGCTATGATTCTGAACCATCCTGGTTTAGTAAGACAGCTACTATAGTTCCTTTCTTCTTACAAACTTCAGTAGTGTTCACTGCTGCACTGAAATCCTCACCTTGCTCTTGTGATGTATTTGAATGTATTGTCCCAGTGTTTCAAAAGGTCCGTCTTCTCATCATCATAAACACGAATATTTAAATAATTAAACATTCCTGGGAAAAAGTTGTCTATCTCTCGTGTCACATTCAAAATATGATGAACACTGAAAAAATCAATACAATGCATTTTTAAATTTTGTCATGAATTACAGAAAATTGCAGTATGTACTCAGAATGTTCTATAACCTTTTACAGCCTAGCGGTAACTTTACATATGACCAGGTTTAAGATTAAAAAATTCTACGTGGTGCCCACATTGCATTTATGTGTTTTGTACGGATCTCAGAACAAACAGCAACTTTTGCCTTATAACACATTAAGAGATCAGTTTTTATAACCGAAGTGGAGAGTGTTTACAGCGCGGTACGCACTGACTCCTTATATAAAACAGATACGCTTTGTCTTTAAAGGGATAAATACAGAGTGATTCATATAGAATGCCTGGGCTGTTTTTGCCTGTAATTCTCGAACAAATGATCAGAAGCAAATGGAACTTGCTTCAGAAGCATTGCCTGTTCATGCAGGTACTGTGAATGTGCAATCTGCTCCATCCTCAATAGACCATGCTGAGGGCATACACTATGACATTATAGGCCTCAATGTCCCGGGCATTCTACATGAATCACTCCGTAAAACAGGCTTCCTCCACTTTGCAATTACTACTCCTGTATCATTCTTATTTTGTACTGCTGCTCAAATCATCCCACCTCTTTGCTTGCCACTGGTGTGGGTTACAGGAAGTCAAAAGTGTTTGGTGAGAACAGGGGACCCACCTCGTGGAATATTTTTGAGGGAGTGTAACGTTACCAACAAACCTTTCCACTGGATAAGATACAAATCAGTGAGCGCACTGTCTCCAGTTAATCAGTTCATTTAGTCAAACTTCTATGGGCTTCAGTCCGCCGACACATAAGAACACTTATGTTTACTTCGCTATTCATAACATCAAGGATTGCACAACAGTGATCATCATGTTCAGCATTGAGTTTAATTGTTGTTCTTAATTTATGCAATAATTTGCCATCCATGCACATTAAGTGAATTTAGCACCTTCCAGTTCTCCAATACAATAATCAAAATGCACTTCTTGCTAAGAATTTAAATTATGCTTAATTAACATTGGATATATGTCAAATTGCTGAAACAAAGACACAAAGTGATTTACTGCCAAAATCAGTGTTCTATATAAGTGCCAAAGTCACAGGGTGTCTCCCATGCCCAGGCATAGCTATATCAAGCATTACAGAAAATGTTTGCAAATTTAAAATTCCAAATTGAAGTTCTTTATTGGCTCTTTGTATCTTTGCTGCAGAACCCCAAATTCATACAACCAAGACCACTCAAAAGTCACTTAGGTTTTACTAATGTCAACTAACGCAGCTCCCTTCCCTGCCATCTCACATGTGGAAAGGATCAGCTACAAGTTCATATCAGGAAGTTTCAGCCTTTTCAGGAAAGTTTCAGCCTACCAGACTAGTGCCTAGAATATGTGAACTTCCAAACTTCCTTCACAATTTTCAGTCTGAAATATTACACATTTCCACCAGATTTTGATGAATGAAGAGAATGCAGCCTCATCCAATGGCCTAACTGAACCTTCCTCTGAAGTAACATATGCTGGATTAATTAATCTCTAGTTTATAGTCCCATCTTGGGAACCCCTGTCCAAAGACCAAACTGTGTATGAGGCCAACAACACTGCTATTTCTTTTAACAGATGGCAAATTATGGTTAAGGCCTACTGTTGACAGTGCATTCCAAGGCATACACATGGCTTGGGTGAGGTAGGGGAACAAGGTTGATGACTTATTCCGACCGGCCTATCTGAAAACACCTGCTCTCCAACTTTCCAGTTCCAAGACGTTTACTTTTCTACACTGTATGACAGCACTGTTTAAACAGTTAGCACTGCAAGATCACACTACAACTTAGTCTGGGCCTGAACAAACTAATAACATTTTATAAAAACAGAAAACCATGTGGAGTGAGATGTGTTCACTGGGTTCCTAATTCACACAAGAAACGTTAATGACTTTCGATATTTTAAAATGTGAGATAACACATTAAATCAATGCATGCATGTACATTCTGTTTACAGCATGACTGAGCTTATACACTGAACTTCGAAGAAGTAGAATTTGTACACAAAAGTACCAAGCTTAAGACTCTTCTTGGATGCATTACCATACCAAGTGACAGAACAGCACCAGTGTTTCAGAGAAATATGCTGCCTCCATTTTTAAGGCTGCAGCACATATTTCTGAAACACTTGTATGTATCTACCAATTGACACTGTGTCACATCCCAGAAGACTGTATAAGCTTGAATCTTCATCACTGTGAAAGTTTCAAATCTCATTATGACTGTGATCTTTTGCGATGTGATGTCATATACTTTGGCTGACTGGTGCCAACACTTTGGAGGAAGCTACTGCCTTCCATCTTCTATCCTGAAGATAAAGGCCAAGTTTACTGCCAGACATTAGTGCCTGTGTACCAAACTATGGGGAATCACATTCATAAACACCATGATCTTAATACTCACTGCTCTGATACCCCACATCTGACATGACACACCATCACACCTATACTAACCCATTTTTCTGAAGCTCCTCCAGATTGGAGGCATTCCACTCAGAGCCAAGGTACACGTGGTCAAAAATCTCTGTAGCTGCATCCATCTGACCCAGTATTGTAAGCATCTCCTGATCAATAAATGGTTTGAACTCCCCTAAGTCCATGTCAAGGTCTTCCTCCAAGCGACCCCTGATGTATTTGGAGGTTACTTCATCCAAATCCACTGACATCATGATTTCCTTTAAAGTGCAGCGGATCACACGTTCTGTCTCCTCCCGCTCATGTGGCCTAAACATAAGTAAGAACCATAGTACATTTGTAATGACATGGGTCTAGGACATTAATAAAGCTACTTGCTTAATCATAACCCTGAATACCTTTCGTCAAATACACATTTATAAAATTGATGCAGATTATGTGCCTCAATTCGCAATAAAACATTTACAACCAAAATTATGAAATCTATGCAAACTCACAGCCCACTTCCTCAACTTGAATGTTTCTGATAGGAACTTCTGTTGCAATCGCAGATAGAGTAAAATATAGTAGCTGAAACCTTGACAAACAGAATTGCATTTATCTGGTCAACTGCAGTAAGCTGTGATCATGAACCCCCAACACTGAATCACTGTGTAAAGTTTGAGATCTCACAGTGGCAGAAATTTAAAGTGCGATGTCTGGGATACAGCACTGTGTGGTCTCAAAGGACTGTACCTACCAAACCATACAATATCACACCCCGTAAAATTGCAGTTGTAATCTTAGTGCAGACCCCTCGGAAGGGCACACTCACAGGCATGGGCACAACAGTCAACCCCACTAGCCAAAATATGCACCCAAGACCAGATCTTGTCTACTGGTTGTCTGCAGGACTTCCCGTTACAACCTAAGGACAAGATTTTGGCCAGCTAAGTTGATGATGGTGCCGATCCCAGTTGCTGCGTGGTCTAAGGCGTAGGTCTGCAGCCGAACGCTTGCTGGGATTGTGGGTTCGAATCCCACCGGGAGCATGGATGTTTGTCTCTTGTGAGTGTTCGTGTTGCCAGGCAGAAGTCCCTGCAATGGGCCGATCCCTCAACCAGAGGAGTCCTACCTACTGTGGTGTGTGTCTGAGTGTGATGAAGTGAAAACAAACAACCTCGGCACCTACTATGAGCAGGCAGAAGAGGTAAGGACAATGAAACAAAGTTGATTGTGCCCAGAGCCTGCGAGAAGCTCTTTCTAATAAGGTCCACTAGAGTATGTGCATTTCCCAATCCGTTTCCGGACGGCAGAAGTAGTGCCGGGTTTTGTAATGTGCTCTCAGCTGTACACCAGACAAAGGGCAAAGTCCAAGAGAAACAGTGTTCCTGGATACAAATTTGTTACTTACAATCAGAAAAAACTCACAGATCCTTTACAAAGTTTTGCATAGCTTAGTCTCCTATGGACATTAATACTTCACATTAAACACACAACTGAGGCATCTCTTGAGATCTGATGATGAACTAGATTATCAGCTTTGGTTACACATATGCATGACTCTTCCCATCATCTCATTTGTTGCAGAAACACTCCATGCTTTGTCTCCGTCACTGGATAAAATACAAGGAGTATGGAACTTAACCTGGCATACACATTACTTCCATCCACTGAGCTCAACAGAACAGGGTTAATGTCTTCTGCATTTTGCTGAAAAGAACAGCAGAGCCAACTTTTGCCATTATGTACATGCTTAACAAAAGGAGACAATGGAAAATGTCATGTATGGTATCATCTTAATAGCACACCATCACAACAATCTTACTTGTAGACTTACACGCATTATCTATATCAAAAGAAAAGTGGACTTACTTGGTTCGCACGGAGTCCGGTGATGGTGGTCTCCGTGATTCCAGGTTATCCATGGCATGCCATTCATTGAGGCATGAACGGTCAGACTCAATACGCTGCTCATAGTAACTGACCCAGTCATGTGTGAGCCCTCCCAAAAAGTAGTTTTGCTCACGGGCCTTGGAGCTCACCTTATGCAGAGTCTGCAGAGCTGACCTGAAAAGAAACATGATAATTTTGGTACAAATAAGTATTACTGGTTCATTCGACAACTCTTCTGATACCTTACATTATTAAGTGTTCAACGATGATATATGAATAGAATTGGAAAGAGTGGAAACGAAAGCAATCATGGCATAATTTGAATTACTATTGCAGCATTTTCCAGAGGGAGAAAAAAAAGCAAGAAAATTCACAGGGGATCGCCAGTCTCTGCACTCACAATTTAACTCAGGATCTTCAGCAAGTCTGACACCGTCTTGAACATGATACTCAGTCAAGCTCCAAAATAACTACTCATTACAATCACAACTATAATTACAATGACATTCATCAAAACTATTTGATCTAAGTTGCAGCAGAATTCTACGCAACATGATACATGTACGTCCAACACAGCATACAGAGAACTGATTCCCTTTATATTCCTCTGTTTCTAAGCATCTTCCCTGCACAATAAGACATCAGAGTCAAACCAATAAATGGCTTTCATTAGCCTTTCAGTTACCTTCTCACAACATGTTCTTTACTTCTTTTATTAGCCTAGTTTCCCTCCCTAAAAAAGCAGACTTATGAATGCGACATCTGCGCCATGTTGAACTTTCAATCAGTGGATACACCTTTATCAATGTCTCAGCTATATTCCACACACACTGTGCATTTTGACATGATAACATCAACTTCAGGTGTGAAGGAGAAACTACTGTCAATGCAATGCACTAATTTTATTTGTGAAAAGAGTATCTTATACAGGATTAAGTTGTGTACTTAAAGCTTACTAGTTTTATACCTTTTAAAGTCCGCATAAAAGAAGTGTGCAAGAAATAATTCCATGTCAAAGCCCTAAATTAAGCTGTAAAGCTCCTACAGGTCATGTGCGGCAGTTGATAAACTGTTTCACAACCATGACATTACTTTCATGCCTGCATATGAGACATCCATCCCAATGTCATACTTGTTAATTCCATACAATCAGTAATAACAAGAAGGTGCACACATGACCTGTTAGGTGGGAATAACTCTTGTGACACTTAGTTTTGGACCCGGAAATGATGTACAGAAAACTATTTAGCTTCTGTTCAGATAATGTGTTTGTAAAACATACAACACGGCCACCATGACAAAAATTTTCTTTAGCTCTCAGCTTCATAGCGAGATAACTAAGGAACTACTGAGATATCATACATGTACATACACATCATCTACCAAATACTGTTAAGTCAGCGCTTATAAATATGGCGTTGATCCAAACTTAGAGGTTATATGCAATAAGTTCAACATATACACAAACTGTATATGTGTAATAGGCCCAATGTTCTTCACAAAAACAACAATAACAATACCAATAATAATTAAATTAAATTATCATTTGTTAAAATGCTAGCTTAACAGTGCAAAGATCAATACCATAAACAAGCACAGATAAATAACAAAACAAATTACACATATGATACACACACACACACACACACAAACAGCATAACGGAACAGTAAAAAAAAAATGGTTGTGTTATTTAAATTTAACCACAAATTAGGTGAATAATTTAGACCACAACTCAAATGAAATGTGCTGCTAACATAACACATGTTTCAGCAGTTCTAATCTACTTAGGATATGTATCTGTACCATTACATACCATACCATTACATACCAAATTTGCAACTGTTGCACATCTCATGGAAAGGCAATATTTGCATGCTACAGGTGATAATGATAATGATGATGGTGGTGGTGGTGGTGGTGGTGGTGGTGATGATGATGATGATGATGATGATGATGATGATGATGATGATGATATAGCTAAGATAGGACTTTGCAGACTATAAAGGTACGCAACAGGAAATACAGACTTTAAACGTTCTGTATGGAATTCGTTTTTAACTTATGGGTGAGATGAAGATTAGTGGCAAAACAAACAAAATCTGCAGTTAAAACTGTAGGCCTACTGCCTAAAGCAGAAGGGATCCCTTGAGGCCAAGGTGTGGCTGAGCATCCCCCTGCACGGTAGACTCTAGGCCCATGGAGATAACAGTCAATCCATTCCATCTTTTTCTAATACATACAATAGTATCATACAGGAACACATGATGTGCTTATCTTTCAAAACGTCCGTCATTAGAGAGCATATTGCAACTCCAGAACTAGCATCTTCTGCCTTGTGGATAACAATGACCACCTCCCGCTTACAAAACACTCTTATTACCATCCTTCCTACAAACCCCCTGCAACACAATCAACCAACATTGCTGCACATGACTTTTAGCATACTTCCATTACCTAAAAGAAACGAGTGGGTTTATGTCACGGCCATTTCTGTGTTTGCCTTTAAACTTCCGCTCTAATTTTCAAGAAATGTGGAACGAACGTTATGCCACTGGCAACCACCCCAACACCGTACGTTCAAATTTTCTATAATCAGTAATAACAACAAGGCCGGTGCACGAACTCTTCAGGTGAGCACCACTAACGGCATTTAATCTACAATTTTTAAGTTATGTACGGTAAAAGAGTCCACAAACTATGCAACTTCTCGAGGTAATTTTACGGCAGAAAGTAAAGCAACCAAATGACGTCGTCATGAAATATATACTGTATTAGCCTTCGGTTTTAAGCACGTGTTAAAATTAAACGCCTTGCAATCCATTACAAAACCTCCAGCAAAACTTCCAGCAACAGGACATCAGTAGGCATAACCTTTGTACACCTGAAGAGGAGAAATAACGAATTATTCCTCCAACAGGTCTTCAGAATTTAACCCCCCGAAGGCAACCTTTGTGCATGTTTGCATTCTCGCCTTTTCTAACAGACACCCCCTGCAGCGAAATGAAAGCTGGTGGGATTCCGACCCAAGGCAACTTGACCAAGGACACCGCAATGTGGGTCTGTGACCTCTAGTGCAATCCGGAGCCGGTATGTCTGCCTGCTGTGAACGTCATCGTGCCCATCCTCAACACTTTGCCCAGCCCGACCGACACACAATGCATATGTTCGCTACACGGCAACGCTGCCTTTCAAATAAATAAAATATTTAAAGAAATAAAAAAACTCGTTACATTGGGCAACTGAACACTTTTAGATGTCAACGAAATAGAAAACATGCATGTGACCACAAATTCATATGCACCATTACATAAACTCTCAACGCTTTCTAAGTTATTGTAGGAAATTCTCTTCCCGTCCGCCGAGGGCGGGGCGGGTGTTGTAAAAATGGCTTTGCACACAAAAATACATTCTGTATTCTCCAGTTTGCGCAAATTCAGTTACAAGCAATGTTCCCTCTAAGCTGCTCGTGTGCACGGCCGCGCATTAACTGAAATGCTCCCGTGCACACTGAATTGTTGCCGTGCAGTTGCAATTTTTCAATTTTCCTAGTAAATATTCTTATTATGCATATTACAAAAAAAACTTTTAAAGTGCCGTGCAGCTGTAAAAACATTTAGAGGGAACGTTGGTTGCAAGTGTGCAATACGAGTTTCGTCGATGTTTCGGAAAGTACCCGCCGCAACGTCACTTTACACCTTGTGTAAGCAGTCTGAAAACAACGGTCGTATCTGGAAGGGGGGAAGTCTATGTCGCACACGCACCTCTAATCAAACAGTGCAACACGTACGGGAACAATTTTAAAGAAAGTCATCCTATTGTATTGTTAATAGCACAAAACATTACATCAGTACCCGCCCAAACACACCTAAATTCTATTTATTATATAGAACTACATGTTTCGACCTATCTCAGGTCATACTTAGGCTCACAGTCTGTCTTTAAAACATATTAAGGAAAAAGTATACATTATGTAAGTCCGTAAAACGCAACTAAAATTATTAAATTCTTAAAAATTTTATGGTCATAAACAGGAACAATACGTGTGGATAGAGGTTCTATCACAACTGTTACAAATACTGTTTACAGACTTTACTTCCTTTGCTATTCCAAAGTTGTCAAAGCATCGTCTCGAGGCAGGCCTGTAGATGGTGTGTTTTATGGACTTACAGAATGTATACTTCTTCCTTAATATGTTTTAAAGACCAACTGCGAACCTAAGGACGACCTGAGATAGGTTGAAACATGCAGTTCTATATAACAAACAAATTCAGTTGTGTTTCAGCAGACACTGATGTAATATTTTGTACGTACGGGAAAGTGTCAAGCCAACTTACAAAGCAGGCCACGAGTTGAATTAAGCTCGAACAACTATCTGGTGTGTTCTCAGGCTGTTTTTACATTTTGGAACTTTACAGCCTGCAATTTGTGCAGACGTTACAACTGAACAATAAACGCAAGCCATATGAGTTGTGCTGTTTGAAGAGAAACCAGACGAGGCTGACGCACCGGCAGTAACGAGGCCACGTTTCACTTGGGCACTAAAAGTCAACCGCTACAATGTTTGTGCCTCGGGTTCTCAAAATTCTCATCAGATCATTAATCATGAAGCGGACTCCTAAAACATGAATGTGTTGGGTGACGCTTCGCAACAGTTACCGCCCTCTCTTTTTCGCAGAAAAATTAATCAATGCAGGTACCTGGAATAAACTACATGGGGCACAGTCCCTTAGAAGCTCCCATACTATCTCCAAAATCAATAAAAGGCAACATAGTTCTTTTCACATTAACCTTTTAAAGCCTAGCGGTAACTTTACGTACCACCAGGTTTAACATTAAAACATTCTACGTGGTGCCCACATTGCGTTTATGTGTTTTGTACGGATCTCAGAACAAACAGCAACTTTTGCCTTATAAAACATTAAGAGATTGGTTTTTATAACCGAAGTGGAGAGTGTTTACAGCGCGGTACGCACTGAGTCCTTATATAAAACAGACACGCTTCGTCTTTAAAGGGTTAACCTTTTAAAGCCTAGCGGTAACTTTATGTACCACCAGCTTTAACACTGAAAAATTCTACGTGGTGCCCACGTTGCATTTATGCGTTTTGTATGGTTCTCTGAACAAACAGCGTTTACTTTCCTATACAGAATTATCTGATTGGTTTTTATAACCGAGGAGAGTGTTTACAGTGCGGTACGCACTGAGTCCTTACACATAAGAGATATGCTTCGTCTTTAAAGGGTTAATTCACATCCGCATTAAAGACATACAAAATGATATGAATTCTAGTTACAGACCTTCTACACCCTCAGAGGTACCCATATTACTTCGTATTGTTCACACAAATACAAAAGAAGAATTTTATAATGTGTTTTATATTGTTCGTTCCGTGCATGAACGTCGTACAATTATAACACATTCCCAACTAACGCACTGTTTTAATATCTCTGTATTAAAACTTTCACAACGTCGCTATAATTTTGCCCGACATGTTTCGATCGCTATTAGATCATCTTCAGGGGCTTACAATGTCGGGCAAAATTATAGCAACGTTGTAAAAGTTTTAATACAGAGATATTAAAACAGTGCATTAGTTGGATAAGTATTATAGCTGAATAAAAAAAGAACCCTGACCCAAAACATAACAGAAGCACAACAGGAACGTTTTCAATATATTTTAACGTGTATTAATTTTTTACTTTTATACAGTTTCGGCTTTTAGTAAATAAAACATTTCCAAACATTCTTAGTGTCGTCTATGAGTGTTCTTTCGATATGCATTTTTATCAGTGCATGATGATGGCTTATAATTAAAGCCGAAACATGTCGCACACTGAACAATTAAACACCGTCCGAATATGGTTGTGACTGACGAGTCTCATTATTCATTCATCTATTTTACATTTCATAAGGGGATGTCTCACCCAAAGATTCTCCACCATCGGCGCACAACAAGTGCCAATTTCAATATCTATGAATCTTTCAATCAGCCAGTACAAAACATCTATCTCCCTGTACGACACCTGTTTTCACACTCGAGGATATTTTGGCGTCCCTTATTTTTCCTCATGAAGGATCAAAGAAAGTGAGCTTACACGATTACCATTCTCTGAGTCTTTTTACGCGTTGAACTGTCGAACCAGCCAAGAGATCTTCACAAAATAATGCAGCCGGAGGGCACAGCATCAAGTTTTTAATTTCTTCAAATCAGCAACAGGAAGCAAAGTTAGCGTAGTCAGTATAGTAACTAGGATCATCCGGGGTTAGATTCCCGGCAAGGTCAACATTTTATGTTTTCCAAAAGGGCTGTGGGGCCCACCTAGCCTCCTATTCAACGGGGACCGGATCTCTTTCCTCGGGGCGTAAGGTTGACCACTCGTCTGTATTTAGTGCCGAGGTTAAGAAAGAATGGAGCTATACCTCTACATCCCCCGTACGCGTTCACTGAGTGGACAGAGCCAGCTTTACCGTTATAAATCAGTAGTACGTCTACGTACTGTGGACGCACAAACTTGTGAAGTGGAGGCGACAACAGCGCTGCAAAAGCAGAGCGCGGATTTGGAAAGTGGAGGTTACATTCATGTATACTTAATATATACTTGCATGAATACAATAATAAAGCAGCTCTGCGAGTGCTGCATACCACAGGTGTAACTTGGGGGGGGGGGGGGCAAAAGCCCCCCCCCCAATATTTTTCAACCCAGGAATAGTTTATTTGGTTACTGAATTGAATAATGGCATATAAAAAAATAGACAGAAAAAAGAAAATGAAAAACTTCCGTAGTATAGGGCCAGTTTCCCCCTCTTTCAAATTTTACTTTGTAAAATAAAACTCGTAGTACCCATGGTGAGTTTCGCCCCCCCCCCCCCCCCCCAATGTTATTAGCCAAGTTACGCTTATGCTGCATACAAACATGGTGATTGTGCGAAACCTTAAGGCGACGTATGATACGAGAAATTTAAGGTAGGATGAAGATGTAACTTCCGTAATACTACAACGGAAAAGCAGATGTTAAAACAGTTCTGCCCAGCAACACGGCGGTGATGTGAAACTTTAAGGTTATGTACAAGAATTTAATGTAGACAGAATATGTACTTACGTAAGCGTATAGTAGGATAGATGGTTTTGTCAGTGCTGCCCGGAGCTTCTTGTACTTTTGTGGGGTCACGATACCGACACTTCACTAGTCTACACAACTCCGGAATGAGTCTGTGATTCCTGACACACTAATTAAGAACGGAAGAATGACGGCTGAGCGTAACAAAACCGTGTATCAGAGACACAGTGCATCCGTAATGCTGCAGGCTACGAGGTTGAGATATGACGCCATGACCGCTCACGAATGCACGATCGTTGGTAAAACAAAACTGCCTCTGAAAACATACACCTCGCCTTGGCCCGGAATTTCGAACTTGAAAAGCACTCAATTGCGTAAAGGAAGAACAAACTTTTCCGACACAATTGACGGTAAATCCGCGGCGACTAGAGGCGACGGGACGGACAAAACACAGACTCACATGCAAACGGAACCACCACATCCTCCCCACCACGCTCGTGTTGTGATAATGTTATCTGCAAGTGCCCGTTTCACTCCATGCGAAACGCCCGTCACAACGTTTCCTACTTTTGCACATGCGACGTTATCTCCACCTGTGTTCCAAACTGCTCGAGATTGCCAAGCGGGCCACAGCTTCGCGCCGAGCCGCTCACTGCACATAGAGACATTCGCGTAGTGCGTACGTACAGTACGTCACCTTGAATTCACAGCAGCTCGGCATCCAACGGCTTGCTGTTGCCTAAAATGGACAACCGGAACGGATGCTGTCCGACCACAACCCGATTTATCAACTCCACCAACTTAACTCCAAAAACAAAGTCGATAAACGAACAACCAAAGTCAACAAACAATCTAACAGGCCTTCAGGCAACAAATATTTGTCAGAAGTGGAACGTGGAGACTGTTTCCGGAAGGACTGAAACACGCCACTCTAAGAAATATAACAGAAATTAAACAACGGGCAGACTCAAGTCCTGCATCTTCTTATCCAACCACCAACCGAACACTGCTGTAACATTTATGTCATCGGTTGCAAACGGAAACACGCCCCCCGAAAGGTAACGAACCTGATCGTCAACAATTTCTGCATATAACACGTACTACTACGGGCGCGCGCCCAGATTTTTCC